>CM076581.1:1353795378-1354113518 GCA_034641835.2 Pinus albicaulis
TTATATCATGGCACAAGATGGATAAGGGAGAGGAAAAAGGACAATAATCAAGAGTAAACACATACCTGTTGCAAGGCTCAACACTTCCCAAGGGTACTCTTGCGCAATCAGATCTGTGTAAGGGATGTACTATGGGTAAGTTTGTGAATACCACTTTTCATGAGAAGGAGAACCGTGCTTCGGTGATCCTGGAGAGAATTCACACAGACGTGTGTGGACCTTTCTCGGTTGCTTCAACAACAAAACACATGTATTATGTTATATTTGTTAATGATTATTATCATAGATGCTGGATCTACTTCATGCAGAAGAAGTATCAAACATTCTCAAAGTTCTGTGAGTTTAAAGCATTGGTGGAGAAGAAGTCAGGGAAGCAAGTGAAGGCTCTGCAAAGCGATAATGGTGGCGAATATATCTCGAATGAATTCAAATACTTCTGTAGCAAACAAGGAATTCGAAGAGAACTCATAGCGCCTCATATCCCACAGCATAATGGAGAAAGCCATGAAGTTGTTGCTTGAGAGGGAGCTACACTTGCATGCTAAGGAGGAACTTCTTGTTCCCAAAGATTAGCCTCAAGATGTGGATCAGCCAGAGGAGGAGGATCATGGAGTGGAGGAGTCCACTCACGTAGAGCCAAACATCAGAATAGGCCGAAGGCGTACCACAAAAGCTGAGAGGCTTAATCTTGATGCGACACAGAATGTAGGAGTCCCTACATCATGAACGTACGTATACAATCACCTAACCGATTCACCGGATACATGGCTCATGAGCAAGTGTATCGTATTTGTTTACATTTTGAGGAAGCAACAGCAGAGCCCACATGGGTAGATGCCATGGTGGAAGAGACCTACTGCAGAAACAATGCTCGGGATATTGTTCTAAGGCCTGTTGGTAAATCAAGTGGTAGGTTCAAGATGGATCTACAAGGTAAATCAAGCCGCTAATGGGAGTGTCGAGAAGTATAAGGTAAGATTGTTTCTCCGGGCTTCTCATAGACACAGATCGAAGGGATTGACTATGAAGAAACCTTTGCACCTGTCGCATGGTATTATTCCATACCAACCATCCTTTCTCTCTCAGCGCAGATGGGTTGGCACATTCATCAGATGGATGTGAAGACTGTGTTCCTTAATGGGATCATTGAAGAATAGGTGTACATTGAGTAGCCTGAAGAATTTGAGATCTTCAGCAGCGAGTCACATGTATGCAGGCTCAAAAGAGCGTTGTATGGGCTGAAACAAGCACCACGTGCTTGGTACACTCGGATCGACAACTATTTCACTGGACTTGGCTTCACCAAGAGTGAGGCGGATGCAAACATGTACCAGATTGTGGTGGAGGGTAAGCTTTTAATCATTATTCTTTATGTTGATGATTTAATACTAACAGGTGATGAGGAGTTGATACACTCATGCAAGGCAAATCTTACAAAGGAGTTTGAGATGAAGGATTTGGGCCTCCTTCATTATTTCCTTGGATTGGAAATATGGTAGCGAGAAGGTGAACTGTTTGTGTCTCAAGGAAAGCATGCTTGGGAGATACTTGGCAAGTTTCACATGCAATACTTCAAGCCCATGGATACTCCTCTTCCAGAAACTAGAGGAAATAGGATGCTAGCATCTAGCAGAGGTAGTGGATGCTACTCTATCAATAGTCTGTGGGTTCGCTCTGCGATTTAGTTAATACAAGATGACATGGCGTTATGTTGGAACTACCTTAGTCAAGCAATGGATAGTTAAGCCTACTAAGCTCTTTTGGAAGGCAGGCAAGCATGTATTGCGCTATATTAGAGGCACATCGGGATATGGTCTATGGTACAGAAGATGGATGAGGGTGAAGTTGCATGGCTCTACGGATGCAGATTGGTAGGGAAGACCACCCAATTTAAAGAGCACATCAAGGGGTTTTCAGATCGCATCTGCTAACATTTTCTTGGTACAAACAGAAAACAAAGATCCGTGGCATTTATTTCAAATGTAGCTGTATCATATGAAAGCAATCTGTCATGTGAGGCTATCCTGGATGAGGAAGATCCCGACGTTCTTTGTTCGATTCTCATTTAGATCCTACAGTGATACATTGTGATAATCAGAGTTGCATTAAACTCTCGATTAATCTTATGTTTCATGATATATCTAAGCATATAGATATTGGGTATAATCATATCATATATTTTGTGCAGTAGAAGATCATGTTGCTTCAGTACATTCCTACGAAAGATCAGGATGCAGATATTCTGACGAAGGCGCTCACCAGGAGAAAATTATAATACGATAGAGACAGGATCGGGGTGAAGGATATCCCTATCTTGTTGAGAGGGAGTGTTGGGATTCAACAAGATGATGAGCTTAGTGAAAATTAAGCACCTTCACTAAGTGGGGCCCACAGGCTATTTTTAGGTGTATATCTATTTTTATAATGGTCAGCATATTCTAAAGTTAGCAGGATGTTGATTCTAGATGGTTGAGAAAATTCTATCTTTGGATGAATTTCTATTTTTAGAATATTGGGCGAAGTCTATTTATAGATCGCTAATCTAAAAATAGATGCATGTAGATTATTATTAGCCCTTAATAATAATCAGACTCTAAATATCAACTTATTCTCTTGGAGCACTTTATTTCATTGAACAGGTGTGGCACATCAGTGGGCTGAAGGAATTATGAAATTCCTTGGGTGGTTGGTGACTCATGCATGGAGGACTCAGTTATAACTGATAGTGGCAAGTTGTGACAGAGTTCGAAGAGTAGTTATGAGAGTTGTTATTTAGTTTAACTCAGTTAAGTGATTTAAACTCAGTTGTGCTAGTTGTATCTAGTTCTAACTAAAGATACACTAGTGAGAGTTCAGTGAATTAATTATTTAATTAATTCACAACTAGAGACTCACTTGCAACTGAAAAAATACATTAGTTAACTACTTGCATGTCAGTTCCAATGGAGACCTAGTGGAGAGATAGGTGAAAGGGTGAGATGTACTATCTGTTGTGACTATAGTGATGCATTCAATGCATCTACATAGACATTGGAGTTTCCAAAGTCAAGGCAAGTCAGGATCGAATTCATTCAAGGATCTTCTTTAGCAGGGATTTCACAGTGGAAGCAGACCGTCAGGAAGCAAGAAATTGGTGCATAGATATGCAAATTTCTGCATGACAGTGTATGATGATTGTTGATTGTAATGAGAGCTTGATGTACTAAGCTTTGTATGAGATTGTTACATGTTCCATTGATATACATAATATATGATAGTTGGGGTTTTTAGCTTTAAGATTTCCCGGTAAAACGTTCTTGTTATGTGCGATTGATTTTGCTTCATATGTGTTTTGAATTTGGCGATTTAATTTCCGCAAAGAATTAAGTGGAAGGATTGTATATTTAACATAAGATTATTTTTTTAGATCAAGGGATTCGAGTAATATACATGTATATTGTATAATTTCTACAATACTATGCTAGATTCAAGAGCCTCACATAATTTAGTGCCAAAAGCTGTTATGGAAACTTTGAATTTAGACATCACTAGACCTTATAAAGATATTTTCTAATTTGATTCTAGTAAAGTGAAATGTCTAGGCTTAATCAAAGATTTATGTGTCACTTTAGTCCAATACCCTGGAAAAACCATAGTCATGGATATTGTAGTAGCTCATATCCCTCCTAAGTATGGAATTTTGTTATCTCGCTCATGGGGATCAAAACTGCAGGGATCTCTACAATTAGACATGTCTTATGCCACTATATCAGTTTTTGGTCAACCTAAGAAAATTTACAGAGAGAATCTAATGAGGTACATGGTTAGTAGTGTAGAAAGACCTCAGAACTATCCTATTTACTCTACACCTATTGATATGGACTCTTTCATTTTATGTAATTCTGATTCTGGTATAAAGAACAACACAAAATTAAAAGAGAAAAAGAAATAACCAGACAGTGACAACATATTCCATGAATCAATGTGGCACCTAGACTTTGATGGACCAGTGAACAAATTAGGAGCAGGAGCGGGAGTTTGGATTCATAACATGGAAAACAATCATTCTGAAGGTCATGCCTTTAGATTAAATTTCAAATGTACAAACAACATGGCAGAGTATGAAGCTTTGATTTTAGGACTACATATTATGAGAAATTTAGGAGGCAAAAGAGTTTCTATCATGTGAGACTCTGGTTTAATTGTAAAACAAATTAGAGGAGAATATTCTATATATAATCCTAGATTAAGCCAATATAGAGAAACAATTTTAGATCTGATTAAAGAATTGATTTAATGTGACTTTGTTGTAATTCCTAGAAAACAGAACATACAGGCACACATTTTAGCAACTTTTTCCAGTACATTCAATCTTCCTTTTCAACCAAATCATCAATATATAGCAGAGGTAAAACACGGGCCTACAAAACCAGACAATTTAAATATTGGCAGATATTTTCACAGGATGAACGAATATATCATTTTATGAATGTTGATGGAGAATTCCAAAATTGTAACATAGATATAGATTGTACAGTAGATGATAAAATAGACAGTGACATAGATGTAAATAATTTAGATTTCACTAAACCTACTAAATTTACTCAAGTAGAAATAGATAAACTAGAAAAGGTAGAAATAGAAGAATTAGCAGATGATGATTCTGACATTTTAAACCTTTAAGAATAAATTTTCACCTGAGGGATTAGCCCCATTAGAAGATATTTTTTATTCAAATGATGTTGCAAGAAAACCAAAAAATGGAACCATTAAGATCAGATATAGAAGAATGCAATATAGGAACAGAACTAAAGCCTAAACTCATCAAACTTTCAAAAGCCTTACCTCAAGAAGAAAAATTTAAATACCTAGCTATGTTTAAGGAATTTTAGGATGTATTTGCATGGAGTTATGAAGACTTAAAATCTTATGACACTAGCATAATACAACACAAAATACCTATAAAATAAGATCAAAAACCTTTTAAACAGAAGCTAAGGAGAATCAATCCTGTTCTTTTACCTTTGATTGAAAAAGAGGTAAAGAGGATGTATGAAGCTCAGGTCATTTCACCTATCAGATATTCTGATTGGGTTTCAAACTTAGTTTCCACTAGGAAGAAAACAGGGGAAATGAGACTTTGTGTTGATTTCCAGAATTTAAACAAGGTGTCCCTAAAATATAACTACCCTCTCCCAAAGATGGATCATATTTTACAGAGGGTGGTTGGTTCATCCAGGATTTCATTGCTTGATGGATTCTCTGGATACAACCAGATTTTAGTTCAAAAAGAAGACCAACCAACGACTGCATTTACTACTCCATGGGGTACTTTCATGTATTTCAAAATTCCTTTTAGATTAATGAATGCAGGAGTCACTCTCCAGAGAGCTATGGACATAGATTTTTCCAAAGAAATTCATGATTTTCTTGTGATTTATCTAGATGATATTACTCTATTTTCAAAAAATGAAAATGAACATATAGATCATCTAAGATAAGTGTTTATCAAATGCAAGAAATTTGGTATTTCTTTGAATCCCAAAAATACTCTCTTTGGACTTGAAAAAGGTAAACTATTAGGAAATTTCATATCAAAAGAGGGAATTAGGATAGACCCAGCTAGAATATAGGTCATTTTGAACATAAGTCATCCTAGAAATATTAAGGAATTGCAGGCTTTCTTAGGTAAGATTAATTTTATCAGAAGGTTCATTTCAAATTTAGCAGAATTAATTAGAGAGCTCAATAACATGTTAAAGAAATACTCAGAACTTAAATGGATAGTAGAGGCCAAACAATCATTTGAATCAATCAAACAAGCCCTTACAAAAACACCAGTCCTAATAAGTCCTTATTTAAAAAAAAAAATTTATGATTTTTTCTTTTGCTTCTGAACATACTATTGCTGCAGTCTTACCGCAGAAGAATGATCAGGGCTATGAACAACCCATTGCTTTTTTTAGAAAAACGCTAAGAGATGGCACACTAAAATATAACATAATGGAAAAGTAGGCACTAGCTTTAGTGAAGGCTATCAAATACTTTAGAGTGTACATCTTGTATTCACACATCATAGCTTATGTTCCAAATTCAATAGTGAAGGACATTCTGACTCAGAATGGGCCTAATGGTAAGAGAGGCAATTGGATTGCCACCATTTTGGTATATGACATGGAAATTAAGCCCACCAAACTCATTAAAGGGCAAGGTTTAGCCAAACTCATGGCTAAATCTAAATGCCATGCCTTAGATATAAATTTTATTTCCCAATTAGATGATCAGGAAGAGATGGCGACTCCACAGATCAGTGAAGTTTTTTCAGATTCACCATGGTATGCAAATATCATATTTGTATTACTAAACTTACAAGCTCCTCCTAGATTTTCAAGAACTAAAGCTAGATTTTTAAAGTTAAAAGCAATGAAATTTTGTATCATAGATAATGCTTTGTTTTGGAAAGATCATGGTGGAATTTTATTGAATTGTTTATTTAAATATGAAGCTGATAAAGTTATGGAAGAGTTTCATGCAGGTGACCGTGGAGGACACCTTTACTGGAAGTCAAGTGCAGATAAAATATTGAGGGCTGGTTTTTACTAGCCCAATCTCTATGCAGATGTAAGAAAGTATGTCACCTCCTATCAAAAATTCCAATTCTTTGAAGGGAAGAAAAAGTTTCTACCTTTACCCCTTAAACCCATCTCCACAGAAATTCCATTTTTGCAATGGGGTCTAGACTTCATTGGCGAAATTCACCCACCTTCCTCAGCCCAACACAAATGGATTTTGACAACCACAGACTATTTCACCAAGTGGATAAAATCCATTCCTTCTAGGCAAGCCACCGATACTGTCATAATCTCATTCCTAGAAAACAATATACTGTCTAGATTTGGATGCCCTCAAAAGCTCATTACTAATAATGCAACTACTTTCAAGTCTAAGAAAATGATTGACTTCTATAACAAATACCACATCACCCTTGGCCATTCCATTGCCTATTACCCTCAAGTTAATGGTCTTACTGAATCCTCCAATAAAAGCCTTGTTAATATCATCAAGAAACTACTAAAAGACAATAAAAAGAACCGTAACAAAAGTAGTTAATTCCTTATGGGAAGACATACTCACCACAAAGAAGTCCATTGGTACATCCTTTTATCAGCTTGTATATGGGATGGATGTTATTTTTCCATCCTCTTTAGGAGTGCCAATGATGAAGATGATAAGAACTGCAGGTAGAAACCAATGATATCCGGAGAAGGATAAATCAGACCATACACTTACAAAAAACTAGGTAAGAAGTCTATGTCAAGTCACAAGTTGTCCAAGATAATATTAAAAAGATATTTGACAAAAATACAAAGGAAGATGATTTTTACATAGGTGAAAAAGTTCTAAAGTGGGATTCCACGAGAGAAGAGAAAGGTAAACATGGTAAATTTGATTTCTTATGGAAAGGTCCTTATGTCATTTATGGTTACAGAGGTAATAATTCATTATTTTTGAAGGAGTTAGATGGATTAGATCTGCCAGGTGGACCTATCAATGTGTTGAAGCCCCAAAAATCGAGTCTACAACAAGGGGGATACCAACCCGGTCCGAACCTTGGTTAGCAGCTCCTTTTCCGTTTAGTGTAGTGGTTCCGACTAGGGATAATGGGACCAGTTTCCCAATATGTGTGTGTGTGTTAAGAATTGATATTTCCTTTCTAAGAAAGTTCCTAAGTGAAATGCTTTTATTTTAATTCTAATCTATAACATGCAATTGTATTCTAATTAAACAGAAATAATCTAATTCTAAACTTAACCCGGGATGTAATCTTTTCTTTATGCGATCTAAAATGATTTCAAATAGCAATTGGTAATAAAGATCATTCAACTGTTATAAGAAAATAATTCAATAAAGATAAACCAATTCGTATAAAAAGTTAGATGAAACAGTTGTGAAAAACATGTCGCATAATAAGCTATCCATATATTAAGCATAAACAAATGGATATCACCGTACAAAAGTGCCAAATGATAACTCAAGCATTCAAGCATTAATACATAAACAACTGAACATAAATATCACTTTAACACAAAGGCAGAAATAGTTAAGAGATAAAAGTACCATTTATAACTAGTTCTACTCATGAGCTTCAAGCAATAATGACTTATCTCTTCTTAATTCAACATCCACTAAGAGTTAAAAAGTGCAGTATTAGTAGCAGATATTAAACACAGATATCAATAAATCCTGTTCCATTCATTCATCAAAACCTCCTCGGAGGGTGCAAAAGTGCATGTTCTGAGGACAAGTTTTTGACAAATTTCAGGACCCTTCTCTAAATGCATGAGAAGGGTTTAAATACTACTAACTAAATCTAAAAATAATTTATTACAAAAATATAGGATTTGGTTTAAATGACCGTCCTCTTCTTAGGAAAAAAATAAAGCAAAACTAATACTAAATCTAAAATTAAAACTTAACAACTAACTACTTGTGAATTTTTTCTTTGAAATTGCAAGTATTCAGCATTGATTTGAGAAGAGTAGGCTGGCCGACTTCAGATTTCAACTGTCCTGTGAAAACGGAATTGGCAAGAGCTGGTGCTATCTTCTCGGCAGAATTGATGATACATTTGAGAGTCATGCATTGGCTGTGTGGTTTTACCAAACATGCCCAGTAAGAATCCCAATTTAACTTTGTTAATCTTTTAATTGATTCTGCCTTTTCTTGAGCCTTCTGTCTCTAGTCTGTTTGTAGTTGCTGTGCTTTCGATAGGTATCCTGGAGTAGTTTCAGAGATCAGATTTTCCTTGTGAAAATTTTCATTTATGCAATCAATAATGTTGCTTGCTGCTGTGGCTACTTCTTCCGCTGCTTGCTTTGCTTTCTTGATTTGTGCATCCCAATTATTAAAGAGCTTTACTTTGTGATTGTCATTGATTATTGGTGCACCTGCTCTTTTCCCCTCCTCTGTTTCTTGCCAAGCTAAATAGTCAGTAACTCTTTTATCAATTAAATCATAATCATGTCGTAAGTCTATGACATGATTAGTGATTTTATCACTTTCTTCACAATAAGAGTTCCATTGTAATATTCTTTGGCATAATATTTCCTGTTGCTGCAGTAGTTGGTCATTTAAAGAAATAGAATCTATGATAAATTATGTAAGCTTGGGATCATCTTTGTGCATCTCTTGCACATCTCAGAGGTTGTTTCAGTTTCTTGCTTGTGGGCTTGTCCACCATCCTATCCGTATTTTTTGAAGTCTTGGTTGTAATTTTTTCAAGTTTTTTCTGCCTAGCTTGTTGGTATCAGTTTGTTGGGTGTGCTTGTTGTTGTTAACCTATGTCAGTGGTAGGATCTTGCCATAGGACGTCTAATTGTTCTGCATCATGAGAGAGCACATTTTCCAATTTTCTTTTCTTTCTTTGTCTTATTACCACTGCCTTGTGTTTTTCACTATAAAATACATCAAGAGGAGGAATTTCCTTTATTTGAGCATAATTTCAGAGGATGGGGTAATGGGAATATGTTCCATTTCTGAGACATTGGTAGTTATTCCTGTGACTATATTTTTTGTTGTCTGTACATTACTCACAGGTGTCTTTGTGTTCTTTCCTTCAATATAAATCAAATCATTGAATGTCTCCCATTCCTTATCTAACTCAGTTCTAACTGATGGTTGCTGTATAATGAGAGGGGGGAGATTTAACTGTGGAGAGGTCAAAACCTGTTTCTGTGAGATTTCCTTTGACTGGGCAGTGTCCCTTACTAACCCTTCACTTTTATCATGGTCATTATCAGACCTCTTAGAGTGTTCAGAGGTTTCTCTCCTGGACTTAGACTTAGACCTGTCTGTATCTGAACTTCCACTGAAACTGATACTGGGAGTTGGTTCCCTTATAGATTCCAAGCGTAATTTATCCAAAGAAATAGTAGTCAACCTCCTTTCCCTGTATATCTTGAATTCTTGAAATTATGCTGGAGGAAACCATATTTGGGCTGAATGTAGAACCTCTTTAAGTGTGCCTTTCTCTTGGAACATGTCATCAAAAAGATCATCTTCTTTAGAAAACACTTTATCTTGACTTCAGTAGTGAAATTTTTAACAATATCATAGGGATCGAATGGTCTTCTTGGAAACTTGAACAAACGTAAACATGTAATGTTGTTTACTTCTTTAAATGCACGACCAACATCAAATAGTGAAAAGGCCCCACAGGCCACAGGAAATTATGGCCAAATAACCTTCTTTTTTTCCTTCAAATCTTTAGTCAAACCTCCTTCTCCATAGGTTTGATAAGCAATTTCTCGTGCCATGAGTTTATCAGGAACATACAAAGGTAAAACATGAGGGGAAGAAAAATTTCCAAATACCCTAACATATGTAAACAATTCTTCTCCAAACCATCTCACAACAGGAAGTATGTCTACCTCTACTTCAAGAGAAAACCTTGGAGTGTCTTTATCATATAACATTTTGTACAGGGGAAACATGATTCCATGGAAAATATTGTAAAAATAGGGAATGAACTTTGAATCCCACAATTCTTTGTGATAAAAAAGAATGGGTAGGGGATCTTGAGTTGTCCATTTCCGACCCATTAAAGGAAACTTGGAAATGTAACAGATTGAATCCATTACATATGCAGATAAGTAAAAAGGGGGATAAATTCTCTGAGAAACAGTTATTTTAGACCGATAATTCAAAATAGCCGTGGCTAAGTTATCAGATAATATCTTAGCCCAATCCACAATAGTATCATTAACAACAGCATTCAATAACGGTAGCCATTCAAATGAAAACTTATTAATGTCTATCTTTCCAAAAAGCCTACAAAGAATAGCAGCAACAAAGAAATACAGAGAAGTGAGAGAACCAGTACTATACATACCGTGTTTATCCTTCTTTAGTGGTTCATCTCTCCTTGACCAGTCCTTGGTGCATTCTGCCAGGTTTTCATTTTCTTTGGAAAACTTCTCCATGAACTATTTGGTATAAGTTGCTTGTGGTTCCAGAAAATGATACATGAGTCTCAAATCTTGTGGAGTAAATGAGCCAATGAGCTCTTGACCCTGAGTCTTAAACTTTCTGTTTGTAATATCAGTGCTGTTGAGTACCCATTTAACCATGTCCGTGTATGGAAGAATTTTGGGTCTCGCTGCTATCCGGTGCAAGAATGAACAAGCTAGCTCTGTAATGGATGCATCAGAAGACCCATGTGAGCCTTCAGTAGCTGTAACCCTCATTACTCTGGGGTTCTCTTCCTTAAGTAGATTATACATGCCCTCCCAAGTAGTAATACCAACATCTTTGTTACAGGCAGTGTCTGTATACAAGGGCGTCATTTCTTTATCTTCAGAACTCAAAGCCTTGTCTTTATTTCCCATAATACCCTGAATATTGCTTTGTATAGTTCTCTGTTATTCGCTCCTGCAGTTTACGAATTAAGTGAGAATAATGATAGGAAAAAGGTGACGGGAAAGTCTTAAATGCTGAAGACGTATAAAATATACCACCTTACGTGAAGTAGCTCTTCGATCAGAACGAAACCATATTTCATTAATGATTGACAACCAATTCATTGATTAACATTAAAGCATATAACCAGGTCTCGGTTTATGGAAAGATTCTTTTCGTATAATGAGCCTTAAAAATCTGTGATAAGGTGATCTACAATTTGCTTTGCAATATCGCAGATCGCAATCTTATGGATTTGCAATATCACAATACCACAATATCATAACATTGCAAAATCGCTGGATTGCAATATCGCAAAATCGCCAGTGTATCAAATGACAAGTTTTCGTTAATGTGTTTTTCTGCGAAATGTGATTTGCGATATGTGCGATAGCACATCGGTGGTTGTGATATTTTTCATCGTAACATTTGACATTTGAAGCATGAGATGCGATGAATATTCTTTTAGTGCGTAGTTTTGCATCGCGATCTTGCAATTTTTAGAATTCCGCTTATAAGGAGGTACTCATTAGCTTTTTGTGATGCGATATTCCTTAAAGAATGATTTTTATTCTATCTTATCATAAAACTTAAGCTTTTTAAATATTTTTCAAGGAGTATTCTCCTAAGTTTATGATAGTAAGTTTTATTGAAAAAGGAAATACAAGCACTAATCGATTTTTTTAATTTTTTTTTTGACTAAAGGTCCCCACTTATTTAGTATTAGTGATAATACTAAATAATAACGGGGGTTTTTGCTGGCCACAACAGGTATCACCGGCCACCAAGGAGCATAATTGATAGGATCATTGGTTAACCGGTTTAAATCTGGTAATTCCAATGTTGCAACAAAAGCAAATGTCGATTAAGTTCAGGTTGAGCATAGCCAGGGTAAGATGGAATTTCTTGAGAAACAGGCCTTTGAGCACCAGAAGACAAAACCTATTGCTGGTAACCCAGATATGGGTTGTTCTACGTAGCAAAAAATTGAGGATTCTGCTGACCAAAACCTGGATATGATACTTGTTGAAAGGAAGTTTGAGGCATTTGTCGCTGATGTTTCCAAGGGGTCTGTCCACCAATGTTATAACCCAAATTAGTATAACTTGGATGCGGTTGATATGTATAACTAGGTTGCGATTGTGACATCCCATAAAATGGTACACCATCTTGTGAATAAATGATGCCTGATACGAGTGGTTGTAAATTAACCAAAGTATTTTGAGTCTGTGGACCTAAAATTTGATGATATTGAGTTGAAGGACCTGAAGGACCTGCCTAATAAGGTTGATGTACAATATTTTGATTATGTAACAGGGGTAGAGATGTATTAACAAGTGGTAATGAAGTGGGTGTAACAGGTTGAACCGATTGATATGAATGTATAGCCGTTTGTGGTTGGATAAGCAGAGTGGGCTGCCATTGAAAAACATTCATGTCAACATTAGTTTGACCAAAAAGTGACAGAGTATTGTCATATTGGGTGACCAAGGGTTTCCCCTCAGCATGAGGAGAATAATAAGATGAAAAATATTTTTCTCCAAATGTTGGGAGTCTAGTTGATATGGTACGTAAAGGAATTGACCCAAAAGGACCGACTTGATATTTCCCTGATGATGTATATAATGAATCAACTCATTCAGTACTAACGAAAGGAATACTAGTTAAAATACTAGATGATGACATTGGTAAAGACCATGGTCTTAAAGATGCACTAGAGAAAGTGCCAGATAATGATTTGTAACCTGTTGGGACCATAAGGCCACCATGCAAATATGACTCTGGTGAATTTGTGAACATCGACAGAGTAGCGAGGGTAGGAGCTGATGTAATTGGAATGGTAGACCCAACCGAAGATGTTTGTTAAGACATGGTTTTTTGACCCAATGTATACCTTTGAAAATCAACGGGAGATTGAATGGGAACAGGATCAAAAAAAGCAGATGGAAATGATTGAAGAAAAGAATCGTACAAGTAAAGGTCCCCCCCAAAATGGGTTGGAGTTAAAGGTGTATCATCTTATGGGATTTCTTTAGTCACAATTAAACAAGGAGGAAGAACTTCACCGTCAGGCCCCAAATATATTTCAGACGGTTGAATGTGTGATATGAGAGATTCAATAGCTACAGAACATTGTGGGATGACCAATGTAGGAACAAATTATGATTGTTCAACTTCACGATTCAGATGTTCTGGAAAAGAAGAGACAGGATCTGGATCAATTTGTGATTGAACAAAGTCGGGTCCAAGAGGTATGGTCTCACTGATTAGATGGATCATGACCATGGGTAGCTATGAAGACTCTGTTTCAACAACAGTATATGAACCGAGATATGTGGAAACAAATTGAGCTAAATCTGGTTTAAAAGATGATGTTTCACCAGAGGTAGGGATTGTACTTGATTCGATAGATCATGATCGCCTTCGCCTACCAAAAGTAACTTCTGGTGGTAAAGGTGGTTTTAAAGCTAATATACGAAAATTATGGGGGATAGGATTTTGTTCTTCCATGGTTACTAATTTAGTATAAACAAAAAAAATTAAAAAAAAGAGGGTAATTCTAGGCAGAAGGGTTTACCAAGAAATTATGAACTGCAGAATACCTCCTGGAAAACCAAGAAGTACGGGCAGGTAATATCCCCGAATGTTGTGTTTGGTGTATCACAATTTTAAGGCGGCCGACTCGAATCACTATGGATGGATGGCACCTAAAATTTTTCCTCCCAAATATACCCGAAGGTACTTGGAGGCCCAAGTCCGTATTAGCGTTGTCTGATGCGAAACCGCACAGTGACAACACCCCTTTATACTTATCATATTGTAACACTCCCTGATATACCCAAAAGTATGTGGATGAGCTACAATATACTTATGTACGTGGAGTGAGGTATCACACTCGGAATGTATCGCAGACAAGTTAACGACAACCGCTATGTTTTACTACACCGAAACACATCTCTAGCCTAGACCTTCTAAATGTTATAGTTATGGTTCCAATGTTTTGTTAGGTAAATTGAGGTTAATTTTAAGTTGATATTGCTCAAAATTTGTCTTTCAAAGGTTCACCGCGATGATGTGTATGAAATTCCTAAAATGCAAGCTAAAAATGATAAAAAATCTTTCACTTTCAGCTTTTTCAATGAAAAACCTAGCTACTAAGGGAAGAGAGAAAATAGTTTGTGAGCAAACAAATCAATGAAAAAAAAATCAATGAGCACAAACTAAATGCAAATTTCCTCATCTTCCTTTTGCAAAACACACATTATTCTACATGCAAATGCAATTTTTTCTTTTGAGTTTCTTTAATGTTACGAATGCAGAAAAGAAACTTGGTGCACTAAATCAACAATTCAAATGCTTTTTACTTTTGAGAAACGAAGAATACAAACACCAATTTCTCTTTTGAAGGAGAAATGAGGATTTCAACAACAATTTCTCCTATCAAGGAAATGAAGATTTTATGACAATTTCCTATTTCAAAAGGAAATGATTCTTAATGCGACCATAAAAATTACTTTGAAATCAACTTGTCAATGATAAAGAAAAGCTTTTTAAACAAACATTGAACAAATTTTCAGTCAAAGGAGGAAGAAATATATAGATTCACTGGTCAATTGAGGATCAAACATTTCAAAACATATCAGCAAACAAAACTAAAGAAAACTGCAAAGGCAAATTCAAAGGAATTTGGGTGTTTTTAGGAGTCAACACAGTCTCCAAGGGGAGACAGTGCTCTGCAACGCAGGCTAGGAAGGGAGACAGTGCTCTGCAAAGTATTGTGTCCAGTCTAAGGGTGCAATGGGCGCAGTATACAAAAAAAAAATACCATTTTTTAACTCATTTTCTTTGCAAATTTGACTTTGAAAAACTTTAATCTTTATGAGTAACAACTACTGGGTGGATAAACAAAGAAAATTAGAGGCTTAGTCACCTAGATGTAAGATAAATTTCCCCCAGTATGGTCGCCAATTTGTTGGGCTAGAATTGTGAATTACGGATAAATCACGCTTCCCTAGACAGGTGCTAGTCTAGAACAACAGGTGAAAGACTATACGACTAGTTTTCCTAACTCAGAATAGATACACAGAGAGGATTGGAGGCTTACTTGATCAGTCGCTTCCAAATGACTCCTTCTGTCGCTTCTGTTGTAGCTTCAAATTCAAGCGATTTTGTGCTAAATTCTTCCAGCAAGAAAGAACACTGAAACATCAGAAGATGCAATAATATATATATATCTATTAAAGTTAGTTTGTTAAATCAGTAAAGCATAAACTATACACATCGACTAAGATCTTGCAATATGGAAAATCAAAGTCAATACAGATGCATATAGGGAAAAATAAGCAATATTCTTTATTGATGATAGAAGGAGAGGTTACAACCAAATGAATGATTTTAAGTGACCCTTACAGCAATTATCCTCAGCCTCATCACAATATAAATCTCTCCAGCAGCAGCTACACAAATCTAGCTCTCAATTGAAAATCCTCCAACATTTCTCTACTCAAATTCTTCCTTCTCAAGCACTCAGATCTGTGCTCAATTTATACATGAACTGTAGGTTGTTTTGCAATAAATGACTTTCCAATAATACGCAAGACATGTTTCCAATCATGTAGATGTCAAATGGACACTTGGATCTGAAGCTTGACACATGTGAACTCCTCTAAAAGGCATTGGCCAAGTGGAGATTTTGGAACAATGAAAATTTCACTCCCAATGTGACCAATGCACCTGTGAATGTTGAGAAGTGCTTTGTAGAGTAGCCTTGCATGGGGCTACCTGCATATGCAATGCACTTAGGCCCCTTAGCGCCTAGATTGGTGATCTCATATGCTATATAATCAGCTTCAAACCTTGGAAACCTTTGTTTGATGAAAGTCTTGCTTGATTTGTCTTGTTTCTTGTCTTAGGGCATGTAGAAACTAAAATTATGGGGAATGATAGACGCTTGATCATTGACCCTGGAGATGATGTCCAGTTAACCAGGTCATTGGGAATGGTGCCCAAATTGACCTATAACACCAGATCTCTATTTTCTTAGTATATTGTTCAATAAATCTCCAGATCTATGATTTTCTATCCTATTGTTGTAGAAACCCTCAGAAAATATTGCTATCATATGCTTAAGAAATTCTGCATAGCTTAAGTCATGGGGTTTGGGCATTTTTAAGCTGTTTTGAGGCCGAGAGACCTGTTTAACTTAGGAAAAGGTATTTTCTTCTAATCCCCTTTCATATATCAGGTCCAATTTAATTATGCTAAGGAACCTAAGCATTATTTTCCCCTTTTATGGTGTAATTCCCTGGGAATAACATTTTTTGAGTCAAATTGCTGCATTTTCCCCACTTGGGATGATGTAAAGGAGCTCCTTTTTTCTGCTGTTACATCCATTTGATGTTTATGTGTTTCTCAAGATATTTTATGATCTAATTTCTCCCTACTATTCCAGTATTGTGCTTATGCATTGCTACATCCCCATTTTGGGATATTACAGTGGTATCAGAGCATAATCTTGGCTCAGCCTGTGGATCTCAGTCATTATGCCATCAAGAGAAGAAGGAGAAGAGAATATGTACATAAAAGAGAATAATCCATTATGTGGAGGAAATAAGGAGGAGAGGCTCTCAAAGCTTCTTCCTAAATCTATGCAGAGCATTAAATAATATCTCAAGAAAATGAGAAGGGAGATGGAATATCTAGAGGAGTTTGGATCTAGAGCCAAATATAGATTTGCACATGACAAGTGTAAGCATGTAGCTACACCCTATTATGCATAGCACAATCAAATGTTCAGATATATCATGAGAGAGATGGAAGAAGGAGGAATGCCTAAGAGGGAAACTCTTAGTGGAGTTTTGCAAGATCAAGGTGGAGAGGAGTAGACAGCATGACATGGATAGATTTTCTCTACCTACTTTTGATGGATCACCAACATGTTCAGCCAAAGCTTGGGTAGAGGAGCTACACACTTATTTGCAGCAGCACCAAGTTTCTGAATATGAAGCCATCAGAGTTGCAGTGCTGCACTTTGAAGGTAAGGCCTATGCTTGGTGGATATTTGAGTCATTTTCATTAAAAAATGCCAATATTTCTTCTTATGAAAAGCTCACCAAGAGATTAGTGGAGAGGTTTGATGGAAGTTATTCTAAAACACTCTTGGTAGAGCTAAACAAACCAAGACAAACAAAACTTTTGCATGGGTTGGAAGAACCTATAAAATCACACCCACTTTAGAAAACTGTTGGAGAAGCTTACATCTTGCATGACACCTTGCTAGAGGCAATATCTTTGTCTCATATCTTTGGACAAGAGGGCATGAAGGTTCCTTTTTCAAAATAGGATCCTCTTATTGAGCAGGTGACTCCCATTCATATTGAAGAGGAAGAGGAGGATGGGGGAAACAACACTATCACATCTAGAGCATATCTAGTCCCTCATGTAGAGGAAGGAAGAGCACATGCTCCAACAGGAGGAACTCTTGTATCACTGCAAGAAATTCCCTAGGATCTCACATGTAGAAGACAAAGAACAATCAATGAACATCATGATTGTGAGATACTACCGATGAAAGGAGAAGGTAGGGAGGAAGGTCAGTATCATTTGGTGAGGAGCACACACCCCTATCTATTTCAGAGAGCTGGTGCAAAGAAGAGGCAGACTGGTTTGCATTGTGAGGGCAAGGGAAAGGTTGCCCAACCATATGTATAGTCTACTCTTGACATTGATGTCTCACTACATGGAGGCATTCCACTGTGGAGGCCACCAGATCTGGAGTTGGTAAGAGACATCTTGCCATTTGGTTCACCCCTCTTAGATTTCGGAGAGGTGAAGACTTTGGAGGAGTTTAGTACAGCATGTTAGTCATCAGTATTTTTTGCCTATTGTGATGAATATATGCCTTGCCTAGGTTTTCTAGAAACCAATTTCAAATAGCCAATTTGTCCTCTAGAAAACCTCTCAAAGAAATTTTTATCTTTTTTCCTCTCTGGCAGACTCTGTTAGAACTGGTCATCAAGTTTCTACCTTGATAAAACTCCCCTATCCATAACTGTCATAAGCCTTGAATATTTGAATATTCAAAATCCCCTGTTTTCACACAGCTCACTGTCAAGCATAGGACAAAGATCTCCCCTCCCCTCTCACTATTTAAATTCCCATATGATGACCTAACTATGCCCAAGAAGTCCTTCAGAAATTATGACAAACTGTCTAGGTTTAGGTGATGGTGTTTAGGATAAGTATCTTGAGAAGAATATCTCTAGTCAAAAACCTTGTTTTTAATATCAGTCAACTATCCTCTCTTCTTATCTGGAAAAACAAAACCCTTGTTTACCCCTAGGTCATACACCATCAAAATGGTCACTGTGTTTTGTTTCAGCAAAGCTTATAAGGTTCAAATTTAGGAAGAAACAGAGTAAGAAGGTCCTATGTCCAAAGAAAGTGATCAAGTGAAATTTTCAGGCATTATCATCATGATACCTTAGAAAAGGTCTCCAATGATCAAAGTCATTTTATCAGTGCATCTCTGCAGTGGTGCTAAGATGGATGGCATTAATTAGTTTTGGGCAAGAAAAGACTTCAATGAAAATCTTCAATGCAAGAGCAGTTGACTATTTGAAGACTAAAGAAATTACATGTTTAAGAAGAAGAAAGCCAACAAGATTCATCCCTGCAAAATCAAAAACACCAAGAAGGTCAAAGAATTATTCATCCTGGAAAAAGGATTACAAAGGTGTGTTAGTTTACTGGCAAAATACTTCCAAAAGTTTAGGCATCAAAGTGAAAAGCATAAAAAGGGAACAACTACCTTTTTTATATCCCTATAGCCTAAACTCTAAACCATCAAAGAAAATGTCATCACAAAGGAAGCTAAAGCTACTGCAAAAGAGAGATAACCTAAGAGACACAAAGCGAATATGTTGGAGATTGAAATATCTTACATGTTCACTATCTCCAGAGTAAATTTCTTCAAGAAGCTTGTCTCATACAGATTGATAAAGGATAAACCATTTGAATTGCCTCCTTCAATGATAAGCAGACGACAATCACTTGTTTTTATGAATTTCCTCCTTCAATGATAAGTAGATGGCAATCACCTATTTTTATGAGGCACCTCCTTCAATGATGATAAGAAGAGGGCAAAGGCATAGTTTTAAACAATCCTCCTTCAAATATGATAAGCAAAAGGCATAACACAAACGGTTTTTTTAGAACACTAAAAGCTTCATTTGGTAAACAGAGACTGGGCCTAAACTTTGTAAAAGGGCTTCTTTCATAAACAAGCAGAGGACAAACACTTGGTTTGAAGTGCTTCCTTCAATTATAAAGCAGAGGGCACAGATTTGTTGTTATGAGGTACCCCTTCAGAGAAAGGTAGAGGCTCATTTTATAAGTTGAGACAAGGGAGGTTTGCCTTTACACAAAAAAACTGAAAACTTGTTTTGTTGTTTGCAAAACGTTTTTTAAATAAAACACTATAACACATGTTTCCAACTTTTCATCAAATAAGGTAAATGAGAAAAAGAGGCAAAGGTTTAAATGAAACTATTTTGAAAAAGCCAAAAGGATGACTTTGTGCTATAAAAACATTTCAAAAGACATAAAATCCCTGAAATAGGCATCTTCGACTTCAATAAACAACTGGCAGAAGAAGCAAGACAAATTCTCAGTCGGGCAAAGTCTCATGCATGTTTTCTAGGATGCGATGTGCCTGTGCCTGAGTGCTACATGCCTGTAGTAGCTTACTGAAGAAAAACACAAAGGGCGCGACACGCCTGTATACTGACGCAACTCGTTTCAATGTCTGGCCCTCGTGTAGAGTTTCTACCCGACGCCCACAACAGTCCAGCATGAAGACGCTACGCGCCTATGTGCAAGGGCATAACACCAATCCACTATGGAAAAAAGAGGCCCGAATTGAATTTTTTGTACCCTGTTAGGGTTTTTCATCACAGCAAAGAAGTTTTTTGAGGTATTTTACATGTTTTTTACCCCTCAACATTCCTGGTCTTAAAAAAAGTTTTGTTTTTGAAAGATAAATTGGAATTCAAGGCAATTTGACGAAAACGTGTTTATTACATTTGAAAGGTTTTTTATTTGAAATTTGGGGAGAGATAGAAAAATCAAAATGCCTCCAAAGATAAAGGTTAAAAATGGAAGTCAGCATAACAGATTTGAGCCCACCACTGTTTAAGAAATTGCTACCTCTCCCTTAGCCTTGTCCTACTTTCAAGAGGTAGGCTGCTTTGATTTTTGCAGTAGAATACCAGAGGTCACTAGCCACCCTTATTTAACTGAGTTGTTTTCCCTGAGATTGGATGGAAAACAATTTCACATTGTACGTCTAGATTTTGAACTCACTCCTAGAGCTGTTTCTAAAAGCAACAAAAATCCCTTACATAGGAGAGGAGTGGTCCAAACAATCATACCGTGACCTTAGCCACTATCAGCCTTTTCTAAAACCAAATCATCAAGATGCATGTAGCTCCATCTTCCCTTTTTCACACTTGTTGGATGACCATGTAGTCCTCATGAAGATAATCATGAATTTTTTCACTTGTGAAGGTAGATTCTCTTGAGTATATTCCTATCACTTCAGACTCCTTATGCATTTCACAAAAAATAAGTTGATAAACCTACCCTTTTTCCTGTGCAAAATTATATACAAGATGTCTTCCATTGTTAAAAATAAGCCTCCAGCTCAGCAGAAAGCAAGTTTATTCCGTCACTCTCTCATTAAGATCATTATCCTTCACCAGCTGAAACAAAACGACATCCCTTGGGAAACTTTCATCTCTCACCATGATTTCACATCTGCATCTTCTATGCCACTACAAATCAAGCCATTTTCATCTCAAGACCCTCCTCATGCTCATTCCTTTCCCTCCACACCCTATGTTTCCTCTTCTTCTCATGAGTCCACTCGCCAAAAAAAACCATCCTCCAGAGATGACAGTGAGAAGGAAGAATGAAGTAAAAGAAAACAAGGATGTGATGGTGACAAAGAACAAGAAAGTGATAAGAGCAGCAATATAGGGAAAGGAAAGCATGATGAGGCAGGAAGTCCACAAGGAGAAAATGAAAGCAATGATCATGAAAGTGGCAACCCACAAGGAGAAAATGAAAGCAGTGATCATGAAAGTGGCAACCCACAAGGAGAAAATGAAGACAATGATCATGATGAAGGCAGCCCACATCAGGGAGACATTGAAAATAGTGGAAATGATGAATCAAAAAGTTCCAAGCTCAGTAAAGACAACAAATTTGATGAGGAAAGAGGCAGCCAAAATAGTCAAAACATTCAATGCCTAAACATCAAAAACAGTGACACCTTTGAAGACCAAGGTCAAGATGAAAATTATGGAAGCAGTCAAAGCAAAGAGGGAAGTAATAAAAACAGTCATGACAGCAAGAATATAGATGAAGTGAGAGGTAGTTTTGGAAAGGAAAAAACAGTAGACCTAGACATCTCCCACCAAAGAAAAAAGAGCATGATCTTTCTGAGTTTACTCCTGATAATGAGTTCATTACAAATATCGAATTCAATGAACAAGGAAATTCTCCACAGAAAAGTAACCAAGAAGTGAAAACAGAGAATGTTTTTGGAGAAGAGGATAGCCCTGAGGTTGTAGGAGACCAAACTAAACAAGCCCATGTATTAACTCCTCCTCTCACTCATCATCATTAAGGTCAATAGCATGTGTTTACTACCTCTCCAAGGCAAGGGGCCATGCTTCCTTCATCAAAAGTGGAAAAGGCTAAAAAAACCAAAACAACAAGGAATAAAACCACCCAAACAGTGACTAGCAATGTCACTAGGGCACCAAGGAGTAGAGGCAAATTGCCAAAGAAGAGTAATGTAAAATTGCCCATGAAAACCAGAGGAAAGAAAATCATTAAAAGAAAGGGCAAAGAGAAGATTGAATAGAAAGAGAGCAGCCATGAGCATGAAATGGAATTTGACATAATACAAATAGATAGTGATGATGAAGATAATGGGGCCAGTATTCTTAGATCTCTTTTCCAAAATCGGGAGGCTCATATTAAAGACTTGGAAAATGGCCTAGAAAGGTCAAAAGACATCATCCACTATTTGCAATTGCAAAATAATCAAATGAGTGGACATATGGCAATATTTGAGGTCTGGGCACTCAAATACAGAAGGGAAGCTCAAAAGTCACAAGTGAGGCTAGAAGAATACATGGGTGAGTATGCTGAAGATGATGAAGAAGAAGGGCCAGCAAGAAAGAAACCTAAGACCATGGGTCTTAGAAGAGCATTGCAAAAGCAGAAAGAAGAAGAATCAACTCATGCACAGCAGTACCCTCTTACAGAGCTCCTTGCCAAAGAATTTGAGAATGATAAAGAGTCTTGGCTTGAGAGGGAAAATCAACATTTGGAAACCAAGTTGGAAAAAGCTAACAAGGATTTGGGCCCACAAAGGAGAATGACCGAGCACTACAAGAAGTTGAATCAGTTTGCCCGAAGGAAACTCAAAGCCGCCCAAAGGAGGCACCTGGCAGAAAAACATGGAAAAGACCTATCCCAGCTTATAATTCTCACTCAAGCTTCATTACATGTTTCTAAAAACCCTTAAGGGGTTTACTCACCAAATTTCGGCATTTTTGGACACATTCTTGTTTTTTGTGAATTTTAGGCCTAAAAGCATAAAATCATGGGTGCCTTAACTTTTTCTCGGAGCATCCTCACCTGGATAAAAATATATTTTTGGATTCATTGACATCAATGGAACATTCTCAACAATTTTTAGATCAAATGAAGTTGTTTAGTTCCTCAAAAAGGCTAAAAACCACCATTTTTTACCTTTCTGCCCCTAATATCAACAGGTGCTACACTCCTACGTTTTTTCACTGTTTCTACCTTTTGATAGACTTATGGGCATCATATTGAAAAAAATAAAGTATTTTTGGAAATTATACATTCGTATCTTTCCAACGAGCCATCACGATACTCATTTCGACATCGGGAAGTCTGCCAAAACTACACTACAAAACAAACTTTTTCTGGTGCTATGCTCCTGTAGATTTTGCTGAAAAGTAGTTTTCTGAGTGATGACTAGGCCAAATGTGCGTTAAGCAAGTTTATCTTATGTGTCAAGCCTTGAAAGTGATTATTTTTTTCTATTTTGGTCTGAAAATATATTTTTGAAGGATATTTTGTGCCTTGGACTTTGTTAAGCCTTAAGGACAGTTTTAGATATTTGTTTTTGGCCAATGGCCTTCTAGTTGCTCTAGGTGGGTTTCCTCCTCTTTGGCTTATATAACCAAGACGATTCATTGAAACAAGGAGGCAAAACTCGATATATTGAGAGAAATACATAGCATTATGAGCTTGGAAGAAATACTTGTTTTATGAAGTGGATGATGTCTTTCTTGGCTTGATGGTGGAGGAGCATTGTGTGCACGATTCCGTGGCTTGGTAAATGGTGATGCTTCTTTGATTTATTTATGTTTCCTTGTTTTCATTAATGCTCCATACTTCTTATTTTTTTTAGATCAGAAAAGTATATGTTGAGAAATTCTCATGGAAGCACCTCAGACATCCTGCATGTTACATCTTTGATGTTTTCCTCTTCTTGATAATTTCTAAAGGATTCTTAACTACCCTTTAGGTCCATCAAGAAATTTTTATTTGTTTCATTTATGGTCAGTATGTTTTTCTATCTTTTATGATTTAAGGTATGCCCTGATTACTTATAGCTTCTCAAAACTCCATTTCTTAAATATTTCTATGAAATATTGGTTTTTTTAGTTAAGTCAAAGAGGTCTCATTCGATCTTGCCCTTTGTCCATGCTTGCAAACTTATTTCAGAGTTCCTGATAGCTCAAGATATGCTATTTAGGAGTTCCATCTTCATAGATTGAGTTTTTTGTTTATCTTATTTGTTTTCCCAACAGTTGAAGGTGATTTTCTAGAGTTAGAGGTTCTTATGCTTCTATATATCGCCGGATTGTTTATCTTTCATATGTATCATTTTGAGTTTTATTCATAGAGATTTATGATTTTCCCTACCTCATGAATACCTACTTTAAAACTATATATGTTTAAGATCTCTTTATATTTCACAAACTTAATGTTCATTTCACTTCATTTTCACCCAAAGAATCCATTTACCTTGACTAAATCGGTCCTGCAGTAATACCTTGTCCACCATTTAGGCAGTCTTAACTTTATCTGACCCCATAGCCCTATTGATTTGATGAACTCTCTTTCTATTTGTTATTTTTTATCATTTTGCCTCAAAAACCCAAAAAAAAGACCAAAATATACTTAACAGCTAGCCTAAAATCACACATGCAAAGCGAACATGTTCACATCCTTCACATAATAGAGAGAGTCCTCTCTGGGTCCAGGAAGGCTAGGTCCTAGGACTCCAAAGATCGGTATGATGTTACCCTGTGATTTGGTTTACCAATCTACCAAATTATGGGACACTAACACAACGCAGAAAGTTTGGGATAGACTCAAGGAGGAGGGAGACATTCTCCCATTTTCAGCACCACCCACTCTCACTATATGTATTGCGCTGACAGAATTTGTTGCAGTGATGGAGGATGGCACCTTCATGGTGCAAGGGAGCTGCTCCATGGATTTGGAGAAACAAAGGGTACTTCCTTTAAGGAAGGAATCCTCCATACATTGGAGTAGATGGAGGCCACTCATGCTTACATTGGCCAATATTGGGAGATTCTTTTTGGATGGGAGCTTCTCATGGGAAGCCAACTTCCAAATATCACTGCTTCTTTTTTAGCATGAGCAGCTACATGATGGGCATGGCAGAAATTTGAAGGATGAATTTGGCATGAGGGATGTCAAAGGAAATGACAACATGTAGGGGGCTTCACATTGCAGATCATCAGTGTTGTCTCTTGGGAGGATTGATCCATATTGGAGGTCTCAAATCTTGGTATAGTACTCCAAGGATCTTGATGTTTGCATGATTCTTGATGAATCAGATAGAGATGATAGATATATAGTGAAGGATGTGGTCATCTATTCCTATGGAAGATTCTTCTTTACTAGAGCTTCTGAGCTCAAGGAGAAGCTGCTACATGCAGCACATGAGGACTTCTTTTCCATGCACTTTGATGCATATCTTTCTTTGGTAGAGGAGTTCATTTGGGAGGGAATCCATCATGATATATTTCAAAATATGGAGAGATTCATAGCCCGAACGGTGATAGAGAGGATGTCACAGCCACTTCCCTACTCTTTGGAGGTGAGGGAGAATTTCCGGTTGAGGCATTCCATCTCAAGGTCCCAAGTACATGGTGGAGAAGGTATAATTTCACATTATGTTTTGTACTTCTTTACTTTATATAAGCAGCATGTTGTACCAAGGAGGATTATCACTTCTTGCATATTATATGATGATGTGCTTGAAGCCACTTGCAGCATTGAGATTAGCTATACTATTGGTGGTTTGTGGGGGAAGCCACATGATTTTTGGTGTACACCATTGAAACCACTTTGTACTTTCATTTTTCTATCTTATAGAATGATTTTGGCAGCAAACAAGTCACTGGGAGAGAAATTGTTATTATTTGTTTTAATGCAAGCAAGGGATGCACTGCACTGGTTCCATGTGTGGAACTATGATCCACTGTCCGATTTTCATATGGCAGCTTGTTTTCATTGGTTTTTTTCTTCCATGTTTTGATGATATTCTTGTGTTCATGGGGAGCTTTGTTTGGAGAGGGATAGATGAGTCAGAGATGCCCATTGGGAGTATGATTCTCCCTAATTTACATTTTGTATGTTTCAGGAGAAACCATGGGAAAACCATGATTTCCACATCACACCTCTTTTCCTCATATGGGAGGAGCTATTTGAAGAACTTGCATTCTTGGAGGAGGCACTTCATGGCTTATTTTTTTGTTGGGGTAGCTTGGGCCACTCTTGGAGGTCATGAGATTTCAGCCCAAGATCAGTGATAGCCCCATACTTACCATAAATGGAGAGAGAAACCACTTGGATGGGAGGATCCAATCTCTCCATGCAACCCCAACACATTGTATGAACCAGGGATTGACGATCTTTTTGATGAGCTATCTAGAATGAATCATTTCATTCGGATGATAGCATGGGTGTGGGAGTCACTCATTGGGAATGAGATTCCCCATGTTTGTCATCACTTGTACCTTGAGGAGGCCATTGGAAAGCAAGGAGGTTTCCACTTCCACCTTCCACCTTTCTATGATGTGAGCCATGTGGTTTTCCATACATGGGAGGAAACATTCGAGGGAAGAATTGTTGCAGATTATTTTGAGCAGTGGTGGGGACTATTAATGAGGAGGTCACAAGAAAAGGATGGGAGGAATTTTTCTCCACCTTTACAGTTGCTTGAGGACAAGCAAAATTTTGGTGGGGAGGGCTGTAATATTCCAAAAATTTAGCCTTCAAGCTAAATGGAATATTATAGTTGTTTCATCACTAGGTAGGTGAATAAGTGGGCAAGGAGGCCCATAAGTCTCTTGAGCAGAAATAAAAACAGTTTAAGTGTGTAAGGAGACCTTTTTAATAGCTAAATAAAGCTCCTCCATGTGTGAACAGGTTTTGGATCATGTTGATTCAATCAACTTTGACAAAGTCAACAGCACCGTTGAGGAGGAGTGGAGATTAATTAGAGAATAATGCAGTTTTCGAGGGAGGAGAACCTCATGAAGGAAATGACCTAATTGAGTGGGGCCAAGGACATGCAAGATCACCTTATACTTAAGGAAGAGGATGGCAACCATTTTAGGTTATGTTTGAGATTATCATTTGATATTGGTCTGCTTAGACTATTGCTTCCTCTTGTTTTTTAGCAGGGTTGTTGTGTTGTTTATCACCAGGTGTTCCCAAGCGGGAATCCCACCTCTTCCCTTCAGAGGCCTCTTGGGAGAGTATTGCACTGTATTTCTCCACATCCAGGCTTGAGGCCAAGCATTATTGTAGATAATAGTGCTGTGTTGTAGGGTGTTGCAATGGAGGATTGATAACACCACTTCTGGATCTGTTTCTCAGTAGAGGGAGCCTTCCTTCTCTTGAGAGATTAGCTAGGAAGATTTCTGGGCTCATTTCACATCTTGGAATTTCACCAAAGTATTCCTCATATCCTACAGTGAATTCCCTTGCAGGAACTATGTCATTTTGCATAGAGTTGCAGCAGTAGG
This sequence comes from Pinus albicaulis, assembly GCA_034641835.2. Lineage (NCBI taxonomy): Eukaryota > Viridiplantae > Streptophyta > Pinopsida > Pinales > Pinaceae > Pinus > Pinus albicaulis. The sequence goes on from CM076581.1 coordinate 1,353,822,993, forward strand.
GTTTAAGCCCTTGTTTTTGAGCTAGTTTCCTTGGAAAAGGGAAAACCCTTCTCTCGGAAAGCTAGAAGAAGAGATTCTCATCCCTCTATTGTATCATTCATCCATGTTTATGTAATTTTTTAGTAATACTATTTTATTTCAAACCTGAATATTCAAATCTACTCTTTTTGTACTCAAATTTCAAGAAACCCTTGCCAGGTTATCTTTGTAATGTATTAAGGAGGTTAGATCTCTATTTTCTTAGCATATTGTTCAATAAATCTCCATATATATGATTGTATATCCTATTGTTGCAAAAAACCTCAAAAAATAACGCTATCATATGCTTCAGAAATTCTGCATAGCTTAAGTCATGGGGTTTGAGCATTTTTAAGCTGATTTGAGGCCGGGAGATCTATTTAACTTAGGAAAAGGGATTTGTTTCTGATTCCATTTCATATATGAGGGAAAATTTATGTATGCTAAAGAACCTAAGTAGTATTTTCCCTTGTTACAACGTAATTCCCTTGGAATAACGTTTTTGGAGTCAAATTGCTGCATTTTCCCCACTTGGGATGATGTAAAGGAGTTCATTTTTGCTACTGTTACATTCATTTGATGGCTATGTGTTTCTCAACACATTTTATCAGCTAATTTATCCCTGATATTCCATTATTGTGCTTATGCATTTCTGCATGCCCATTTTGGGATATTACAAAATAGAAGAAGAAAGGAGACCCCGTAGTAGCAATAGAATAAAAAGGCATAGATTCTTATTGCCTACATTTGATGGATCATCCAAAAGAATAGTAAGGGTTTGGAGGAAAGTGTTAAATTCATTCTTTCAGCTATATCGAGTTGCATAAAGATAGGTTGTTAAGATTGTAGCGCTGCACCTTGAGGGTGAAGAAAAGGATTGGTGGTTCAGTCATTTGAAACATGCATGAGTGACTGCTTATGAAGATTTTACTCAAATATTGAAGAAGAAGTTTGGTAGAATGAAACCAAAGACACTTTCCATAGAGACACTTCTCATCATTGATGAAATAGTACGTGAGGAACCAAAGGAAGATGTCAGCATTTTAACTCTGGAAGAGGAGCCAGTATCACCACCGCCAGCTGCAAAAGTACATACATCAGGAGAAGGAGCACTTGCATCATTACAATATGGTCTTGAGCTCTTGAAATTGGGAGTCCCATGCATGATTCAGGAGATGCATAAGGAAGAGGGGGCAGATACTAGTGTCGGTACAGTAGATGATGAGCAGCCATCACCATTACCAATAGTTGGAGAGGCCATTGTACTGTTTGGAGGAACTATTGTAGCTATAAAAGATGCTCCCGAGATTCATCTGATCCAAGGTTTGCAAACATTTACATCTCATACTATTTCTACACCTCAACTTTATATTTGTGATATCGTGCCATCAGGGCAATTGAAAGACCAAGGATTAGAGCACCTTGATGATTTGGAGCAGCAAAATATCATTGAATAGAGGACCCTTGACTTGTTGAAGAAGGAGATGTATAGCTGTCCTATTTTGTCATTATTGAGCTATACACAACACTTTTTGTTAAAGTGTGGGGTTTGAGATGATGGGATGAGCATAGTCCTAATCAGTATAATGTCGAGCTATGAGTTCAACATTGTGTATGGCTAGGAGACAATAGATGCATCACCATGTAGATCACCAACGTTGTCACTAAGAAGAAGTAGTGAGATGAGGGCCCCATTATTCTTGGAGTATTCTGAGGACATCTTCACTCATGAAGCACTAGAGGGGCAGATGATAGATGGTAGAAATCTTGTGATGGATAGAATTTTCCATTATCAAGATGGAGTTTTCTTGATGAGCATCTCACAACTCAAATATAAATTTCTACCTACAACATATATAGAGCCTCCTAGGTTATATTGGGCCATTGATGAGAGGATCTCTTGGAGAGACGTCAAGGAGGGTGCGCTTCAACATCTCATGGAGTGCAAATCTTATCAGATGGAGGAGGATGGTATTCTACCTTAGGTGGATACCAAGTTGGAGCATGACATGATTCATCATCCACAGTGGGATGGATGGATACGGATGATGAGCAAGGGGTTGACAAGCCACTTGCAGATCTATGATACATGGAAACAAGAAGCATGGTTGCATTGCTTTCTCTTGGGTGAGTATGGTTACCACCCAACATCTCACATTTGTATGATCCATGCCATATATATTACTGATGAGATGCAACAGCAGGAGATATGGATGCGCTGGTTATTGTTCAGAGATTTTTTCCGTCCCATTACATATCCTATGTCAATGGGTGGAGTATTGTTTGGGACATGGTATGACACTCACATGATGTGGCAAGAGGGTCCTTGGTTATATTGTTTTGATGTGACATTCTACAGGTCAACCAGTATTTTGTTGCTCCATGAATTGCATCATGATGATGTGAGGTGGAAACAAGAATCCTTGTTGCTTTGGTTACTCTTAGGAGAGTATGGTTTGAATTTTCCCCATACATTCCATGATGATGATGGAGGTTGGAAGAATAAGGATTTACTGCATTGGCTTAAATTGGGAGTGTATGGTCATTATACTTGGTATGATGATGATGTGGTATGGCAACAAGAGCCATCGATGCAGTGGCTTCTCTTGAGATAGTATGGCTACTACACCCGGTATGATGATGATGTGTTGTGGCATCAAGAGGCATTGCTGCGATGGATTCTCTTGAGAGAGCATGGCTCTCATACTAGTGTTGATGATGATTTGGCATGACAACAGGAGGCTTTGTTGTGGTGGTTACTATTGGGAGAGTATGGCTTCACATTGTACATGTCCATCCATATGTCTCTACTTATTATTTTTCACAGTTTTGATATGATGCTTGGAGCCAACAAGGACAATAGGGCCAAGGATGGAAGCATGGAGAGACACAATCTACTTCATGTCGCATGGGATGGAGAGATAGTTTATGAGTTGGGACTTTCCACTTGGGGAAGAGACCACTTCACTTTATGTATCTCATGCATAGGAGGAGGATCTTGGACATCATATGGTTGCCACTTGCAGACTCGTTGATGAGGAGAGGCATCTAACTATTTAGTTGGAGGAAATTCTAGACATTGTAGAGAGGAAACTATGGAGTTGGGCATGCATAACACATGGGAGAAAATGGGTTGACCTTCCATATGCAGATGCCATTTAGAGGGAGATGGATTTATGTAGCATCCACTTTTGCAGTTGCTGGAGGAAAAGAAACATTTTGGCAGGGGGGACTGTAATATTCCCAATTTTCCATCAGTTAATTGGAATATTAGAGTTCTTATTTTTTCTAATTAATTAAGTAAATAAGAGGGTTGAGGGACACATAAACCCCATAGATGAATATAATCTCATTTTGGTGTGTATATGTGGATAATTAGATAGTATATATACATTATGGAGTAGTGGAGTAGCTTCTTAATGAAGGAAGAGTGGTGATCATGCAACATTAATGATAAGATCATGGAGATAGTGGAGGAGTCAAAGTAATATCATAGTGAAATAAAATTCAGATAATAGAGAACTAATAATGAAATAGTGGAGGAAGTGGTGCATCTAATCCACACATGATGGATAGAGTGGGAATTAAATGCAAATATGATGGAGATCACGGAGAGACAGTGTAGTCTTCATGGAGGCTAGTGGCCAAATGTGCAATGCAGAAATGAGGTAAACCAAGGCTAGGGAAGGCTCACAAAGCATAAAAGAATGATAAAGGAAGAAATAGAAGGAAGGCTTTATATTTTGATTTTATATCTCAATTTTTCATGTGACATTGCTATGCACACTTCATTTGTTTATCTAAATCTGCAGTGTTATTTACCACACGAGTGTTTCCAAGCAGAAATCCCACCCTTACCCACATGGGACGTCGATTGCCTACTCTAAGAAGGTTTCTTTGATATGTCATACATCGTTAGGAATTGTGCCACATTCAACCCCTCTCTACAACACATTCAGTCTCAAGAATTACGCATTCTTTCTTGAGGGTTTGAGAGGAGGAGGTTGTTTCTAGCATTTCAGCTAGGAAACCGGTGTAGTATTCATCCTTTCCCCTTGTGCTTCAAGATCAGACTTCTAGGAGCAACGTATTGATATCCGGAATTTAGGCCATCAGTTTGTATCTCCATTCAGCAGTAGTTCCCCCAAGAATTGCGTAATCCAATCCTATAGATCTGAAGGAGGAAGGAAGTTTCTAGTATTTCAGCTAGAAATCCTATGAGGGACCATCTCTTCACTTTGGGCATATCATTTCCATCATTATTGAAATTTATTGTAGCATCTAGAATTAGTATATAGATTCATCCTCCCTGAAAACACAATGTATTCTAGTTGTTGTGTATTAAGCAACTACATATAGTAGGGGAGGAAGGAGGAGGTAGATCTCAAGCTTCTAGCTTGGAGATCTGGAGGAGGTATCAACCATATATGCATTGAGATGATTGTATCTAATTGCAACCATATATATCTTTAGTTCATGTAGTAGATCTACATACCTAGCAGTTATATGTTGCAAGCCCTAAGAGGGTGCTTTTCCAAGGTTGTCCATTATAGAAATCCTTTCTGGGTTATCTTGTGTATTCGTCATAGAGCCCGTATCTAAAATCCCGACATCATTTTAGCACCAAAACTGCCATATCTACACTTCTATTTTCAGTCGATAGTTGTAGTCTTGACATTTGGAGCATGGAGAATGCAGTATAACCTCCAGCAGTCCAGTAGTTACATAGTGCCTTTGAGGAGAGGGCTTCAGGGACATTCTAGCCTACTTGTTTGGCTTGAATGCTTCCAATTTTTACCACTATTGTACTTTTATTTTCACTTCCTAATAATAATATGGCTTAGCTATTCTAAATATTTGTATGTTGCTTTTTATTTTATCTATACATTTATGTAGTTTCCATTTATTGTGTTTCTATATTCCTTTATTTCCCATTTTTGGATATTACAGTGGTATCACATCATGATCTTTGGCTCAACTTGTGGGAAATACATCTTATGTGTTGGCTTGAGGGGTCTTGACCCAGGTTTGGAGGTTAAGGTTTTTCCAACAAGCCCCTATACTATTGGCCCTTTCGGCAATGACCTACTTGCGCAAGCCAAGGTCTCACCTGGAGTAGTATGGGAGGGTGTTGGAACCAGGTTTCTGCACCCTGGGAGAGAGTAGGTAATGTGGGGTAGATCTATATGATTTCTTACTAGGCTCACACAGAATGAGTCTATTCACAGCTCTTTTAATAGTGTACTCAACATATAACCATAACAAAGCTATCAAATCTAATCAGTACATTTGCATTCACGTGCGCAATACCAAAATACCATTGCAGAGCACTATAGTCACAGCTAATAACAGATCACAGATATACTTATGCCAAAACATAGATACATTCACAAATTAAATAATCATCATAGATGGGATATAACCAATTCAGATAACCCACAGATACCTTAACGATACTTCACATTAATTAACAGCAGGATCCACTTACAACCAAAACACAGCCCATGCACACAACCTAGTGGGGTCTGCACACAGCAGGACTGAGGATCTTCGTGCATAGATCCAGCAGGAGTCCTTACCCAAAATAACCCAAAACAGATCTAACAGATCACACATAGCATTAATCTATCAACTTACTACCTTACTAGACCCAAATATCTATCTATTTATAATATCATAGCCTTCGCTATCCTATGGTCCACAAACCATGGTTTCCAGACCCTAGAGCTGCCCTTTAAACTGTTACAACACATTAGGGACTTTGAACCACCCCAAAACCCCTACGTAGGACCAACTTTAGCAAAATTGTACCAAAAATGCAGGTTAGGGAACCTCATTCCAACAAGCCCCCAAAACAATTTTGTGACTCATCCCGAATCATTGTGACCATGGGTTTTCCACCTTTGCATGTAGTATCCTGATCACATCAACCAATGGGGGCAACACTCCTTCACTCTGTGCAACAACATTCTAAGAAATATCCACCAACTTCTATGACATTGGGCCTTCTGTAGCAGCAGTGATGCTCTCCAAAGTCTAGTTTAGTTGCTTGACTGCGATATCGATGTCCTGAGAGAGCTTGAGGGTTTCATTGGCCCAAGGCTTAAGGCGATCACTCAGAACCTTATTTTTCTAGTGGAGCTCTTCAATTTCATCTCTAAGTGTGTGGATGGTATGTATTCATGCTAGGTGTTGAGCTGGGATCAAAGTAGGCATAGTGGCTTCTAGCTGCTCAAAATATTCTTCCTTCTGGCGCAGCTCCTAAGTGAGTTCACGCGGGAGAGGATCGTGCTGCACATTAGTCCATAACTGCATAGCTATCTCCAATAGTCCTACACCCTGACCAATCTGATTGGTGATGAAATTGGTGGCCTCTGTGACCAGCATATCTCACTGGGCCCTTACCTCAGGTGGTGTTTCTGGCTGTAATTTGGCCTGGAAGGCCACAATTTGATGTTCCATCTCTGTCTTGACTGCTTGGATCTCGGTCCTCAAAGACTTTAGTGCTGCAACCAGCCCCTCAATCTTGTCCTGGGGGTGGAAGAATCCAGGATATATTCAGTGACATCTGTGATTAGGCATACCAACTCTATCTGCTACGTGGCAATGAGGGTACAAATAGCCTCTGCGTGGGACACCTCAGCGATTTTCCCCTCAATTGTCCACCCAGCTATACTGAGCTTCTAGTGCACTCGACAACCTTTGTGTTGAATATCTTTGAATAGGGATGCGTGGAGGACCTGCAATGGTTCATTTGGAATTCGGGCTAGATCCAAGTGTACCTTTGCGTAGGCATGTACTTGGGCTCCTAAGTCAGGTGGATTCAGTATGAGGGTTGCACCTAGCAGAGGGCAGAGGCAGGTTTTTGCTGTAACGATAAATGCATTTCTTGTCGTTGGGGCCGGCCTTACCTGAACCATACTCTTTTTCTGTGTGTTAGTCTTGAGCTGCATAGCTCAAAGCTCAAACTAGAGCGTAGTGACCATGGCCTTATGTTGCTCTTCTAGAGCCAACCATTTATCTTCTACAGCAAGGGTGAATGCGTCCGCAATCTGCTCCAGGTCCTCCTCTGTCAAAGTGACTCCTGTGTCCCATTCTAGCCGTATAGCTCATTGCCTCTTTCGTGGTCCTTTAAAAAGGTCACCATTCTGTTTTGTACCTCGAGGGGAGTCAACACCTCCCGCATCCAAACCCTTTGTGCCTAGATCCTGCTGTGAATCCTTCTGCGATTCCAGGTCCACTCCCTTCCCAGTACCCTTACCTTATCCTCCGGTCTCTTTGGTTGAGTCGAGCAGGGTGACCTTCATGGCGCTCGTACCTGTAGTGTCCTTCGTAGCTGATTTGAAGTTGAGTTTCGAGTGTGAGGCCAAGTAGCAATAAGGCGGTCAATCTCCTCATCAATGACCATGTACGAGAGTGATACCCATGTTGGATCCTTATGGCCTCTGATCTATAAATTATGCATTGTTACTTGAAAGGCTGTGATGCTCTTGTACTTATCATAAATTTCTAGTGACAAGCATGGTCGGGAGTGAATGGCAGCTACGAGCCCGCTCTGAAATAATACCCAGAAGAACTTATTATCTTCAATCCGCTTTTCATCCTTCGAATCCCACAGATTCAAATATCGTACCCCTTCACACATATCTGGCTCTAGGTCGGGGAGGAAAAAATATTTTGGGGCTTCCCATGTGACCAACGCGATGAGAAGTAACAACCAAGGATAGCAGAATGCCCTCCCCTGATCTTTGGCTTCGCGTATGTTCTCCAGGAATTCAGTGCACAGAAACAGGGACTAGTTGAATCAGACCCCCTTTTCATAGCGGTCGGCCAATTGGATTACATACGCAGGGACCGTGGCAACCTAGCACTTGTGCATCATCTTGCAGGCTAACAACAAGGTGCCCATATGTGCATCAGGGTTGCTGATAGTGCTGATCATGAACCCCCTCGTGTTTTGTTCAATGTGATAATAATCACGCACCTTTTCAGTGATTTGTTGTTCATATTTCTTCCCGACACGCTCCATGGGATTCAACCCTTTCATGGGTAGACCAGTGATATGGTGGATGAGTGCTGCACCTAAGGGGATGTGGTCGTGAATAAATAAGCAGCTGTCATTGACCAGAGCGAACAGCTGCCGCACAATCCTGTCAGTGATGTTATAATGGCTAAAATGAGGCATCCATAGCAAATTGAAGAGCCTGGACCTAGCCAATACACTTTCCCATGGCATGGGGACGATCCTCAGTATGTCATTGTCCAAGTCCCTCTCCAGATATAGTTTTGGTGTCAGCTCGAGGAAGGCCTCCAGGTTTGCTAGGTCATGGTCATTGAATTTGACCATGTGAAGCTTTCCAAAGGAACATCCAATGACGGGGACCTCGCCCGAGATCAAAGGCATTTGTAGATAGGCGTGCATCCCATCAAGATTCTTGGTCGTGCACACTGAGGGCTTGTGATGCCGCACATAGGGTGGTAGACAGCTTATTGGTTCAGCGAGTCGGGTCTCCTCCTAAGTAGACAAAGGTCTTTTTAAGGGGTTAGGAAAATGTGCCTAGGGCATCAATCGTGGGTATTTCAGATTCTGAGGGGAGGTGCGAGGCTTCACCCCTGTCCACTTCATAGGTTTCCCAGACCCTTTCTCTTTTCCTTTCCCCTTCTGCTTTCCCTTGCTTAGTGTGGACATAACCTCCTCAACCTCAGGGCTGACTTTCTGTACTTCCTCAAATTCTTTTCCTATTGAGGCCACAGTCTAGGAAGATTGGGCAGGATTAGTTGTAGTCATCCTAATGTGAAAAATTAACTCATGGTTTCTACTATCAGAGGGGGTAGCATGCCTAGAAATTAACAAAGCACAATGAGCACAGAATGTCGCAAAGCACAAACTGTTCAAGATACATGAAACCTTCGTCTGAGCTATCCTTTTTCTTTTATAGCCTTAGAGATCACCCAATGATTGGGTGAAGCTTATTTTAAACTTACCATAACTTAAATGGTAAAAAATATTTGGGAATCGCCTCATTAATTTCCAGCTTCCCGCTCCTTTTAATGGTAAAATTTTCTTTTTACCCAATTTTACTGTTCCAACAGCTAGTTTTCATAGTTGTAGATTACCCCTATGCCTCCAGTGCACCTCATGTGCTCTTAGCACACCCCTGCACTCCCAGCACACCTCTTCGGGCCTTCAGACCTGCGATCGACCCCTATGCATACCATGTCCCACCTGCGGTTTTCCCTCCTCCTGCGCGTATCCCGTCCCATATAGCTACTCTGGCCATATAGTCATTTTATTTGGTATGGTTTGATCTGGCTACCATTGACATAGCCTGGTACCATATCATCGTGCAAGGTGGCTAATCGGACCGCGCCTCCGTCAGTAATTTCCTTTAACATATAGGGACCTAGCTAGTGCTAACGGAACTTCCCCAAGTGTTTCGAAAACTGGCTATCGTATAGCAGGACCAATTCTCCCTCCGCAAATGTCTTTTTTCGAATATGTCAATCATCCCATGCCTTACCCCAGGCCTTCTGAACATACTGATGGCAACTAGCAATGAAACGATCTTCCTCCAAGGCCACGAGTTGCGCTAGACCCTCGTCCATGATATGAGGCTCCACCATGTTGGTAAATGTTGCGATGCACAGGCTAGGAACAAGACACTCCATTGGCATAATGGCCTCATTGTCGTAAGCCATCTGAAATGGTGTTTTCCTAGTCTGCTTCTTGTAGGTGGTTCGATAGGCCCAAAGGACTAGAGGGATGTGCACATCCCAATCGCTGCGATCGACATTACAGACCTTAGTCAGTGTCTGCTCCAAGATTTTATTAAAAGCTTCTAGAGCTCTATTTTCTTGTGGATGATATGGGGTGCTTTTCACGTGGTGGATTCGAAATTATTTATTCAAAGCCTGTATTGTTTCATTAAAAAAATTCATACCTCTGTCACTCATCAAGCCCTTCGGACAACCAAATCTAGTTAAAATATGTTCAAAGATAAAATTTGCAGCAGTGTCTATAGTGCAATCCTTCATAGCTTGTCCTTCGACCCATCTAGTCACATAATCAGTCGCAGTGATGATGTAGCACGCACCTGTCTTCTTCCCCGGTGGGTTGATGGGACCAACAAATTCTATGGCCCATTTGTCAAATTCCTGCAGGGCCATCTGCAATTGCAGGGGCATTTCGTCTCTACGTGATGGTCTTCCCATCCTTTGTCAAGTGTCACATGCTTTGCAATAATCGCGAGAGTCATTATGAAGTGTGGGCCACCATAGCTCAGCTCTTAGGATCTTCTGCGCCATCGCCTTTCTTGCGTAGTAACTTTCGGATACGTCCTCGTGGGCTTCTACTAATATGGCGTGCCTTTCATGCTCCAAAACATATCTTCACAGCACCTCATCAGCTCCCAGCTTATACAGACGGCCAGCGATGATGGTAAAATCCACTGTGCAGATTACCAACTCTTTCTTCTATTGTACCAAATACTCTGCAGGTGCCATCCCCATAGTTAATCAGTGAATGAGGTTGACGAAGTGCACATCCACTACCTTAATAGAAAATAGTTATGCATCAGGAAATACTTCTTCTAGGTTGGTCAGTTTTTCGCCTCTTTTGATTCGGGAGAAGTGGTTTGGCCCAACATTCAACTTCCCTGGCTTTACGATGATCTCAAAGTCATATTCTTGAAACAACAAGAGGCCATCGTGTATCTGTGCCCCCCCCCCCCAACATAGGATTATTCACCAGGTACTTCAAAGTTGAGTGATCCATGAACATCTTGAAGTGCCCACCCAACAGGTAATGTCGGTATTTCTGCAGGGCATACACCATGGCTAGCCCTTCGTGCTCGGTAGTGGAGTAGTTACTCTCCACACTAGAGATATTTCTACTGGAAAATGAAACTGGATGGTCGATGCCCCCATCCTAGGGAAATTCCTGAAGCATCGATATGAACATGGAAAACCTTTGCCCAATTATGAAAGATGAGGATAGGCGTAGAGACCATCTTTTCCTTGAGTAACTCAAAGCTTTTCTAACACTTGTCGTGCGAAAAGAATGACACATCCTTCTTTAGCAATTTTTCCATGGGAACTGTGATCAGTGCATACCCTTCAATAAACTTCCTGTAGTAGCCTGTGTGTCTGAGGATAGAGTGCTATTGTTTCTCAGTTATATGGACTTCCAGGTTGATGATAACTGCCACCTTTATAGGGTCAACCATCAACCCTTGCAGACAGACTATGTGACCTAAAAAGATCCCAAACAACACACAGAATATGAAATTCTTGATATTTAGGGATATCTGGTGCTTTCTATAGGCGTCTAACATCATGTGCAGGTTCGAAATGTGGTTCTTTACTAACCCAAATATTATCCAATCATTAAAATATACCTCCAAGAACTTGTGGATGAATTCCTTAAATACTGTGACCAGCACCTGCGAAAATATGGTAGGGGCATTCTTGAGTCCAAATGGCATAACAGTGTATTGAAAGAAACCCCATTCAGTAACGAATGTAGTTTTGCTGCAATATTCAGGTGCGATCCTGATTTGATGATAGCTCGAGAACCGATCAGTGAACGAGTATGCCTCCTGCCCTCCCACACTATCAAGAATTTCATCAAAAAATGGCGTAGGGAAGGGATCGTGGAAGCAGGAATCATTCAACTTGGACAGGTTGACACAGATTCTTATTTCTCCTTTAGCCTTTTTCTCCTGGACCACCATAGGGATCACCCAATCCAATTGTTCTACTGGGTCGATGATACCTACGGCTAGCATTTTTTCGATTTCCTCCCTAACTTTCTGCTTATACTTGGGGTTCAATCGATAAGGTAGCTACTTAATAGGGTGCACATTTAGTTTTAGGGTGATGCCCATGACCCCTAGGTCCCCTGTAATTCCTTTGAGTTCTGAGAATTTTGTCGGAAATAAGTCCTAGTATTCAGTGAGGAGTTCCGCACCTCTTCCAATAGTATCATCATCCTAGTAGTCCCCTATTTTAGTGAGCTTAGGTTGCTCCTCCATCCCAATGTTGAATTCTCACAGCTTCAGAGGCTTAGTGATATCGACGGTTTGGAGTGGGGGTCCAACGACTGTTCGTTCCCCCTCCGAATCTGGGATAGAGATATCTTGTGGGTCTTCATCATATTCCTCCGTTGACATATTGCGACAGTCGACTATATCCTGCATCTTCGTCTCCCACGTTCATGCCCGATGCGTCACATAAGGGCGTGATTCATCAAATAATAAGGCATCTATATCCTATAGAGCTTCGTCGAGTGCCTCTTTTCTGCCTATCAAACCAAATGTCCCTACAAACTCGTCCTTCAAGGTTTCCCAGTGGCAGGTGCATTGATGTAGTTCTACATATAAATATCATGCTGTGGGGATTGGCGCTAGTAAATGAATGAATAGGTGGAACCATTCGTTCGTAGTTATTCTGCACCATTCCTCCCTCCATGTGGAAAAGTGTTTGTGCAGGTCCCCTAGGTGAAGGAAAGTCTTTATGCACTAGTGAACTAGAGGTTCAAACCATAGGACCATCATGTCACGACATTATTACCAATCATGGAACATTCCCTTATGTGTGTCCCACCACCTCAGAGGGGTTGCAAACATGGACAGATTCAGGGCCCACATCCTTTTCTCTCTTGGGACTTCAGCTTCAAATGTTCGTAAAAACTCCTTAATACCAGTAGAACCATAAAATTAGGGTAGTTCTCTTACCTCTGAGGAGATACACCGAAATTTCTTTGTGATTCGAAGATATCGTACCATAGATACACCATGTAACCAATTCTGCCAATTTTCTATTTCCCCATCGGAGTTAGAGAAGCTTTCACTGTCCTTCTCCCATAAAATCACACCATCAACTGTAGGATTCATCCAGTCTTCGTCCCGAGTGGTTAATTTATAGATGTGATCTACACCCTCTTTTTCGCGCATCGGTTATGTATAATGTTCTCCTTTTGCAGGGTCTAGTGGGAATATCACCCTCGTACCCTCATTCTCAAAGACCATGCTTCTTTTCTTTAGGTTGATAATTCCTCCCATATCTATAGCCTAATCTAGCCCCAAGAGCGCAGGATAAGGGTCTGCATCTTCTACAATATGAATTACTTCAAATTCGGTGTGTACCTTAACACCTGAGATATCTACCATAATCTTTGAAAACCTCCCCAATGGTATGATCTTAGATTAGCCATGCGTAGCTGTATAGTAGACCATTCAAGCTTAGGTTCTCCCATCCACTACCAAGTTTACTTGGGTAGTACGTTCGCATCTGACCCCAAGTCCAAGATAAACTGATCCATTTTTTAGTCACCAATTGGTGTTGTTAGCCACATTTCCTGACCAGTGCACTTCTTATGCTTTTAAAGTTTGTGCACATCATTAAATTCTGTGAGAGGGTTAGTTCATTCTATGCAACTCTCTATTAGAGCTTGAAGAGTTTCTACCATCTTATGGTTGCGTAGCAGCTTCATACATGCCTGCAGAAATGGCTTTACTTCGTCATTCATTCATAGGTTTACTAGAGCCTTGCAAGCAGATGCCCCATCCTTCGTCAATTCGTTGCGGGCTACGATGAAGGTTTCCTTCACCTTCCGTAGGTCTAAGCTTTCTTGCTTGACAGTTTCTTTCTAGATAAGAGATTTAGCCACAACTTTCTCCTCAGCTCCCCCAGTAGCCATGTCGCTGCACATTATGACATTAATACTTGGTCCTTCATCACGCGGTTCCACCTTAACCCTTTGCACATTCTGCATAGGTTTCTACTATTTTTCCTACATTTTTGCTATTATAATTAGATAGTCCTCAATCACATAGTCCAGTTGTCGACAATATCAGCAAGATTGTCTCGCAGGGTTCGGACAGTCCCTCGCAAAGTGCCCTATTTCTCCACAGTTGTAATAGATCAATTGTCCTCTTCCCTTACCTGTGCCTCCACCCCTTCCCCCTTCCTTGCCCCTTGCTGGGGAGCCTCCTCTGCTTGAGGGAGATAGTGGTGAAGAGGGGTCAGTCTCTACCATGTACAAGTCATACGTTTGATAGTTATGTTCGTCATGTCCCCACAAGGAGTAGAATCGACACCATTGATACTTCAATGCTGGAACATAAGCACCCAGAGAAGGACAGTGGTTAGTGTCATGTAGCCCAGCAACATGATCATCATTGTACCATAACGTCAGACCACTTGGCCACGTAGCCTCCTTAGGGCGCAATGGGCTGGGTCCCCCAGATTGCATGTAATATGTTAGTAGAGGACACTAATCCTTAGTATGGCTGGACACCCTACATCTTATGCACCATATGTTGGGGCTAGCCTCTTTCCCCCGTTCTTTTCATAGATTTTGTATTTCAATGTGCATTGCCTCCAGCTGTCCCTAGATATGCTGCACCAAAAATTGGGCATAGTCTGCTAGCGCAACCTCTAGCTTCATATAAATATCTAGGACTTTTTCTTGCATTGTAATCTCCTTCTGACCCATAGGTCCGCGTAGGTAGGGCAGCAACATAGCGATAAACCATTCTTTGTGCTGCTTATCATCATACTAAAATTCCCCATATCTGATAACCTTTTTTAATTGTTGATTAAATTCCCATACTGATTTAGTGGGTCCCTGTTTAAAGTCTTTCAAGTCAACCACTATTTGAGAGTAGGACTTAGGCTTCTGAAATTGTTGTTTTAAAGCTGTCTTAATCTCTTGAATAGACATATCTGCATGTTATCCTACGTACCCCATATAACTGTCCAAGGCCCTCCCTTCAAAGGCGAGTGATAGTTGCACTCTCTTTACAGCTTCGGTAGCCACATTTTTCGCAGTCCATACCGATTCTACTACAAACCAAAATCAGTCCATATATTCATCCCATACACCCTTAAAAGTGGGTAGCTTCATGTGGGTGGCCATATCTTCTTCCGATGGTGGCAGAGGTGTGGGTGATTTTTTACCTTTATGCTGACTTGAAGGTGGTGTAGCTGGAGGAATATCTCCTTTGTGCACATCTGATTCTCTTAGTGGACTGTAGATGGATCTATCCCCTTCTCAATTGGTTCAGTAATATTTACCACTTCGAGTTGTACTTTCACTCTTATTAGAGTTCATTCATTCGACGCGGCTGCACAAAATGCCCTTTTTGCACAATAGTATTTTTATTAATAATGGCAGTGTTTTCAAGAACTTACCCCAGAAACCTTTGAAGAACCTCCACTCTGCTTTAGAATAGGATACAAACTGATCGACTACAAATTCTGTCACAAATCCTCCCAGCACATTGGCTACCCAATGATCTACCGTATGTGTGATGGTATTGTTAGTCCTCTCGAATTGTTGAATCAACTCTGGTGTCCATTGCATAACCTGATCATCCTTCCAATACATATGGAACTCTACGAGTCTTGCCAACCACTCTTGAAGCTCATGTGCAAAGGTTACAAAGAAAATTTCATAGACTTCGGTGAATATGCAGTTGTTCTTCCACTTCTCAGCTATTAGCTTCATGCTTTGATTCTCCTTTACAGAAAATTCCTGAATCTTCCTTTCAAACCACTCTTCAATTTCCACCCTCTCAGGTCTCTAATGACCTCGTGGAATTTCCTGATCTCTCTCTCAAAATTCTCCCGTTCTCAGCAATGGAACCATTTGTGGGCTTAAGGGGTCCTGACCCAGGTTCAAAAGTTAAGGTTTTTCCAACAAACCCCTATAATATTGGCCCTTCTGGCAAGGACCTACTTGCGCAGGCGAAGGTCTCAGCTGAAGTAGTATGGGAGGGTGCTGGAACCAGGTTTCTGCACCCTGGGAGAAAGTAGGTAATGTGGGGCAGATCGGTATGATTACTTACTAGGCTCGCACAGAATGAGTCTATTCGCATCTCTTTTAACAGTGTACTCAACATATAACCACAACAAAGCAATCAGATCTAATCAGTACATTTTCATCCACGTGCACATTACCAAAATACCATCATAGAGCACTATAATCATAGCTAATAACAGATCACAAATATAATTATGCCAAAAAAAAGATACATTTGCAACTTAAATAATAATCATGGATGCACTATAACCAGTTCAAATAACGCACAGATACTTCGCATTCATTAACAACAAGATCCACTTACAACCAAACCATAGCCCGCATGCACAGGCTAACAGGGTCTGCACACAGCAGGACTGAGGATCTCTGTGCATATAGCCAGCAGGATTCCTTACCCAAAACAACCCAAAACAGATCTAACAGTTCACACGTATCATCAATCTATCAACTTACTACCTTACTATACCCAACTATCTATCTGTTTATAATATCATAGTCTTCGCTATCCTATGGTCCGAAAACCATGGTTTGCAGACACTACAGCTACCCTTTGACCCATTACAACACATTACGGGATTTTACGCACCCTAAAACCCCTACATAGGACCACCTTTAACAAAATTGTACCAAAAACACATGTTGGGGAACCTCGTTCCAACACTATGACATCAGAAGAAGAAGCAGAAAGTAGATAACTATAATGAAAGAGGGGTTATGTTTTCCTCATTTCTCTTAAAATCTATGCACGGTCTCTCAAAAGAGGTTAAAGAAACAATAAGATAAAGGAAAAACGAGACCTCAAGAATGTTTCAGAATGAGGAAGGTCCCAACACTTCCTCTCAGCAACATAAACAATCAGCTGATAGGAAGTGTGAATCGTGAATGGTATGAATATGGATGAGAAGGAAGGTGAAAGGTATGAATATCTGTCAGAGTACAAATCACAATGTAGAGAACTAAAGGAGAATCTAACTCTTCAACAGTTTTTTACAACTCAAAGAAGAAAGGAGATGTCACAGCAGCAATAGAATAAAAAGGCATAGATTCTTCTTGCCTACATTTGATGGATCATCCACAAGCACAGTAAGGGATTGGAGGAAAGAGTTAGATGAATTCTTTCAGCTATATCCAGTAGTAGAAAGAGAGTTTGTTGAGATTGCAGTGCTGCACCTTGAGGTTGAATCAAAGGATTGGTGGTGCAGTGATTTCAAACATGTAGGAGTGACTACTTATGCAGATTTTACTCAAACCCTAAAGAAGAAGTTTGGTAGACGGAAACCGAAGACACTCTCCATAGAGACACTTCCTGTCATTAATGAGATAGTATGTGAGGAACCACAGGAAGATGTCTGCATTATCACTGTTGAAGAGGATCCCCTATCACCACCACCAACTGCAAAAGTACTTACATCAGGAGAAGGAGCACTTGCATCTTTTCAAGATGGTCTTGAGCTCTTGAAATTGGGAGTCCCATGCATGATTCAATAGATGCATGAGGAAGAGGAGGTAGATACCAGCACTGGTACAATAGTAAAGGAACAACCATCACCATTACCAGTAGTTGCAGAGGCCATTGCACTGGTTGGAGGAACTCTTGTAGTTGTACAAGATGTTCTCAAGAGTCATCTGATCCAAGGTTTGTAAACATTTCCATCTCATACTATTTCTACACCTCAGCTTGATATTTTTTATATCATGCCATCCGGGCAATTCAAAGACCAAGGATTAGAGCACCTCCATGATTTGGAGCAACAAACTATCACTGCACATAGGGCCCTTCACTTGTTCGAGGAGATTTATAGCTATCCTATTTTATCATTATTGAGCTACAAACAACACTTTGTGTTGAAGTGTGGGGTTTTAGAGTATGGGATGAGCATAGTCCTAATCAGTACAATGTCAGGATATGAGTTCAAGATTGTGTATGGCCAAGAGACAATAGATGTATGACCATGTAGATCAGCATCCCTATCACTAATTAGCAGTTATGAGATGATGACCCCATTATTCTTGGAGTGTTCTCAGGACAAATTCACTCACTAAGCACTCGAGGGACAAATGATAGATGGTAGAAATGTTGCAATGGATAGAATTTTCCATTATCAAGATGGAGTTTTCTTTATGAGCATCTCACATCTCAAAGAGAATTTTATACCTACAACATATATAGAGCCTCTTGGGTTCTATTGGGCCATTGATGAGAAGATCTCATAGAGAGACCTCAAGGAGGGTGCACTTCAACATCTCATGGAGTGCAAATATTATCATATGGAGGAGGATAGTATTCTACCTTAGGTGGATACCAAGTTGTGGCATGACATGATTCATCATCCAAAGTGGGATGGATGGATGAGGATGATGAGCAATGGGTTGGAAACCCACTTTCAAATCTATGGTACATGACAACAAGAAGCATGGTTGTTCTAGTTTCTCTTGGATGACTATGGTTACAACCCAACATCTCACATTTGTATAATCCATGCCATGTATATTACTGATGATATGCAGCAATAGGAGGCATGGTTGTGCTGGTTATTATTGAGAGAGTTTTTCCATCTCATGACATATCCTATGTCAATGGGTGGAGTATTGTTTGGGACATAGTATGGCACTCACATGATGTGGCAACAATGAGCTTCGTTGTATTGTTCTAATGTGACATTCTACTGGCCAATCAGTATGTTGTTGCTCCATGACTTGCATCATGATGATGTGAGGTAGCAGCAAGAAACCTTTTTTCTTTTGTTACTCTTGGGAGAGTATGGGTTGAATTTTCCCCATACATTGCATGATGATGATGGAGGTTGGAAACATAAGGCTTTACTACGTTGGCTTCTATTGGGAGAGTATGGTCATTATACTTTGTATGATGATGATGTGTTATGGCAGCAAGAGCCATTGATGCGGTGGCTTCTCTTGAGAGAGTATGGCTACTGCACCTCGTATGATGATGATTTGATGTGGCATCAAGAGGCATTGTAGCGATGGCATCTCTTGAGAGAGTATGGCTCTCATACTAGGGTTGATGATGATTTGGCATCACAACAGGAGGCTTTGCTGCGGTGGTTAATATTGGGAGAGTATGTTTTGACATTGTACATGTCCATCCATATGTCTCTCATTATTATTTTTCACAGTTTTGATATCATTCTTGGAGCCAAAAAGGACAATAGGGCCAAGGATGGAAGCATGGAGAGATACAGTCTACTTCATGTATCATGGGATGGAGAGATAGTTTATGAGTTGGGACTTTCCACTTTGGGAAGAGACCACTTCACTTTATGTATCTCATGCATATAGGAGGATCTTGGACAACATATGGTTGCCACTTGGAGACTCATTGATGAAGAGAGGAATCTAATTATTTAGTTTGAGGCCATTCTAGACATTCTAGAGAGGAAACTATGGAGTTGGGCATGCATAACACATGGGTGAAAATGGGGAGACCTTCCATATGGGGATGACATTTGGAGGGAGATGGATAGCTGTAGCATCCACCTTTTCAGTTGTTGGAGGACAAGAAACATTTTGGCAGGGAGGACAGTAATATTCCCAATTTTCCATCAGTTAATTGGAATATTAGAGTTCTTACTTTTTTTAATTAATTAAGTAAATAAGAGGGTGGAGGGACCCATAAACCCCATAGATGAATATAATCCACTTTTGATGTGTATATGTGGATAATTAGATAGTATTTATACATTATGGAGTAGTGGAGCAGCTTCTTAATCAAGGAAGATTGGAGATCATGTGGTATTAATGATAAGACCATGGAGATAGTGGAGGAATCAAGTAAGATCATAGTGAAATAAAAGTAAGATCATAGAGCACTAATGATGAAATAGTGGAGGAAGTGGTGCATCTAATGCACACATGATGGAGAGAATGAGAATTAAATTCAGATATGATGGAGATCATGGAGAGACATTGTAGTCTTCATGGAGGCTTGTGGCCTCATGTGCAGCCCAGTTATGAGGTGGGCTAAGGCTAGGGAAGGCTCACAAAGCATAAAAGGAAGATCAAGGTAGAAATAGAAGGTAGTCTTTAGATTTTTAATTTAGATCTCGATTTTTCATGTACATTTCTATGCACGCTTCAACTGTTTAGCTAAGTATATAGTGTTGTTTAGCACAAGGGTGTTTCTGAGTAGAAATCCCACCCTTACCCATGGCAGACTTCGAGTGCCTACTCTGGGAAGGTTTCTTTCAGCTGTCATACATCATCAGGAATTGTGCCACATTCAACCCCTATCTAGAACACACTCCATCTCAGGAATTATGCATTCCTGCTTGAGGGGTTGAGAGGAGGAGGTTGTTTCTAGCATTTTAGCTAGGAAACCGGTGCAGGATTCATCCTTTCACCTTGTGCTTCAATATTATACTTCTAGGAGCATCATATTGATATATGGCATTCAAGCCATTATTTTATACCTCCATTCAACAACATTTCCCCATAGAATTGCACAGTCCAATCCTGTAGATCTAGGGGAGGAAGGAAGTTTCTAGTATTTCAGCTGGAAATCCTGTGCGGGACCATCTCTTCACTTTGGGCGTTATCAAAAAATTACACTTGATTGGTTGCTAATCAAAGAAACTCATGTAATTTTTTCAAACAAAATTTTAACTAAATCTTAGCCTCTTCACTCTTAGAGGGCTCTCTCAAAGGGGTTAATGATATTTGATAATGATGAAACTACATGGCTAACTCTACTTGGAAAATAACTTGATTGTGATGTGTGTGGGTTGAAAAGGGTACAAGTCTGCAACCATTGGGCTCATGGAGTCAAAAAATTAGCATTTTAGTGGTAAGATCTCTTGACATGGAAGTTGAGGCAGGTAAGAGTTTTTAGCAGAGGTAAATCACACATGGAACATGAAATAACACAACCACTTCATCAATAAAGGAAGTCAGAGCATACACCTATGAATTCTGAGTATTAAATATGAAAGCGACTGCAAATGGTACACATAAAAATATAGATAATAAAATCTCTAAAAACTCCATGAGAATCTTAGGTTGGTCAAGAAAAATTCCTTTGTATTACTGATATCAGTCAAATTACATAAAGCTCCAGTATTACCAGAAAATCTCCAACCCTTTACAATTTCGAATATTCTCCCTTTAATAGACATTGTTACATGAGAGATTATCTCCCTCTTGGCTAGATTCATCAAAATTTTCCTAATGAAACCTTGCATAATAGGAAAACATGTGCTTTAATGAGAAAATGACAGCTACACTATAAAACAATCCTTTTCCTAATTGGACTCAAACTGCTAATTATTACATCAAATGCCTTATCTCTTTAAATAGTTACACATCTCACAACTAATGATTCACATGTTTGAATGAGATATTATAGAACTCATCACTACTTGACATCTTAATTACCCTCCTCAAAATCTCGAAACAAACCTTATTTTTAGGAAAATAGAGGTCTATCTTCAACGAATGATTTAGCTGATGAGTTGTCTTCATTTCATGGTCTTCAAGCCATGGATGATTGATGGAAAAGTCCCTTAACCTTTTGAAATTTTCCACCTATCCAAAAATTCTCATAAACCTGCTCAGAAACCTTCAAAATAGCTTGCTACGAAAGTATGGCAGTTTCCTACCGTACTTTCGTAGCGTACAAAAAATGGTCTTTGCAGCCAAAATTTCTAATTCTTTGTTCTTGCATTGTGTTCATCATGAATTGACACATCTTCCCTATGATTTCCTCTCCTTGGAAGCTACTAAAGGTGCTTTTATAAGCAAAAATACAGCTATAGGTGGTTTCATAGCATTTTCCTGGCTTCAAGGCTAGGAAATGCTACGAAACTATGGAAAACTATGTAAATTCCAAATTTTTTCTTAGTTTCAAAAATGTACCTTCCAATTGTATAAATTTGGTTTTCAACAGTCCATTGAACTTTAAAAATATAAATCAACTCAAACTAAGAGTCTTGAGGTGTTTCTTCTTCATTGATGATGAGTTGAGCTATAGGCTCCTCAACTACTCTCATTTTTACACCTTTCTTCTCTAGCTCCTCATGGATCAAATCTAGCTATTCTTGGAGGTCTTTAACTTGATCCTTCAAATTTATATTGGTATATTTCAAGTGCAGGTTGATTATTCTGACATGCTTCACTTCTTTCCTTAATGGCATAGTCCATTTGATTAATTTCTGTGTGTTATCTAGGGTCTTTGATACACTGTCAACCTGCTCTTCCCGAACCTCTTTCACCTTTTCAAAATAAACATTATGAACATTATGTTTCCTTGCCTTCTTCTTCATGACTAAAATTTCATGATTATCTAACCTCAACTATTCCTCAAGGACTTCCAGCTCTATTTTTTCAATGACTTTCTCCTTTCCTTTATTTTTCTTGTTGACTGGATCTTCTTGTGTAGGAGATTAAATGTCAATAATTCTTTGTGGTGGCTGGACAATGTCAGTGGTTGGATGAAATTATTTACTACTTTCCAACATTTTTCTAACATATATTGTCATGGGATTCCTAGCCGGAAACATAAAACTTGCATCCTCACCTTCAAATTCTAACTTCTTTGCTGATTTAGCTTTATTGAGTTTCTGTCCACCCTTATCTATATCCTCAGCCTGGACTATAGGAGTCTCTTCAATATCAATGGCATGTAGTATGTCTTCTAAATTTCCTTTAGCCACTGTTTGGCTCCTTGTAATCCTTTTGCTACCTTTTTTACTAACATTTGGATCCTATTTTGCACTTTTTCTCATTATTGACTTTTTTCTACAGGTGGAACAATGGGTGTATCAAATATCGGCAGCTCCTATGTTTCCATTGTTACTGGTTCACTCTTCTCTGCCCCTGCTAGTTCACTTTGTGCTGCCACTAAAGGTGATGGTATGCCTCTAGGTTTAGGAGTTCTTTTAGGGCTAATGGTATAATTTCAAAACTACTAACAAATAGAAAGGAAGACTAGTCTCTGCCTAGTCTTTGTAACTCATCTAAAACCAACAATTTTATTAAGCCATGATGAAAATGTAATATTCCCAAATGGGAAAATTAGGAATATAGCTCATAATAATGTAAATAACAACAATTATTAACACATTACATGTGAGCCAAATGATATATCCATGGTATTATGTATAATAGCAATAAATAATTACAAGATCTTTGGGATCAAGCCCCTCAAGATAGGCAAGAGAAGCCTCCAATGCCAAAATGCACCCAAAACATGCAATACACTGCGACATAAAGTACTAAAGAAAGAACAATGCAATTTTAGTGAATAATACTGCAACTGGAAAATATATATAAATGGATTTGATAAGATCATGCTCATACAAGGCCAAAAATGGATATCTATGCTCCTCAACACTTTTCCAAGACAACCCAGGATGGGTTTCTGGAAATACATTAAATATGAATGGTGGATCTAAAGCCCTAGGGCTGACAATGAACTGAAACTAAAGCACATAGAAGGAGGTGGTTGAATCTAATGTAGATCTGAAATAACTCCTCCAAAAGGATTCTCTCAATGAAGGGTTGATCCCTTCAATGGAAAGAAAACTATTGCTACTAAGGAAATTGCTGTTGCTAGAAACTACTATTTTTTAGGAGAAGAAACATGTGCAGAATGTTGTTAGATTGCTCTGAATGATTTTTGCTTTAAACCATGAATTCTACTCAGAAAACCCAGGAAAACCCATAAATGGTTTGGCCATATTTTAATTTTGGATTTTCGGCATTTTTGGGTTGCCCACTGCAACAACTCACTAAAATAACGTAGATCTGGACTGGAATTGTGCTATAGGGGATAAAATCACCTTTTCCTAATGCCAAATATATCAAATAAGCCCAAGGGGATCCTTTACTGGCCTCCCAATGGAAGGAAACCTTCCTCCACTGCAAAACTAGCTCAAAAACACCCAATACAATTTGGCACTGCTGCACCCTGCAACTCAGCACATCTCTCAACAGAAATTGTGTTGTACCACAAGAATGAAGCTTGGCCTAAAATCTGAATGTGGAAATATAGTGCAATATCTCTTCCTATGAGGCTTCTCAAGGATAGAGGTGGGATTCTCGATCAAGAACACCCTATGCTAAACAACACTACGATCTTAGCTAAACAGCTAAAGAAAGCTTATATGTCTAAAAAGACTATATAATGAAAAAATAAACATATCATAACATAAATAATATGGCTACCATCATCTTCCTTTTATAAGAAATGAGCTTCCAAACCCTAAGCCCCATCCATTAATGACACTACTTCCATGCAATGTGTCTCCATCTAAAACTGCGCTGTCCCTCATTGAATGCCACTCCTCCATGACAATGTTGTTGATTTTTTCAAGGTTGACCCAGTCCACATGCTTCAGCCCATTTTCACACTTAAGGGTGCTTTATTAAGCTAAAAATATGATCCACTTTCACATGAGAAGTGGTTTTATTCCTAATAAGGAGATTTATGGGTCTCCCTACCCACTTATTCATCAAACAAGAAAGCAAAATAAGATTTTAATATTCCAATTAGTTGCATGCTAATTTAGGAATATTACAGAAAAAGTGAGGTTTCACTTCCCTCAGGTTTAGCTTGAACTTTATCTGCCATTTTTGCTAAGCTTATGTGTAAATAGAAAGTTAGATCAAGAGATATCTTACCAAGAAAGTGTAGGAAAATCTTGAAGTGGTAAGAATAGACTTTATGATATATACCTTCACAAGTGAAATATTTCTAGATGATAAGCAGTAGCTTTGAGAAAGTATCCTTCATGCAGCTCCTTGGAATGGCATTTGTAAGGTCAACTTCACTATTGTCTGGCTTGATAAACTCTTTACATTCCTCCATGTTGAATTTGAACCCTTTGAACCATTTTTCTTATCCTCTTGGAATCCCTGTTGCTGCTGCAATGATCTCTAATGTTGTAGTGAGATTCATCATTCCTACTTTTGTAGTTGTTCCAATGAAGTTTAGGGAAAAATATTAGAAACTTGTACATGGAATCCTTGTAATCTTTCACAAAACTG
The DNA here is from genome assembly GCA_034641835.2 of Pinus albicaulis. Taxonomy (NCBI): domain Eukaryota; kingdom Viridiplantae; phylum Streptophyta; class Pinopsida; order Pinales; family Pinaceae; genus Pinus; species Pinus albicaulis. Next base: position 1,353,847,840 of record CM076581.1, read on the forward strand.
TAAACATCATGTTCTTCTGAAAAGTTCTACAGTTGTTGGGTCTTCATTTATCAGGTTCATATCTGATGGCTCATATCTAAGATAATGTTCACCTTTGTTGGTCTTCCTCTTTGTAGCCATGATTCTTTAATGTATTCTCTGCATCGCTTCATCAGTTATACCTACAAACCTTGAAAATACCAGCCACAACTTCGACTCAGTGGAATAACTCTCCAGAGCTTAATAACACAGAAAGAGGGAACGAAGAATGACAAATGACTCAATTTGGAAATATTTTGAAGTTCGATGACAACTCATAGCATAATGATGACTCATACATGCTTAAAATGGTAATGATGACTTCAGCCCTGACCATGTACCTTGATCTTTACCCTAACTGACTCGAATGGCATCTAACTTATCCTTTTCAATGATTTTCTGACACCTAACCACTAATTTTACAAGACAGACATGAATACTTACTTTCATAGCGCTCCTAGTGTATTTTTGGGCATTTTCGCTACGAAAGTATTAGCAGTTTCGTAGTGAAAAGTGCATTTTCTCTATGTATTTCACTACAAAAGTATGGTTTCTTAGCTAAAATGACTCTTCTAATGCTATAAAATTGGGAAATGAAAATTTTAGAAAATCATGATAGATGTGACATAAAAGGATCTGAATGAGGGTGAGTTTAGACCTTTGGATAGGCTAAATAAGGAAAATTAAAAAATTTCCTTGACCAAGTAATGAAAAATGAATTCTATGACCCTACCTTTGACACATGAACATCTAGGACTTTGTCGAATGATTCTTCATTTTTTCCTGAGTGATAAAATTGGAAATATCATTTCTATCATTATTGAGATTTATTGCAGCATCTAGCATTAGGCTATAGCTTCATCCTCCCTGATAATGCATATTATTCCAATTGTTGTGTATTCATCAACAACATCTAGTGGAGGAGGAAGGAGGAGGTAGATCTCAAGCTTCTAGCTTGAAGATCTGAAGTATCAACATTATATGCATTGAGCTGATTGTATCTAGTTGCAGCCATATTTACCTTCAGTTCATGTAGTAGATCTGCATACCCAGCTGTTATATGTTGCAGACCCTAAGAGGGTAATTTTCCAAGGTTTTCCAATCCAGAAATTCTTTCTGGGTTATATTGGGTATTCATAATAGAGCCCAGATTTGAAATCCTAACATCATCTGAGAAATGAAACTCCCAGATCTACATTTCTATTTCAAAAAGTAGTCGTAGTCCCCGCATTTGCAGCAGTGACATCACAGTATAACCTCCATGAGTCGAGCATTTACACAGTGCCTTTGGGGAGAGGGCTTCAGGGACATTCGAGCCTACTTGTTTGGCTTGAGTGCTTCCAATTTTGAGCACTGTTGTACTTGTATATTGACCTCCTAATAATAACATGACACAACTATTCTGCATATGTGTATGTTGTTTTTAGTTTATTTGTACATTTATGTATTTTCCATTTATTGTGTTTCTATATTCCTGTATTTCCCATTTTGGGATATTACATTGGTATCACAGCATGATCTTTGGCTCAACTTGTGGGAAATAGATCTTATGACATCAGAAGAAGAAGAAAAAATTAGATATCTATAATGATAGAGGGGTTAATTTTTTCCTCATTTTTATTTAGATGTATGCATGATCTCTCCAAGTAGGTCAAATAAATAAGAAGAGAATGGAAAAAATCAGACCTCAGGAAAATTTCACAATGATGAAGGTCCCAACACTTCCTATCAGAAGCATAAACAACCAGCTGATAGGAAGTGTGAATGGTGAATGGTATGAATATGGAGGAGAAGGAAGGTGAATGGTATGAATATGTAGGAGACTTAGGGTATGAGACTCTAAGTAAATATCTGTTAGAGTACAAATCACAGTATAGAGAGCTCAAGGAGAGTCTAACTATTCAACAGTTTTTACAACTGAAAGAAGAAAGAAGATCCTGTAGTAGCAATAGAAGAAAAAGGCATAAATTCTTCTTTCCTAAATTTTATGGATCATCCACAAGCATATTAAGGGCTTGGAGAAAGGGTTAGATGCATTCTTTCAGCTATTTCCAGTAGAAGAAAGAGAGGTTGTTGAGATTGCAACGCTACACCTTAAGGGTGAAGCAAAGGATTGGTGGTTCAGTCATTTGAAACATGCAGGAGTGACTACTTATGGAGATTTCACTCAAAGATTGAAGAAGAATTTTGGTAGAAGGAAACCAAAGACACTTTCCATAGAGAGGCTTCCTATCATTGATGAGATATTACATGAGGAACCAAAGGAAGATGTCAACATTATCACTCTGGAAGAGGAGCCCCTACCACCACCACTAGCTATAGAAGTACTTACATCAGGAGAATGAGCATTTTCATGATCTTTGCAAGATGGTCTTGAGCTATTGACATTGGGAGTCCCATGCATGATTTAGGAGATTCACGAGGAAGAGGAGGAAAATACCGGTCTTTGGTAAGTGAAGGAGTTGCCATCACCATTACCAGCGGTTGGATGAGCCATTTTACCTTTGGTTGGAGGAACTCTTGTAGCTATGCAAGATGTTCCCGTGATTCAGTTGATCCCTGGTTCATGAACATTTCCATCTCATACTATTTCGGCACCTCAACTTGAGATTTGAGAGATCATGGTCATGCCATGAGGTCAATTGCATAGACCAAGTTAGAGCACCTTGTTGATTTGGAGCAACAAACTATCAACGCACGAGAGGACCCTTGACTTGTTCAAGGAGGAGATGTATAGATATCCCGAGTTCATCATTATTGAGCTACAAAACAACTTTGTGTTGAAGTATGGGGTTTCGAGGGATGGGATGAGCATAGTACTAAACATAGGGATTTAGGACTATCGGTTCGGCATTGTGTATGGCCATTATGGCCAGGAGACAATAGATGCATCACCATGTAGATCAACGACAACATCAGCGATTGACTCAGGTAAATTTGCTAATGAAAGCTTAATATTACGAGGTTCTTCTTTAAACTTTGGCCATATTTCCTCTATATTCGTAAATTCATATCCATATGCAGGCATTCGAAGAACACCATCTTGAATTCTTTTCGTTGCATGGTAATCCATAAATTGTGTTATGCTTTTGCACCTAAAAAATTGTCGCAGATGTGGAATTATTAGAATATAACGAAGAACCTTGTGAGGCACCTTTTTTGTTACTTTATCGGTTCAATATCTACTCTTATCACATTTTGGGAATTTTTATTTCGACACATGTTATTTATAACAGAGAATATCATCAATAGGACATGCATGAATAACTTGATACTCCATTCCAATATCTTTCATAATGGCATGTAAATATCGGTATGTGCGACGTAAAACATTTGGCGGTGGTAACAGAAATTCCCTTAACAATCTACAACATCAAAAATAAATAGTGTTGGTTAATGTAAACAATATACATATTGCATCCAAATAATGTTATAAATGGTGATCGACATACTAACATTGAAAACAAAGGAAAAAAATAATTGCTTTATCATGATGTACTAAATGTCACAAAATATATTACATACCTCAGGAGTTGTGTCACACATGTGTTTGACAAACCATTCACCACCTTTAAGTTGACCAGAATCAATACATCAGAGAGAAGAGATGTTTCTGAGCCTTCATAAAGAGGTTGAGTTCCCCTCTCAAGTACAGGTATATCATAACCACCAACATACCGGTCATCATCATCATCCCTTCTTGCAACATTATTAAATGTCTCCTGGATCAATCTATTCGCCCCATCTTCATCCATGTGTTATTAGCATCATTATCTTCTTCCATAGGATCATTAGCTTGATGCGGCTCAATATTCGCTTCCTTTTCTTGAACAGACGCTTGTACTACAATGACCTCTTCCTCGTCGAGGAATTCCCTAGGAGCACCATAATAGACAATTACAATCAATAAAATAATATTAGTCAGTTATTGCAAATATTTAAATGATAGAAATGTTTACAAATATAATATATGAAAATAAAAATTCAACAGCTACTTAGACAAAGTCTGAGACCAAGCCAAGAATACCCAGCTCTAAGAGAAGTTTTGAAGGAAGAATTACAAAAAATATTAGATCCTGACTTTATTTATCCCATATATGATATCCAGTAGGTCTCTCCATTGGTTTTAGTCCTGATGAAAGATGGGAAATGGCACATTTTTATTGATTACAAAGAATTGAATAAAGCCACTCTCAAAGATTACTTTCCCCTTCCTTTTATCGATCATATGCTTGATACCCTTGCCGATAAAACTTACTTTTAATTTTTAGGGCTCTAGTGGCTACAACCAAATACAGATCGCACATGAGGATGAAGATAAGACCACCTTTACATTCCCATGGAGGAAGTTTTCATACCGAGTGCTTCCCTTCGGGCTATGTAATGCCCTAGCTACCTTCCAAAGGGAAGTTTTGGCTATTTTGGATGACCTTGAGTGCGTAGAGATCTATATGGATGAATTTTCGATATTTGGTGATTCATTTCAGGAAGCCCTCAAAAATCTGGAAAGAGTGCTTTTTCATTTCCAAGAAGCTCACTTTTCTTTGAGTGAAAAAAAGTGCAGATTAATGTGAAAAACAGGAGTATTTCTTAGCCACCTTATTTCTGACAAAGGTATCCAGGTTGACCCAAATCAGATAGAATTTATTTTGTGTCTTCCTGCACCCAAAACAAAAAGGGAAGTGAGAGGATTTCTTGGACATGCGGGCTGCTATAGGAGATTCATTGAGAATTTTTCTAGGATAGCTACTCCCCTCTTTCGATTATTAGCTAAGGATAGTAATTTTTCTTGATATGCATCTTGCGAATAGTATTTTGATACATTAAAGGAAAAATTAGTTCAAGCACCAGTTTTGATAGTGCCTAACTGGTCCCTTCCATTCCAGATTTCCTTTGATGCTTGAGATACTTCTATTGGCACATCTCTAGGAAAAGAAGAGAAAAAACAGTCCTATGCTATTTAATTCATCAATAAAAACTTGTCACCTACTGAATTAAATTATACAATGATTTTTTTTATTAATAAATTCAAACACTACATTACAGGATACGAATTCTTTGTGCATACTAACCATTCTGCAATAAAATAATTGATGAGTAAACCATTGACTAGTGGTAGAGTGAATAGGTCGCTACTTCTGTTACAAGAATTTAATGTTACTATTTTTGATAGAAAAATAATATCTAATGTTGTATCTGATTATGTTTCTATATTAAATAATCCTTGTGAAGTAATTCCTGTTGATGATGATTTTGCTGAAAAGCATCTTTTACTTCTGTCAAAAAAATCCACATGGTTTGCTGACATAGCCAATTATTTAGTCATTGGAAAGACACCACCTAACTTATCTACTCGTGAGAAGCAAAATATCATACATAAAAGTGTTGCATATTCTTGGGTCCAAGGAGATCTCTTTTACACTAGACGAAATCTTATTATTTGCAGATGTGTAAGAGAGAAAGAAGTGTTTGAAATCTTTAAATATACTCACAATGAACCTTGTGAAGGCCATTTTGCTGATAAGAGGACTGAATACAACATTCTAGGAGCTGGCTATTTTTGGCCCTCCTTGTTTAAGGATTCCATACAATATGTCAAGAGATGTGATAGCTTTCAGCGAATGGGCCAGCCAAGTCAAGCCAATGAAATTCCTTTATGTCCTCAGATTATGATCGAGCCCTTTGAAAAATGGTTTACAAATTTTTTAGGACCTGTAAATCCGAAATCTTTAAATCAAAAGCATATCTTGGTTTTCACGGATTTGGTTACAAAATGGGTAGAAGCTAAAGTTGTTTCTTTTGCTATTGAAAAGGTTGTTATAGATTTTTAATTTACTGAGATATTTACTAGATTTGGTGTTCCTAGAGAGATTTTTTCTGATAATGTACTGCAATTTTTCTCTAATCTGGTACAAGGTCTGACGGATCAATACAAAATTTGGCACAGGAAGTGTACACCATATCACCCGCAAGAAAATGGCCAGGTGGAATCCACAAACAAGGTGATCGATTCCATCCTCACCAAAATAGTGAACATTCATAACAAGGATTGGGCCAATAGGTTTCCAGAAGCCTTGTGGGCGTATTGAACCACTTGGAGGAACAACACGAGACACAAACCATATGAGTTGGTGTATGGGAAACAAGTCCTTTTTCCGATATAATTCGAGATCAAAAAATTCATAACTGCAGTTCAATTTAGGTTAGACCTCTCGGAAGCACAGTAGCAGTGCCTACTATAGTTAAATGAGTTATATGTGTTTAGAGGGGATGTTGTTCAACTGAATGTGTTAGTTCAACAACAACGTAAGAAGTGGCATGACAAGTCTATCCAGAAGAAGCAATTCCAACCAGGTGATTGGATACTCCTTTATGATTCTAGATTTAAACATTTTAAAGGTAAATTCCACACACACTGGATGGGACCTTATGAAGTGGTAAATTTTTTTGTGAATGGAATGGTAGAAACCAAGACTATTGATGGGCGATATTCGGTATTCCTTGTGAATGGGAATAGACTTAAAGCATATTTCTAGTACCTCACAAAGGAAGATTTCATGCAGCAAGTACAACAGAAAGTAGAAGTAAAGATGGTAGGTGGTTGTGCCAACCTACTCCAAATTTGATTCTTTCTTTTCCAAAAAAAAAAAAAAGATATAAAAATTAAAAAAATCATCACAAAAATTAAAAACAAAATAAAAAGTTTTTTTTTTTTTTTTAATCTGTGATTGTGAAAATCAGTTTACTAACATAATTACAGAAGGATTAGGCTGAAAACCAATATGCTGGCAGGAGGATCAATTTTTGAAAAAATGGGAATGTTGCTTGATCTTTATATGTGCTAAATGTCACCAAGAAGAACCAAGTTTTAAGTGCAGGAACTGAGCCCTTATCCAAGTTTGGGACAACTAACACGAAAATTTTTATACAAGAAACACTCAATTCACACTGCATTTATTTTTGACTCAACATTATTCAGGCATACTTTTGAGGTGAAATTCTTCCCTTATTTTATTCAATTTTTCGTAAAGCTCCCTCTATTGTTCTTATTTTTATCCTATGATTTACCACCCCTTTCTTCAAATGGAAATTGTCCCTATTTGATTTCGTTTTTCCCCCTTTTCCCCTTAAATTTTTTCCCCAAATTTATTTTTCAATATATCTCTCTTGGTAGTCTCACTCTTGAATTCCATGTTGTAATCTCCTTCCCATTCTGAAAATTTTACCCTTTTCCCACTTATTTTCTCCCTCATGGACCATATTGTAGGATTTTATGTGAGCTTATGAATCAGATCGAGAGGCATATATTAATACCAAGAACTGGTGAATAAAACCTCCTTTGGAAATTTAGCAAATATTTCAAGATCCAGCCTATAAATTTCATTTTATTATAATTTTTTTCTCTCTCTTCAAGATATTCCACAATGTCCCTGATACAATAATGTGTGTTCAGTGTAGGAATATGCACTACTTAGCGCTCACGAGTGTAGAAACACATGTTCTGGTTCACGGACAGTGGTGGTCTTCAGTGAAAAAATGTATATTGTCGGGAAGGAATGTCCGGTGCAGGAATGCGTAGTTAAAATAAAGAAAGCTTACTCGTATTTGTTATGAGATTTTGTTCATGCATAGATGACTGCACCACTTCAAATTATGGCATCCAATGATTTTCTCTCTATGTTGTGATTAAACTTTGTTTTCATCATTACTAGAGTAGGAAAGAATTGTTTCAGGTACAAGGGCATTTAGTTATGAAATCTGATCTTTTATAAGTATTATGTGTACCTTATATGAAATCATGATTTTATTAGGGAATGTGTGCTAAATTTTCCCATAATCCAATAGTTACCTTTAAAATTCATGTCACCAATTAATGATTATTTGATCATACATCATACCTCATATTTCTTTTGTAATGAATTACCACCATGAATGTCGCCCTTTACCAATGATCATTACTGCATGTATGTCGGACAGGACGTATCACATCCTTTCCAAGGATGTGATTTTTTAGGATGGAGTGTGATCGTTGAAGGGTGGTTGATATATCAACAATTATTTACCTCAAAAAAATTGCAAAAAATGTTTGGAACAAAACTCCAAAATTCTTTGATGTGTGATCCTTCTATGTTTTGGAAACAAAATCAAGTAAATTTGAGCAAGGGAAGGCACCTGTTCAGATCGAACCGTGGTCTGTCAAAGAAGTGGAATGGATGACCGAGTATATTAATAATTTTCCTCTATTGCAGGAATCGGGATTTCTCCCATTCCTGTTCAATTCCGTTGGGTTTGATTCAAATGTAGCATTAGAATTCATACGGACCTTCAATGGAAGTAGAGTTAAGGTGGGGTTGTTAGAGTTTATAGTGATAGAGGATCCCATTTCACACGCTACCAAACTAGTGGCCATACGTGAGCAGTGGTTCAAGAAAGAGAAGCTCAAGAAGAAGTCTTGGCACAGGTTCATGGTTGATAGGAAGCAGAAGGCGGATTGGAAGAAGGGGTTGCAACACAAACCCATGATAGGAAAGTTGAAGCATTTGCTATATATAATGCAAAAAATTCTCACTTTTGAAGGCTGGTATTCGTTAAAATTCTTATACCATATCCAACTATTATTACCCTTTGAATTAGGCAATCTCATTAACTTTCCTTACTTCCTATTAAAAATTTTAGAAAAAATTTCCAAGGGTGTTCAAAAGAGTAAGGAAAGCCAAGTTGCATTGTATTATATCATTATGCTTTGATTTCGATTTTCGCTAGAAAGGAGTTGGAAGAAAGGGATATGACCTAGGAAGGGTTATTAAAATAATTAGGGAAGGAGCGCAGTGGATTCGTTAGGGAAGAGGAGTAAATAAAAAAAATAGAAGTTTGAAACCCTAACCCCGCAGACTAGTAAAAATAAAGGAAAAGAAACCATGTATAAAAATATGGTGTAGGTATAAGATCAAGGGCGCATCATTGAAACCCTATCCCTTTCAAAAAGAAGAGCTCGAAGCTCGGTCAATAGGAATGCCTCCTTAAAGGAAGGCCACATTCATTCAACCTCTCCAATAAAATTGGATGATTCCTCGCCTAGCCCACCGATTGCAAAACGATATTTTTCTCCTTGTAGATGTTGTGGGTCACACATTGGTTAGTGCAAATTACATAGAGGAAGAATATGTCACCCCCTTGTCAATATTACTTGAGAAAATGAAGAAAAGAAAAAACTATGGAGACACCTTATATGAGTGCAGGACTTGTTGGTGGGTCAAAAGGATGATGGAATGCAGGGAGTTGAAACCCTTTGTGATGAGGAAATGCAAGATATTGATGGCCAGGGTGATATAGGCATTGATGATACTGACACTTGTTTTGAGTCAACCGCTGAGAAGACTCTGACACAAGATGAATTAGATAAAGAAAATCATACTCTCTATTTGAACTGCCAAGTCGAAGAACTTAAGAAACACATTTATGGACTGGAAGTACTAAAGCAAGCCATGAAGAAACAAGGAACGATGTTGCAATAGAGGAATGTTAAGCTGACAGGTAAAGTTCAAGAACATAAATGAAAGGTGAGAGTTTGGAAATTTCGAGCATCGAAATTATGTGTGCGCCTTAGGAAAGTGGTCAAATGACTTAAAAATGGTCGAAGAAAAAAGTTGGAGACATTGAAAGCAGGGATCAGTATATAGATATAGGATTGAAGAGAGGTCTCCATGTTTGTTTTTTGCAGAAGGTAAGGTTGTGTGAGGATAAAAAAAAAGATAGGGATGAGAGGATGTTGGTTGAAAGAACTGTTCTACTTTTTAACCCCTATCCTACTCTGAACTTAGTCCCTAAGACTTTTTTTTAACCTTTGAACCCAGTTATTCCTGCAATTGTACACATTCCTCCACTCCCTTTATATTTTTCAAATTAAAGGTTATACATAGACTTAATTATTAATTTAATAGATTTTTTATATTAAATTTCCTTTGTAACTAATATATTTTCTTTCTTAAGGTAATTTGGTAAGATAATGTATTAATCCACGTGGCAGATGGATTGGTGTAGGAATGATTCCTGTACTGCTCGACGGTTCCTACACTTTTGATGCAACTGTCAACGATAAGTTATAGTTGCCATATGTGGTCGATACAACTCAAAAAACATGACAATCTCTCACCAAGAGAATTATTTAATCATTTGTTGGGCTCAAAGCCTAGAGAAAGAAGAGGGTATGAATACCACGACTTTGGTCGTGTATCTTAGTTTAGAATTTTCATAATATCCTAAAGGCTTAAGTTGAACTGCTGTTGTATTTTACATTACAGTCGTAGGTGAGGAATATTTATTTAATGAAGTTTTCTGATAAAGGATAGCTAGCGATATTTTAGCGAATTTTGTTGTGAACTGTAATCATTTTGGTATCACCTTTTTTTTGGCTGGATCAAAGATCCATGATGTACATTTTCTCTTCTGAAATTTAATACAAAGTACTACGCCAATTATAAAATTTTGTGTTTCAATTTCATTATGATGTGTCATTGAGTGACTGAGGTTCCAGATCTCGTAGAAAGGAAATGATCTGGTTGTTTAGGGCCCAACCAAACCAGCTCGTTCTCCCCTTATTGCCATGTGTGTTTAACTTAGTTTATTTATGAAAAATATGAAGCATATCATATTTAATTCGTTCATAAGTAATAGGCCTTAATCCTTTTTCAAATCGTGTCTCTCGGATCCGAGGTGTGTAGGATTGATTGTGTATGATTTTTAACTTATACATTTTTCCTTAGATGCTTGTTACATTTCTGCGAGAGGAGTGCATTTAAGCTGCTTGCACCAGTGCATTCTCGTTTCTGCAAGTCAAAGTTCCTTGGTTTATTTCTGAAATTTATTTTCATTTCTTTCCTTCTGTAAGATCTTCGTTTATTTTTTGCAAATAGTGTTTATTTATGAACATAAGAATTCTTAATATTTCAAGCTCAGCTAAGAATCAATTTGCATTGATTAAACAAGAATGAACACTGTCGCAATATGAAGGTATGTTCTTGCACTTATTATTTATGTGGAAAGAACTAAACTTAATGTTAAAATCCTTAAATGAACTTTTGATTTAAAATATATTAATGTACAGATCTACTTCATATGCTAAATAATCATCTCAGGAATAAGCTTGCTGATACGTGGATCAGATAATTTCCTTATTTGCATGAAATAAGTTTCCATTTTATGAAGATTTACTTTGAATTTTAAAATCATTTCTTATTTATGAATATGAGATTGGTTGAGGAATATTTTTTATTATGAAAGTTTACCTTTGGTTTATGTTCTTGTTGCAATCTATTTCTTTACTTAACACTCTTTTTATCTTCAGTAAGTGATTTGGAAACCAAGTACATGAACCTCTGTTTTGGTACAGGAACTGATATCCTAGTACATGAATAGAGTGATCTAGTACACACGTCCAAAGCTCCTGTATGAAGGTAAAAATACTTAGTGCAGGTACATAAACACATCCGGTACATAAAATTCTTTCGAATTCAAGAAAAACGTTCCAGTATAGGAACATTTTTGTAGTGTAGGAATGACAATTTAGTGCAGGAAGGAATATCATTGAAGAAGAAAGATATCCTAAATAACCTAATTATCGCTTTGTCTCATAGGGACAATGAAGATAATCGTAAATTTTTTCTTCATTGATCAGGAGTGTTCACAATTAATTGATAGTTCCTTTTATTAAAATATCTGCAAAGTACTTTATTTTTATATTCCAACACCAAAATTTCCTTGTTATTAATTATAGTGTGATCATTTCTTTCGATTATGAAAATTGTAATTAAGGAAGTAGGAATAGAATGGTTCATATCATTCTTGGCATTACATGTGCTATGCCTCTAATATTACAAAGCCCCCGGATTGAAAATTAAGTGTTGAAGGAGTTTGTTGAATTCCAATTCTGACACCCAAAAAATTGCATTCATAGAGCTCACTTAAAGAATGATGTGCGATCACAACTCAAACATTGAAAAAAATGAACACATGGAAAAAAGTGATGGCTACAACACTTAACCTATAATTTTGGCATTCAATTCTCTCCAACTATCAGCTCTACAACATAAATGTCTTCTACCTTCAAGCCAGAATGCTTAACAATTTCCTTTTCAGGAAAAAATGCCTCCTTAAAGAGATCCCCACGTAGCTCTTCAATTTTTTTTCGAGTTACTGTACTCCTAAAACATATGGTTGCAAGGGATGTTACAAACACACATAAATTTTTCATTAGAAAAGAAGGAAATAGTTAAAAACAGAGATGAAAAATCACATGTATTTTTGTTATTATCTACAATTTACCTTCTTGAATTACTAAAATATATCATAAATTCTTCATGGCATTACTGACATATAAAAAAAGTAAACATATACATAAAATGAGTACACATAAAGTAGACAAAATCATATGCAAAACTAGTTTTACTGTTCAATAATGTGATCAATAATACACCTCAAAATCATACACCCACCTTAACCCTTGACCTATTAAGCACTAATGGGGATGAAAAAAACAAGATAAAAAATATTACTTTTTAGAATATCTAGGGTTAAGATGTATATATTCTAGTTTTAATTTATTTATATAATTTTGTAAGTGATGGTATTTAATAAGAGAACAACTCTATCCTTTTATTGTTTTTTTGACAACATACATCAGATTTCAAATAAATTTTCATTTATTTTATTAGCATTGCACCAAATGTTCCATCACAGGAAATACAAGAACCATGTTTCTCTTGGTGAAATTATATATATGTATATTGAAAAGGAATTAAAATATTAACTACATATTTAAGATTAACTAAGCAACATGAGGGTGGTTTCAAAGATCCAAGAAAAATATCCATTAATTGATGCAAAGTGGTATCCTTAGTGATGAGGTTCAAAGAATAAATATAGATGATAAATACACAAAAATGTTGTCAGAAGCAATAAATCATGTACTCACTTCCCTATATTTAACAATAATCTATGCCATAGGGTTTTTCGAACTTCAACGTTGTGGTTCAAAATTCGAAAAACCTAAACAAATTGTGAGGTTCATAAAACTTCATGGAAATTGACTAAGTCCACTACTCAAGCTCACAAAAGTAGGTCAATGGCACTGAAGGAGTGTATAATAAGTATGAATTCAATGCAAGAGTGCATGTGCAACTAATATAAAATGTTAAAAATAACATAAATATAGAAAGAAATAAATTATATTTCTGCCATAACATGCATATAAAAGACCATGGAATGATACAAAATAATCAACAAATTAAGAATGAGTGGGGTAGGGATATCTAAGAATGGAGCTAAATATGTCAAGGGATCTTGAGTTTGATGGTTAATGGAAAACGAGGTGAATTGGGCATTAGCTCACTGTCAAAGCTTCTTGGTACCAATGGTGGGACTAACCATATGATCATTGGGGGGTGTAGGAGAATCCTAGCATCCGAGGTGAAGATAAAAAAAATATGAATACTTCTATGGTCACTCCTATGAAACTATGATTTAATCGAGCATATCAAAGGCACCGTGCTCTAAAAATATTGAGAAGTTATCCCTTTGGTCCTTTCAGGTCCTATGAATTGATATATGGCTTGGTAGTTTCAAATTGGTCTTGATAGTATATGTTGATTCCCCAAGGGGGGAGGTTGAGACGAGACACAAGATCTCACCCTTTTATTGTCTAGCACACCCTAAACTTCCACCCATCATTTATGGTTCTGATTTGATAGATACATATTAAAGTATCAATCGTCATGGTCATGCTAAGGTGAGGAATGCTATGAAGGAACTATGATATATGGTTGAAATATCCCTAATGACGAGGACTAAGCATAATAGGTCCTAGTATGTAAAAAAGGTAGAGAGGGAGCCTCCTGAATGCCAATATAGGCAAAAATAATGTCCTCTAGTCTCATAGTATATGGAACACCTAAAAATTAGTTTTTTTTGTCTTTGGCTCCTATAGGTGGAACATATCGATCCTTGGCATATGGTGGTATGTTTCTATCCAAAGCCTATCAGAACCAAATCAAAATCATCCCAATAATATTGTGAGTGAATTAATCCAATGTTTGCATGTGTAAGGTGGGCACATTATGATGTCATTATACAACTCCAAAACATGCTCTAGGTATGACATATTCAAGCTCAAGTTCTTCAAAGGTGAGGTCCAAGTTGCTTGAATATATAATTTATAAATATCCTCTCTAATGGTTTAATGAAATACCTATCGAGTTGGCAAGAGATGGATCAACACATCTAGGGAGGATCTGAATGGGTGAAGGCGTTCTAGAGAGATAATCAACTACTAAATAAGCTTAGATGTATTTGATAACCAACCATTAGGGGATATAAATCAAGGCAATACCCTTTAAGGAGAAAAAATCAAGATAGGGGTACCTCTCTCTCCCATAGGCAGTCTCCAAGAGATCTAAATATATGAAGGAAAGAAACCAAACAAAAACTACCTTGAGGCGAAATGAGTGGATGCCAACTTTGACTAGATAAAGTGTTGTGGAACTATTTTCTTAGAATGGATGAGGCATCTGAGAGGTAGAGTTTTTACTCTCTCCAGGGTGTCCCAATATATTTGTAACAAGCTGAGCCCCAAAACTTCAAAACCATAAATAACTGTGGGTCTAATAATCACCTGCATGAGGTGAAGTTTGGACAATATGTATTGAAATTGACTTTGGAAAGATTGTCTATCAATGTGGGCCATGAAACATATCCTTTACTAACCTAAGGCTAAAGGGCCTATCACAAATCACAAATAAAAATAAGAGGCCCCATGAACTATGCCCCCAAGAAGGTGTATGTTGTGGTGATCTCAATCTCAACACCTCAATAATAGAAATGTAAGTCTATATGAGATCTCTTCAATGTATTAAAGACCAAAACCTTGGTGTTACCTGAGTTTTCCATCAACCACGAAGGTCACAATGTTAGATAATGCATCAATCTATATCTCCAAGCACAATAGGTGTAATCCAACAAGATCAAGTCATCAGGAAAATGGAGGAACAGAATCAACACATGATGTAGATGATAACCACCCCCCTTCTAGGACCTACATATATTCATGTAGGAAATACTCCAACACATCAATATAGGTATCGAAGAGGGTTGACGAAAGAGGTCATCATTTTTTTACTCCAACAATCCTTTAAATGAAATTGGAGAAGTCATTTTCCATCCTAATAATTCCAAAAACTAACTCATCAAAGCTCATAATGGTTACAAAGAGGGTTTTGAATATGCCAATTTCACAAAGCCTTTGGAACAATGTCTCCCTCAAAATTGTGCCAAATGTTTTCCAAAATTCTACAAACCAAATGTAAACCTTCAAAGAGTTAAATTGTGATATAATCTTCTAATAGTTTGGGTCGAAAACCCACTTATCCCCGAGCTTTAAGAAAACAAATCTCCAACTCCTTAAAGAGCCAATGGTTTAAGACTATGATATAAAGATTGTAAAATGATGAACCAACTTGGTAGTTCGATAGTTGTTTCGATCATAACCACTCCTAGCTTTGTGGATTGGATGAATAATGTGTCTCGTCCACGAGGAGGGAAATACTAAACACACAACAAGGTTAAATAAATCTATGATATAGGACTCGAGAGACTATATTCCATGTTTAAGGAATTTCGTTTGAAGCCCTTCCCCATCTTTCGCTCTATTGCTACTCATGGATTTGATTGTTCCCTTGATGTACCTTTCCGAGATTTGGATACTAGGTTATCCAAAGATGTCATAAAGGAAGGTAGTGTTGGAAAATAGGGACTAGGGGTCAAGTTCGAGAGGGATGGTATGGTTCCTAGGAATAAGAGTGTGCATGAAGCCTTTTAGGGAGTGACAACGATCCTCACAAAGTTCTTATCTCGTTTAGGAGAGAGTTTCAGTATTCTACAATGAAGGAGTTGACAGTATGCCTTAAAGAGGGGAGGGGAGGAAAATGGAGCATGCATGAGGGTGAGACAAAGTTTCCTCTAAAGGGATTTACATTATATATCATTTTTGGGATTCAACTGCGTTAAGTCATTCATATATGACCATTTCCATGAGAGGTAGTCATAATTGACTAATTTCTCATGATTTTTAAATAGTTCACTTAGCACTCATTGCATCGATTGATTCTCACAGGGGTGAAGAAGTGGGATTTAAACTAGTGAAATGAATCACATAGCGTCAATCATCACTCCTGATGCTTGCCAGGAGGTCGCCCATCCCAGAACTCTTGAGGCTCAAGCGTGCTTAGCTATGGATTTTTTCTCCACAATCAAGCCCTCTTAGCTTGCAACCCCATTTTCAAAACCTCAGCAAGTATTGTGTCTCATGAACGATTCAAGTAGAGCTCACTTTACTCTTTGTATTTAAGTATGCAAGGGTTTTCGTAGTGCATTATATTAGATATAATTTTTGGGATTCAACTATGTTAAGTAAGTCATTCATCTATGACCATTTCCATGAGAGGTAGTCGTAACTGACTAATTTATCATGAATTTTGAACAGTCCACTTAGCGCTCATTATATCGAGTGATTCTCACAGGGGTGAAGAAGTGGGATTTAAATTAGTGAAATGAATCACATATCATCAATCATCACTTATGGGGTTTGCACCCAGGATTTAAATTCATTACCGAACTAGTGGTTCATGGGACAAGATTTAAGGGGAGGTTTATGGTTATGTTGACAAATCGAGTGGGGGTAGGAGTCAATGGTTTCCTTCATGAGGGTTATAGGAAAGTATCTCATATTTGGTTGTGGTTGTGCTCATTGAGTTGAAGTAGAAAATGGAGGGGAGTAGTTTTGTGAGGTGAGTGTTGTAGGAGTCAGTGTGATCCAGGTGGATATTGGTGGCCACCCACATATTCCACTTGGGCCCCCACCATTGTCTCTTTCAGTTTTTCAGTTTCGGCATAACTTACTATTTTTAGCAGTTTTTCGGGTCCTGAACTTCCGGAGCCGTTTTGAGGCCCTAAACGATGTTTTTTGGGCATCGTGCCTCCAAAAAATATCATTTTGTTTCAAAATGATATTCGTGGCGAAATTTTTAGTCCTCGGATAGATCTTTCTAATGATGTATCATGTGCGTCAAACGGAGATAGTATGCCAAAGTTACGTCCCTGGGAAGTTGAAACACCAATTTACCCAAACGGGGCCCATAGTTTTGGCGCTTCATCTCCTAGGGTTAGGTTTTTCGATGTTTAGGGTTCTCCATTGTTTCTCAATAATAATAGGCCCTTGAGCCTCATTGTAACTGAGTTCAGAGGCCTGTAGCTGCCACATATCTTCTCAGAGATAGCTACCAGCGCCCTAGCTAGTTTTATTTCCATTCTGTCTGTAAGCAAATTTCAGTTCTTTGATATTAATGAAATGAAGTGTTATTTCCGCTGCATATCTGTATTTATGGTTATATGTTTATTCTGTTGCGTTCCTGCATAAATCCGGATCAGTGGTATCAGAGCGGTCTGCTTTTTCTCGATCCTTCTTTGCATGTCCCCAACGAGGTCGGGGTATAAGGAGCTAGGGCTTGATTTGGTGGAACCTTTGCAAGATCAGCCTCGCAAACCTCGACGGACGCCCATGGGGGACGAAAAGAAATATGAGGGAGCAGGAGATCCTATCAAAATATTGCTCGAGAGGCCCTCGAAAAACAAAGGAACGTGATGATGGATAACTTTGCTCAGATCCTTCAACAGCTGCCCACTGACGGCGCATCTGCATCCAGCAGCCACTCTGGAGGTGCGACTCCTTTTAAGGTACAAGTAAATTTTGACATTCCCATATTTGAGGGTCAAATAGATGCAGATTCCATAGATAGATGGTTGAATCTATTAAAAGGATATTTCTCTCTTCATGACTTTTCAGACCAGGAGAAGATTATTTTTGCACTCCTTAAAGCTACCCCCCATGTTAAGGACTGGTGGGAAACCTACTGTGAGAACAAGGACCAAACAGAACCCTCTCTGTTCTCGGCTGTACCAACTTGGAATTCTTTTCGAGACGTTATCAAGGAACAGTACTATCCCGTGGGGAGCTATGAGGACAAGTACATACAATGGACCACGCTGCGACAACAAAGGGATCAAGATGTGCATGAGCTGACAAATCTGTTCCATACCCTGCGCACAAAGTAGGGTATCAAAGATTCAGAGAAACAATTGGTGCTAAAGTATCGCAGCTGTCTGCACAGATACATTCAGGAGGAAATGGAGTTCCTCGACATCTCCTCGCTTGGTATGGCATACCAGTATGCTGCCAAGATTGAGCAGAAATTCAAACAGAAGAAGCGAGACTTTGGATCTATGAATCAAAAGCAAGGGAAAGGTGCTTCCAAGCTGCAGAAAAAATGACAGAGCCAAGGCATGGTGGCTAAAGACAACCCGTCAAAGCCATAAGAAAATAACAGCACCACAAAGCCAAATAAGGACACGGGAAAGTGGTGTGAGTTCCATAAGAGCTCCACTCACAACACAAGTGAGTGTCAGGCCAAGCAGTCGCTAGTGGCTGAGATGAGGGATTCTGAGTCAGATGCATGCTCCGACTCCGAATCAGAACCTGAAATGGGGAATGAAAAAGGGAAATAGATTATTGATGTAGAGCCCAATGCCACTATTGCCACTACAAAGATTCAGAAGGAGGAACCAGAAGATCCAGAGGAGGAGGAACGTCTCTTCCACTCCCAAATGTGGGTAAAGGGCTCCCCTGTAGAGTTCATTATCGACAATGGGAGCCAAAAGAACCTCATTTTAGCAGACGCTGTGAAGTGGTTGGGCTTGCCAACCACAGCTCACCCACATCCATACACCATCGGGTGGCTTCACCAAGGACGAGATCTCCGCATCAACCAGTAGTGCTGCCTTCCCTATAGCATCAAGCCCTTCAAGGATGAGGTATTATGTGATGTTGCTCCTATTGATGTTTCTGATGTATTATTAGGACAACCATACTTGTGGAAGCATCATGTTGTGTATGAGTCTTGACCTCGTGCTGTCATTGTCACTTTGGGAAATAAGTTGTACAGGATACCAGAGGTACCACCTCCTGTGGCTATCTCTTTGGTTACTGCAAAAAAATGCAGTAAGCTCATTTCCCAAACTAGGAAATTTGTTTTCCTGATGATCCGCCCCCAGGGAAAGAAGAAGATTGTGGCCACAACCTCCAAACAAGGCTCCTCTTCACGACAACAACAAATGGATAAGGTTGTGGAGGAGTACGGGGACATCTTCACCTCACCCATAGGGGTTCCTCTGCACTGTTAGGTCAAGCACCTGATTGATCTGACCCCAGGTGTGCCGCTACCCAATGGACCGATCTATCAGTGCTATTTTCTAGAGAATGATGAAATCAAGAGGCAGATTCAGGAGCTGTTACAGAAAGGTCACATCAGACAAAGTTCATCGCCCTGTGGGAGCCCGATCATGTTGGTACAGAAGAAGGATAGGACGTGGAGACTCTGTATTGACTATCAGGTGCTGAACAAGATCACTGTTTGGAATAGGTACCCAATCCCACGGATTGATGACCTTCTGGACCAACTCAAAGGTGCAAAATATTTCAGCAAGATTGACCTGAAGTCTGGGTATCACCAGGTACCAATTGAACTCTCTGATGTGTGGAAGACTGCCTTCAAAGCCAAGGAAGGCCTTTTTGAATGGCTATTCATGCCTTTCGGGTTGACGAATGCTCCCGCAACCTTCATGAGGATGATGGATGACATCTTGCGGCCATTCACCAACTCATTTGTAGTGGTGTACTTGGATGACATTCTGATCTTCAGCAAGACTTGGGAAGAGCACCTTCACCACATCCGACAAGTCCTCCAAACACTATGGCAACACAAGTTGTGTGCCAATTTGGAGAAGTGCACGTTTGGCATGACCCAGGTTCAATATCTGGGATACATTATTGATGAAAGGTGGGTGCATGTGGATCTAGCCAAGATCCAAGTCATTTTGGATTGGCCAGCCCCAACCACTATAACAGAGCTTCGCAGCTTCTTGGGTCTTGCTAATTTCTACCATAGATTCGTGCTGGGATTCTCTCATATCACATGGCCCTTGATTCAAGTCACCAAGGGAGGAGCGAGAGAAAAATTCTTTTGGTCGGAACCTCAACAGAAGGCATTCACAAAATTGAAAAATCGCCTCTGTTTTGCCCCAGTGCTCACATTACCAGACTTGCAACAGCCATTTGAGATCGAGACAGATGCCTCTAACTATGCTATTGGGGTAGTTCTTACTCAACATGGACATCCAGTGGCATATCACAGTGAGACATTATCTGACATAGTTCGCAAGTATCCCACCTATGACAAAGAAATGTATTCCATTGTGCAAGCCTGTCGACAATAGAAGCATTACATTTTGGGGAAGGAAACAATAATACACACAGACCACCGGCCCCTACAGTTCATACAGACACAAGGGAAGTTTCAGAATGATCGCCATCAGAAGTGGTCCACATATCTGCAATAGTTTCATTTGAACATCAAGTATAAGAAGGGTAGCACCAATAATGTTGCAGACTGCCTCAGCCGACCACCAATCGTGGCGCTCACCACCGTGCTCAACTCTTGTGGGCATGAGACTTCTGATTGGATGCTTCTCTATGAGAGTGACCCAGAATTCGGCCACACTTACAAGGCACTCTTGGGGGGTACACAGGTTCCAAATTTTCACCTCCAAGCTGCACTTTTGTGTCACCTAGGACACCTTTGTGTTCCTTCAAGCGAGCGTGCCAAGATGATATGGGAAGCACACTACAGTCGAGTCGTTGGGCATTTCGGGGTCGAGAAAATAGTAGCAATACTACAGAATTATTTCTATTGTCCAAACCTTCGAAAGGATGTCAAGAAGCACATCAGATCCTGCACTGCTTGTGCCATGCCAAACCGATCATCAAGAAGCAAGGCCTATATACTCCACTACCTACCCCTATTCGACCTTGGGAATCCATATCCATAAATTACATGTTAGGCCTGCCTTCTACTAAGAATGGAAATGACTGTGTTTTCGTGGTCGTTGAATGATTCTCGAAGATGGCCATTATGGCAGCCTGCAAGAAGAATATCACAGTAGAAGCCACTACTAAACTCTTCTTTGAACGAGTGTGGGTGCACTTTGGGATCCCACAGTCTATCATATCATATTTAGATAGTAGGTTCCTCAGCACATTTTGGTCTAGCCTTTGGTAAATGTTGGACACAAAACTCACCAATTCCAGAGCTTTCCATCCCCAAACAGATGGCCAGACAGAGGTCGTCAACAGAATTATTGTACACATTCTGCGCATGTACAATTCAAAGCATTCACGCACATGGGACGAGAGCCTCCCCTATGTACAACATAGTTATAACAAGGTTCTGCACAATTCAATTGGCCATAGCCCCTTTCAGGTGGGCTTGGGATTCCAGCCACTATTTCCCATTGACGTAGCCATGCCATTTGCAACTGCTCAGGCCAATTCAGCTCATGTCTAGTCTGAAGTTGAAAAAGCAAGTAGCTTCATCGAGTGCATTCAACACATCCGCCAATAGGTTCATGATATATTGGACAGAGCCAATGTGAAGTACAAGCAGCGCCATGATCAACACCAGGTGCCACACAACTTCCAGGTGGGCGACAAAGTATGGCTACATTTGCAGAAGGAGCGCCTCACTGGACCCCACCACAAGCTTCGCCCGCTCCGATACGGGCCGTACACCATCACCAAGGCTGTAGGGAACAATGCATTCGAGCTCAGTATTCCACCATTCCTTGGTCTGCACCCAGTCTTCAATGTGGATCGCCTTTGTCCTTACTTCCCACCTCTACTGGACACCTCGGACATTGCAGAACAACTCACACCAACAAAGTTAAATCCAGACTGCATGGAACAGGGCACCACAGATTGTATCATGGACATGTAAATCAATAACACTCACCAACAGAAGATCCAACTATATCGGGTTGTCAAAGCTGGCCAACTCCTGCACCAAGGAAAGTGGTTCACCAGGGACCAAGTTCAACAGAAATTTCCTCATCTCATGGAGGAACTTAACGCAATGGGGACCATTGCTTCCTAAGGGGGGAGGAATGATCCAGGTGGATGTTGATCATATCATCCCCCCCCATTAAAATTTTTGGCCATTAGACCCACTTGGACCTCTCAAATTCCCTATCGTGGCCTAAGGAATTCATTTTCTACCTACCGTGACCTCTCTCCGCCTCCAAATTACGTTGCTCAAGTCTGAAAGCCCGCATCTAAAATTATCTAAGGTTCAGCCCTTTTGGCCCTAGCCCCTCTGTTTTTCTATTCCGCATGACCAAAGGCCGTAACCTTGCATTAGGATTAAAGGCGCTGATCAAAGTGCATTGGGCGTATTCCAATCCATCCGATCAAATCATAAAATTGACGGTTCGCAGCCCATCTGTCCTGGTGGTCCCCGAGCTCAAGAATGCTTTATAAAACCGGTAGTATTTATCACACCGCTTATCTAGGGCAGGCGGTATTCCTCAAATCGCAGCGATGCCATACATTGCGCAACACGTGGCTCCTTCACTGTTCCAAAACCACCACCCCATCACGTGTTATATTTCGACAGGGGACGTGGCGCGATATGCGCGTAAGCCGTCCGATCTACAGCATCCCATCCGATAATGATCATTCATCCAAGTTGCTCACAAGTTAGCATGGGGAAATAGTGCCCCTAGCCCGCTATTCCACCACCCTCCAACACATTCTTAACCATTGATCTGGTTTCGAGATCGTATGGCCCAGATCATTCGCATGACCAGTCATTGATCAAGTCAGTCTTCCACGTCATCCATTCCCCGTTGCCTTGATATCGTGCCACTTGTCCCCCAATTTTCTCCACATGCATTCTGCCACCTTAGATCCATATTTGGTTCATTTTTTCATTTGTGACATATTTTCACGACTATGTTCGCATTCTTCTCCACGACCACTCCACGCTGCTACATTATATTTCTCAACATCGTCCCACATTTCTCTGCCAGTCAATCACGCAGTGTTGTCATACCATTATCCCTACTTTGTCTGCATTCCCATGCGTTGTTTTCCTAACATGTTTATGGATTTTGCAGGGTTTCAGCGACAGAGAATTACCACTATTCCCAGTCTCCATTTCAGAAGCTAAGGACGTGTCGAAGGACCGGTTTTCAAATACAAAATTCATGAAGAAGGTCCTAAGTAGTTGCTGAGACACGACTTCCATTAAAGAGATAGGATTATACTTTGACAAGCTTCCCAATGTCATTCAAGAGGCAGATTTTGCAGATAGAGTTATTAAATGTTGCGGCAAGGAGTATCAGTAGAAGATCAAGGAATTCAGCGCCCCGCATTGAAGATCTTAGACTTTAATTCGAAAATTGAAGGCAGAGGGTACAATGCACAAGAAACAATACCCTCCAGTTTTTATTTCAGAAAATTTTTCTCTCAGGAAGGGACAGAATGTTACATATTCTATTCTCCATATCTAGTTCCTAAAGAGATTTTCACCCACAGCATTTACTCCAGAAAGTAGGCCTTAGAGCACTAACAGTACAACATGGTCATTTAGCAGTATGGGCGGACACTTCTCTACTATTTTGTTTTAATGATACAATTAAATGTTCATCACCTACCTCTTTTGTTAGGTTTTAGTTTCTCTTATAAAAACCATGAAGAAACGCATTGTAGGGGTTCCATATTTTTATCAGAAAATTATGCAGTGAAAGGCTCTTTTTGCATACATTTTTTGAAACTCTTGTATGAAGGCTCAGAGCCCATAGGGTCTTAGTGAGGAGGAGTTATGTCTGTCAAAGAGGATTCTGGTCTTTGGTATTTCACAGTCTGTAACTCTCTTTTATATGTTATTTAATATATCATTACATCCCATCCATCTTTCCTGTATCATGTTTTGGAATGCGAGTGGCTCACTGACTTCTGGTAAGGATTCATCCTAGTTGATGCCCATAATTAGACCAGTCAAGCGCTTTAAATATGGCTCATGCATGACATTCTGTTCCATTACTCATCTTAATGTTCTGCTATATTAGTTGCTTTTAATGTTCTGCTATATTAGTTGCTTTGAGAGGGTGCTTTTAAATTGCTATTATCATGTATGGATTCTTAGATTGGTAAGCCCATGCATGGTGGTATTGTATATCTAGGTATCAGCTCAATGTTAACTAATATCTTCTCATTATTTCTTTCACTACATACACCTTTTGATAATTTATGTCTGTGAGGTATTTCTGAATTGGCCCGCTTTACAGTAAACTGTCTCTGAATTGTTTGTTGCTCTTGTATTAAGAGTTCTACATTTTGCATCTGCAGTATCCTTTTCCTGTGTCAGTTTTTGAGAGTTTGGTCTTGTTCTATTTCATTTCCCTATTTACAGGAGATAGCATGTGAGCTGAAGTTGACAACTTCTTACATTACATTATATGCTCCTTGCTATGCTAAGATGTCCTAGGCACTGGCCTATCAAAACTCTAGGCTGTCTCTAGGAGCTACAACATCTTTCTGGCACCATTGCCGGGGACGAATTTAAGAAAATCATAATCCCTGGGCCTCGACAAAATCCTATTCACTCTCTAAGTAGGTGAGCATAGACAGTTTAGAGTTGTATATCCCTCACCTTGGTGACTCCACAGTTGTTATTTGATAAATCTATTTGCAGTCCTAGCTCCTCGTAAGCCACACCTGAGGTCAGATTCGTCTAAGCCAAAGACATCTTCAGTGTCTAACCCTGACTAGATTATACATAGAAGAAATTGGAGGAAAAGGAAATTATCTCGTTCTCAGATTCCTGAAGTGTCCACAGAAGATTTTCCTTCTTCCTCCTCTCAATATTCTCAGTTGCAAATTCCTGACTCCACTGTGGGAGATACCGATTATTATTACTCAGACAGTCCACCCCGAGAGGGTATCATAAGTAAAAATAGTCTTCATCCTACTCCTGAGGTTGAAGAGGTCAAGGAAGTAACCGAAGTATCTGCAGTTAACAGACCTTTGTTCCCCTCAACCCCTCAAGCTGCAGTTGAGTATATTCCTATTATTGTTCATAATCCACTTCCTCCTCTTCCTCCTCTAACTCATCAAACTATTACACTATCTCCACCTCCTCCAATGGCTAATGTTTCGGCCTTTTTGATGAATAAATATGCACCTTTGGCATTACCCCAAGTGCTGAATGATATGCCCCAGGATTATCTGAAGGTCTCGCCCAGATTCAATGGAGAAAATGAAATTGATGCCCAGAAACATCTTGAGACTTTCTGCTCCTTTGCAGATAATTTTAATGTTGAACATCTAGATGTGTTCTTAAGACTATTTGTGCGGTCTCTTGATGGTGAAGCTCGAAAACGGTTTAAGACATTGGCCGGCTGTTCTATTACCACTTGGGATAACATGGAAGACACTTTCCTCAGTAATGGCGAGAGAAGAAATATCATGGTAATTCTCTCATTAATTTCAATACATCAAAGAAAACACACAATGAAGGAGTGTCAGAGTTTATCAGGAGATTTAATAAACTGTATCTGAGTCTCCCGGCTGATATGAAACCTCATCAGACTGTTGCTAAAGTAGTCTTTGTTGCAGCCTTTGATTCAGAATTTGGTTTCTCTCTTAGAGAAATAAAGCCTGCTACTATGGATGATGCTCAGGTAGATGCACTAGAGTTGGAAGCAAAATTTTCCTCCACTAGTAAATCAAAAGGAAAATCTAAACAAGATACTAGAAGAAGGGGCAAAGAAGAGGTGTCTACTTCTAGTCAGGACAGAGACTCAAACAAAATGGAAGAAATGAGAAAATTGATTAAGAAAATGGTCAAGTTGGAATTGGAAGCCAAGAATTCAGCCTTCAGAAATTTTCAGAATGCTCCAAACAGAGGATACAATCCTCAGTATAGGAAACCACCCTTGCAAATATTGCCAAGGGAATCAAAGGAGAAACAGGATCAAGTGCCACACCCATTGTACCTGGAACGTCCAGTAGATGACTCCACTAAGGATATTGCCTATATACTAGAAGATGCAAATCTTTCCTTTTCAAATAGTGATGGGGAAGAAGGCCCTTTGCAAGGGAATGATGAAGCTGGGTGTTCATTGCAGGAAGAAGAAAAGACCAGAGACACAGATGAAGCAGAATTTGATCATTATTGTAAACAATTTGATGATTTCATGCAAGCAAATTTCAATAGAAGATATGATCTCAGATATTCTAGGAAGAGGACTCATACCCAAGAGCAAGAAGAAGAGTTACCCCAGGAGGAAGAACCTGCTCAGAAGGAGGAATCAATGATGCAGAAAACTACTGACAAAGGTAAACAACCTCTAAACAAACCTATGCAATCTAATGATCAAATTCCTTCTTCTTCAAAAGTGGTTACTTCCCCTAATGCCAAACCAGTGTCAAAAGAATTCAAGCCCCCAGTTGAAAACAAGGAATCAAAATATATTGTGATGGGAAAATCCCCTCCTGCTTTCAATCTGCAAAAAGAACTAGAAAAATTCAAAATCCCAGTTCCCTTGACTGAATTGTTGAAACAGCCAGCATATCAATCTCAAGTAACATCTTTCATGCTCCCTCCAGAAGCACCAATTATCCCAGATAGTCTCAACCTTCAAGAAGAGATACCCATCGTAGTTTTTGGCCCACATGTTGAGGAGATAGACCCCTCTGCTCCTCCCTTCTATGTGTCTCTAGTAATCCATGACCTACTATTACATAACTGCATGTTAGATTCTAGAGCTTCCCATAATCTTATGCCTCTGTCAGTCATGGAACAACTAGGTTTACAAATCACACGTCCATATAAATACCTCTACTCATTTGATTCCAAAAGAGTTAAATGCTTGGGGATGATCAAGGATTTAGTGGTCAATTTGGCCCAAATCCTGGAAAAAAGTGTGGTAATGGACATAGTGGTGGCTGACATTCCAGCTCGCTTTGGTATGTTGCTATCAAGGTCATGGGGGACAAAAATTGGTGGATCAATCAAGTTAGATTTAACATATGCCACTATCCCAGTTTTTGGTGGCCAAGAGAGGAGACTATACAGGGAGACTAGGTTTGTCAAGATGGTGACTAAGGCTAACAATTCTGTGAATTCACTAGTCTACTGTAAGGAAGGAGATTTCTCATGCTTGATGCTGGAAGAAGATCAATATTATGCTCATGAACCAGCCTTTTTTCAGATCAAGACCAAGCAGCCCTCAGAAAACATGGAAGCAGGAATATGGACACTCCATTTTGATGGAGCAAATTCGAGGGAAGGAAATGGAGCTGGAGTGCTACTGATTTCTCCTGTAATAAAATGGATTCCACTATCTTTTAAACTATAATATGAAGCCACAAATAACGTGACTGAATATGAAGCACTTCTGTTGGGATTGCAGGCAGCCAGGAATATGAATACACAAAGTTTAAAAGTTCTGGGAGATTCAGAACTAGTGGTTAGACAAATCAGGAATCAGTGTCAGACCAAACATCCTAGGCTAAGGGCTTATATGAATGAAGTTTGGGAAATGGTAGAAAATTTATTCTTGGCATTAAATATCCATTTCATGCCCTGAGAACATAATAAGATGGCTGATTCTCTCGCTGTAGCTGCTAGTACTTTTCGACCACCTCAGAACCCTCTTTTAAGATATGAATTTGAGGTGCATTATCGGCCTTCAATCCCAGATAACATAAAACACTGGTAGGTATTTTAGGATGAAGAACAGATGAAGAGATTCCTAGAAAAAGTAGGAGAATTCTCAAATATGGAGATTGATGATGAAGAAGAGGTAGAATCTATAGGTATTGCAAAAAGAAATTGGGAGGAAAAAGTGGCAGGAAATAAAGTGTTGTAGCTGAAGGGAAACTAGAGGGCTGGTGCCTCTAGAAATACTATTTCACAAGAATGATGTCTCATTGCAGGCAAACAAAGTGGTAGAAGAAAATCAGGTGGAAGACGTGAATTTGGGTACTGAGGCTGAACCCAAAATTGTTAGACTGTCCAAGAAAGTCCCTGAAGAATATAAAAAGCTATATAAAAAATTATTCTAGTCTTACAGAGATGTGTTTGCATGGTCGTATCAGAACTTGAAAACTTTTGATATTAGTATTATGCAGCACAAAATTCCATTGAAGGCAGATGCAAAGCCCCATAAGCAGAAGCTCAGACAAATCAATCCCCTACTGCTGCCTTCTATTGAGAATGAAATCAAGAAGTTGCTAAAAGCCAAAATAATTGTGCCATTAAGGTACTCTGAATGGGTGGCAAACCTTGTCCCTGTACGAAAGAAGAATGGAGAAATAAGGCTGTGCGTGGATTTCAGAAATTTAAACAGAGCATCCTTAAAGGATAATTATCCACTTCCCAAAATGGATTACATCCTACAGAAAGTGGTTGGATCTTCTAGGATGTCAATGATGGATGGATTCTCTGGTTATAATCAGGTGGCTGTACTTCTAGAGGATCAAAAGAAGACTACTTTCACCACACCATGGGGTACATTTATGTATGCCAGGATGCCTTTTGGATTGATTAATGCAGGGGCCACTTTTCAGAGGGCAATGGACATTGCTTTTGTTGGGGAACAAGACAAATTATCGGTGGTCTACCTCGATGATATCATTGTATTTTCCAAGAATGATGTTGAGCACATTGAACATCTGCAGAGAAATTTTGAGAAATGCAAAAGGTATGGTCTCTCTCTGAATCCTCAAAAGTCTTTATTTTCCTTAGAATAGGGAAATATTTTAGGCCATATCGTTACTAAAGATGGGGTGAAGATAGATCCCAAGAGGGTAGAAGTTATAAACAGTATTGCTTTTCCCAGAAATAAGAAAGAAGTAGAAGTATTCCTTGGACGCATTAATTTCTTAAGAAGGTTTATCCCTAACTATACTGAGATAGTTAGGCATATAACAGACATGCTCAAAAAGAATAATGAGGTAAATTGGTCACAAGAATCATGGGAGGCATTTACCAGGATAAAGAATGCTTTTGCAGAAGCCCCTGTGTTGGCTGGACCAGATTATGATAAACCTTTCATGATCTTCTCTTTTGCATCACCTCATACAATAGCAGGAGTATTATTGCAAAAAAATGAGGAAAGTTATGAGCAGCCTATTGCCTTTTTCAGTTAGGTGCTCCGTGATGCAGAATTAAAATACAACATATTGGAAAAGCAAGCATACGCTCTAGTGAAATCCCTCAAATAATTCCGTGTATATATCTTACAGTCCCACATTATTGCATTTGTACCTGCAGTTGCTGTAAAGGATATCCTTATTCAGGGGGATAGTGAAGGAAAAAGAGGAAGGTGGATTGCCAAAATACAGGAGTATGACTTAGACATACGCCCTACTAAGCTAATCAAAGGACAGGGACTAGCCAAAATCTTAACAGAATCAAACTATCAAGCCTTGGGCATGAATTTGTCCATTATAGCAGTTGAGGAATCTGAGGAGAAAGAAGAAAGACATGGAATTGGAGTAGCTACCCCAGAGACGCATCTAAAGTACCTCACCAGTCTGTGGTACAAAGAGATAGTAGAATATCTCCTCACACTCAACAGCCCTCCAAGTTGTGACAAAACTAAATACAGAGCGCTGAGATTGAAATCACAAAAATATATAGTCGCCAATGGCCGGCTATACTGGTGAGATCCCTTAGGCATATTACTCCTGTGCCTCACAGAAAATGAAGTAGAGAGTATTATAACAGAATTCCATGAAAGAATCTGTGGAGGCCATTACAGTTGGAGGGCCACAGCTCATAAAATTCTGAAAGCTGGCTTCTATTGGCCAAAGCTTTTTGGAGATGTTTTTGCCAGGGTAAGAGCATGTGATAAATGTCAGAAATTTGCTGAGAGATAGAAATCAGCACCATTTCCCCTGATTCCAATACATGTGGATGAACCATTCAAACAATGGGGTATTGATTTTATAGGTGAGATACATCCCCCATCAAGTGGCCAACATAAATGGATATTAACAGCCACAGATTATTTCACCAAATGGGTGGAAGCTATGCCTGCAAGAAATGCTACAGAAACTGTGATCATAAAGTTCATGGAAGAAAACATCATATCCAGGTTTCGCTGTCCTGCTAGGATAGTGACTGATAATGCACAGGCCTTCAAGTCCACAAAGTTCGTAAATTTCTGCCAGCAATACAATATCACACTGAGTCACTCTACAACATACTATCCATAAGGAAATGGCTTGGCGGAGTCTTCAAATAAAAATCTGGTGAGGGCCTTGAAGAAGACTATCAATGATAATCAGAAGAATTGGGATTCCCAATTGAAATTTTCTCTATGGGCTAATAGAATCACCAGCAAAAGAGCAACTGGGAAATCTCCCTATGAATTGGTATATGGACGAGCAACAGTTTTTCCTGTACAGTTAGCTTTACCAGTGGCCCGCTTCATGCAAGAAAGCCATGAGGAACCTGATGATATGATTAGGAGAATTAATCAATTGGTGGAATTAGAAGAAACGCGGGGCCAGGTGAATCAGAGGTTAATAGAATATCAATAGAAAATGAAACACATTTTTTATCAGCATACAAAAGACAGGAAATTGCAGATTGGGGATTTGGTGCTCAGATGGGATATCCGGAGAGCTGAGAAAGGTAAACATGGTAAATTCGACCCCCTCTGGTTTGGTCCTTTCAAAATTGTGGAACAAGGGGGAAATAATATGTTTAGGTTGGAGAATTTACAGGGCGACCTGCTTGATGCCCCTGTAAATGGTCAATTTCTCAAACCCTACTTTCAGTTCTGATTCAGGCAAAGGCAGCCTGATGTATTATATTGTATATTAGTTTCCTCTTTCACTTTTGTTTTAATAATATGGGTGTCATGATGAATTATGAAGCGAAATGCAGTGGGGCTGAATATCAGAGTTGACAGAAGTTTATGATCAGGTGGTCTACGGAGTTCTCGATGCGTCCAGGGACGAACGTGCCGTCCCCAGGTGGAGCCAATGTTGATCATATGAGCCCCCCCCATTAAAATTTTTGGCCATTAGACCCACTTGGACCTCTCAAATTCCCTATCGTGGCCTAAGGAATTCATTTTATACCTACTGTGACCTCTCTCCGCCTCCAAATTACGTTGCTCAAGTCTGAAAGCCAGCATTTAAAATTATCTAAGGTTCAGTCCTTTTGGCCTTAGCCCCTCTGTTTTTCTATTCTGCATGAACAAAGGCCATAACCTTGCGTTAGGATGAAAGGCACTGATCAAAGTGCATCGGGTGTATTCCAAGCCATCCAATCAAATCATAAAATCGACGGTCTGCAGCCCATCTGTCCCGGTGGTCCCCGCGCTCAAGAACGCTTTATAAAACCGGTAGTATTTATCGCACTGCTTATCCAGGGCATGCGGTATTCCTCAAATCATAGCGATGCCATACATTGCGTGACACATGGCTTCGTCACTGTTCCAAAACCACCACCCCAACGCGCATTATAGTTCGGCAGGGGACGTGGCACGATATCCGTGTAAGCCATCTGATCTACAGCATCCCATCCGACGGTGATCATTCATTCAAGTTGCTCACAAGTTAGCATGGGGAAATAGTGCCCCTGGCCCGCTCGTTTCGAGATCGTATGGCCCAGATCATTCGCATGACCAGTCGTTGATCAAGTCAGTCCTCCATGTCATCCATTCCCCGTTGCCTTGATATCGTGCCACTTGTCCCCCAGTTTTCTCCACGTGCATTGCGCCACCTCGGATCCATATCTAGTTCATTTTTTCATTTGTGACGTATTTTCATGACTATGTTCGCATTCTTCTCCACGACCACTCCACACTGCTACATTATATTTCTCACCATCGTCCCACATTTCTCCGCCAATCAATCGCGCAGTGTTGTCATACCATTATCCCTACTGCATCTGCATTCCCATGCATCGTTTTCCTAACATGTTTATGGATTTTGCAGGGTTTCAACGACGAAGAATTACCACTATTCACAGTCTCCATTTCAGAAGCCGAGGACGTGTCGAAGGACCGGTTTTCAAATACAAAATTCATGAAGAAGGTCCTGGGTAGTTGTTGAGACACAACTTCCATTAAAGAGACAGGATTATACTTTGGCAAGCTTCCCAATGTCATTCAAGAGGCAGATTTCAGAGATAGAGTTATTAAATGTTGCGGCAAGGAGTATCAGTAGAAGATCAAGGAATTCAGTGCCCCGCATTGAAGATCTTGGACTTTATTTCAAAAATTGAAGGCAGAGGGTACAATGCACAAGAAACAATACCCTTCAGTTTTTATTTCAACATATTTTTCTCTCAGGAAGGGACAAAATGTTACATATTTTATTCTCCATATCTAATTCCTGAAGAGATTTTCACCCACAGCATTTACTCCAGAAAGCAGGCCTCAGAGTCCTAACAGTACAACATGGTCATTCAGAAGTATGGGTGAACACTTCTCTACCATTTTGTTTTAATGATACAATTAAATGTTCATCACCTACCTCTTTTGTTAGGTTTTAGTTTCTCTTATAAAAACCATGAAGAAACGCATTGTAGGGGTTCCAGATTTTTATCAGAAAATTATGCAGTGAAAGGCTCTTTTTGCATACATTTTGTGAAACTCTTGTATGAAGGCTCATAGCCCATAGGGTCTTAGTGAGGAGGAGTTATGTCTATCAAAGAGGATTCTGGTCTTTGGTATTTCACAGTCTGTAACTCTCTTTTATATGTTATTTAATATATCATTCCATCCCATCCATCTTTCCTGTATCATGTTTTGGAATGCGAGTGGCTCACTGACTTCTGGTAAGGATTCATCCTAGTTTATGCCCATACTTAGACCAGTCAAACGCTTTAAATATGGCTCATGCATGATATTCTGTTCCATTACTCATCTTAATCATAGTTCTGCTATATTAGTTGCTTTGAGAGGGTGCTTTTAAAATTCTATTATCATGTATGGATTCTTAGATTGGTAAGCCCATGCATGGTGGTATTTTATATTTGGGTATCAACTCAATGTTAACTAATATCTTCTCATTATTTCTTTCACTACATACACCTTTTGATAATTTATGTCTATGAGGTATTTCTGAATCGGCCCGCTTTACAGTAAACTGTCTCTGAATTGTCTGTTGCTCTTGTATTAAGAGTTCTACATTTTGCCTCTGTAGTATCCTTTTCCTGCATCATTTTCTGAGAGTTTGGTCCCATTCTATTTCATTTCCCTGTTTACATGAGATAGCATGTGAGCTGAAGCTGAAAACTTCTTACATTACATTATATGCTCCTTGCTATGCTAAGATGTCCTAGGCACTGGTCTATCACAACTCTAGGCTATCTCTAGGAGCTACAAAAGTGGATATTGGTGGCCACCCGCCTATTCCACTTGGGCCCCCACCATTGTCTCTTTTAGTTTTTCAGTTTCGGCATAGCTTACTATTTTTAGCAGTTTTTCGGGTCCTGAATTTCCGGAGCCGTTTTGAGGCCGTAAACGATGTTTTTTGGGAATCGCGCCTATATTAAATATAATTCCATAGAAAATTTGTATTCCTAGGATAGAGCTTTCTAATGATGTATCATGTGCATCAAACGGAGATAGTATGCCAAAGTTACGTCCCTAGGAAGTTGAAACGCCAATTTACCCAAACGGGGCCCATAGTTTTGGTGCTTCATCTCCTAGGGTTAGGTTTTTGGATGTTTAGGGTTCTCCATTGTTTCTAAATAATAAATAGGCCCTCGAGCCTCATTGTAACTCAGTTCATAGACCTGTAGCCGCCACATCTCTTCTCAGAGATAGCTACCAGCGCCCTAGCTAGTTTTATTTCCATTATGTCTGTAAGCAAATTTCAATTCTTTGATATTAATGAAATGAAGTGTTATTTCCGCTACATCTCTGTATTTATGGTTATATGTTTATTCTGTTGTGTTCCTGCATAAATCCGGATCACAGTGTAATCTCTATCCAAAGGAAATTGGTATGTGAGTATTGGAGTGGATGAGGGTGTAGGGAGAGAGGTACTGAGAAGTACTGCATAAGTGGGAGAAGATATTGGTTGGCTAAAACATATTCGACAATGCTTCCCCCCCACCCACTCCCCATTGTGGGGGTAACAAGTAAAGTCCTCAGAACTCGAGAATTTGGGAAGCCCATTCAAGATCTTTAAGCAGAAAGATTCACCTAGCTATAATTATGTCTCTCATAACCCATGACAGGCTCGTCATTGTCTTGAAAACTCTTATGCAAGCCCAAAATTTCTAGTTCCACCTCTTGGAGACAAAGTGGATCTTCTACTTTGTCATGTAGGCCAACCTATAGGTTTCTAGTCTTAGCAATGAAGTAACCTAGGAGAATAAAATTTCCACGAGTGTGGTGAAATATATCTTTATAAATTTCAAGGAAAGGGTCACCCTTGGATTCCAGGTGAAATATAAAATGTGATGAGGCTAGAGGAAATTAGCTAACATGAATGTAGTTGTCATGTAGAAGGGAGTTATGTCGATGAAAAAAAAACCGAATAAAATATCTCATACTCATCCAATGACAACAAAGAGACCCTTTTCCAAATATAATCCCATATAAAACAAGAAATACCCCTATATCCTATGATGCTTTCAAATATTGTCTCCTTTCGACAAGACCACACCTAAATATACCCATGGATATTAGGTGGTGTAAACATGGGAATCACATATATCTTTGTGAGGAAAAGGAGGCGATGAGACTCGATCATGTTATAAGGCATACGTAATGAAGACAAAAATGCATCATTACAATTCCAACAACCAATTGATATGGTTGTCCAATTCCCCCTAACCTATCCCCTAACTAAAAGAGACCGTCATTTGGTCCAAGGGAGAGAGTATCCTCGAGGATATTGTATCTTGTTACCAAATGAAAGCCATCAATCTTGGGTGGTGTTAGCATGGGGCTCACATGTGCCTCTGTGAACAAAAGGAGGCCACTACACTCGATTGCATCACAAATTGTACCCAGTGAAGTCTAAAATCCACCATTACAATTTCAACATTCAATGGATGTGGTGGGCCAACTCCCCTTAACATGTCCCTAGAAAAAAGAGAAAAACATTTGGTGCAAGGGAGAGAGAATATTGGAGGAGAACAATCGAAAATTATGGGCTTTAGATCTCATATTATTGCCCACTTCCCTTCCTTCCATGCAACTATGAGATGACCTGCAAATAGCTTGAGTTCCACCTTTTGAGATTTTGCGAGATCCACATTTAGGAATACCTTTTGTGAGGATGTGAGAAAGGTTGGTATTATCTTGGCTCATATAGATTTAAGTTGATCCTCCAATGACCAAATCTAGAGGAACAGAGTGGAATCAAGGCACATCCATGCCTACTCAAGAGAGATATCATTCAAATATAGAGTGTCATGAAGGAAAGAAAAGACTATATATATGGGGTCAAAGGCAGCTGATAGAATGGGGATCCCATGTGTACCAAGGCTAAGATCTTGATCTCCATGAAGAAATTACTCATTTAATTGTGTTTGTATCACATCTTCAACTATGGAAAGTGGGGGGAGGAGGGTGGAGCTATACACTTTTGCAGACCAATTAAAATTGATAATTAAGTCTTTGTTATTGGATTTATGTCTCCTATTTAATGAGGGCCTATTGTAACCTCAACTTGCAATTTTTTGATGTTTGATATCTTTGTTTGGAATGTGGAGAATTCAATAATTGTTTTTTGCAAGTGTCACCTAATGGGTTAGCTCAAAAGATTGAGTGTTGTGAACTACAAGTAGTAGGTCATATGGTCAAATCCCCAAGTTGGATTCCTCTATGAATAATATTAGGCATCACTCGATGTCCCTATTATGCTACCAAAAACTAAAACTAGTCTATTTACCCCGATGCCATCCTCAAAATAAGAGGAAGTTCTCAGAGGGTTTCCCTAGAATGTGGACACACACACACAAAATGTATATAGAAAAACCTTTTCGTGACCCTCATCTCAACCTCATCCAAAAATTAAAATTTGTGTTGAACCTAATTGTAGCAAAACCTAAACATGAACCCAAACCATGTGACTAAGGATTTAATTGCACCAAATCTAAGTTGTAAATCATAATTGCACCAAATATGAATTGTAAGTTATATAAAACTTTGTATCTGCTAATTCCAAGGTTTTCCTAGTCATGGTAATATAATAAGCATGTTTCATAAAATAATATTAGTGTGCTATCCATGAGAGATATAATGATCCTACATGTAGAAGGAGTGGCTACAAGCCTAGAGGTATGAGAAGTCAAAAAAATATAAAAATAAAAAGCATATAATCTTCAATATGTTAGACCAAATTAGTTGAAACCATACGCTAACTTCATTAAGAGTTTTAGTGCATTTGCAACATGGATGTTGGAATGCACTCTTGCAATATTTGCACTAGTTACTGAATATATACCTTACAAGTTATTCTAAAACATAGATGTTGTTTCAACTAATAATAATTTTTGATCAATGCGTAAACATGGAAATATATGAATGCTAGACTCAAGGCATATGATCCCTCTCAACGTTTGGAAGATCCAGAGTTTAGATGGATTTGGGATGGTTAAATCCCCCCTTTAAATAGGTTATATTCCACATGAATACCATCGTTGAAAACCATGAAGTTATTTTTTATTTTATTATTTTTATTTTATTTTGGCCCAGTAAAAATGTATTTGTGCTTTTTTTTTTAAATGTAATTTTACCCAATCAAAATGTTTAAATGGTAGAACATGAGAGTACAACATCTATTACATATTCGGTTCGAGATCACCTCTTGCCTCGATCACCACTATAGGGAAATATTTTTTAATTAATATGATACATAATCATACAAAGAATCCATTACATATGGATGTTTCAACAATTGAAAAAATCTAAATATTTAACCTTTTGGAGATGAAGTTTTTTTCACTTTAACATTGCCACACTCTACACAAAGAAACATACTAAATATCCCGCAAAAGCATCCAACCTAATAAAACATTTACAACATTACAAATAGCAAAAGGCCTCCAAAGAAACTTCTAAGGACATTCAAACACTAGGGAAAATATTGGAAAATATCTACAAGCATAAAATTGGAACTGAAAATTTTCTGGAAAATTGAACCAAGATATACAATCTACGCATTGCAAATTTCCCAAAAAGAAGCAAGATTTCTACTATATACAGTAAATCTCCAACCCCATCAAGCCCTATATCTATTTGGCTGAAGGCCTAAAGGATTAGCATGCTTGTTACATCACCACTATCTAGGGTTTGTTTTCAAATAATTACAAAGGATCTACCCATATACCCATCCCAACCTATTTGACTAAACCTAATGATTTGGCAAGTCACAAAAGATGCAGACCTGGAGAAGATTAAGATTTAGAAAAAATGGATGGTAAGGAAACAAAAAATATTACAAAATATATATGGTCCACAAAGAAAAATGTAACGAGAAATGAACTATAAGGAAAGAAAAATATTGCATTGTTCATTTTGTTTTTCCATTTTTTGTCACTCCAAACTAGATGAAATAAAATGGTAGATAAAGTTCAAGCTAACTCTAAAGGAAATGAAACCTCACTCTTTCATCATGGTTTAATCAAGTTGCTGGTTTTAGAGGAGTTAAAAAGACTAATGTAATGTTCCCAAATTTTAGCTCCAAAGCTAAATGGAACATTAGAGTTAGTAGTATCTTTAGCCGGTGAATAAAAGGGTAGAAAAGCCAGTAAGTCTCCTAAGAAGGAATAAAAACACTTCAGGTGTGAAAGGAGACACTCCTTGTAGCTTAATAAAACAGCCTGATCTGTGAACAAGGAAAATATCAAGTTGATTCAGTCTACTTTGACCAAGTCAACAACGCAGATGTGGAGGAGTAGGGATCAAGGAAGGAATAATGCAGTTTTGGAGGGAGATGAATCTCTTGATATAAATGACCTAATTGGGTGGGGACAAGGGCAAGAAAAATAATTTTTTATTTAAGCAAGAGGATGGCAACATTGTTCATTATGTTTTAGATTATTATTTTCTCTGCTCAGACTTTTTGCTTCCTCTTGTTGTTTAGCAGGGTTGCTATGTTATTTAGCACCAGGTGGTCTCGAGCGAGAATACCACATATTTACTTAAGGAGCCTCTTGGGAGAGTTTGAATTCATTTTCCACATCATTTTTTCAGGCCAAGCTTCAGCTTAATTCACCAGCATAGTTCCTGGAGGTTATTGTGTTGTGTTGCAGGGTGCAGAGGTGGAAGGGATTGGAATCCCAATTTTTTGAGCTAGTTTCTCGTAGGAAGGAAGTTACTTCCATTGGGAGATCTGTTTGGAGAGGTCCTAAGCTCATTTCATATATGTGGTAGAATACCACTCATTTCCCCAACATTCCCAATGATGTTCCAGCTAGGGAATGCGTTATTTTTGGAGGTAGCATTAGTGGGTGGTCTAGTGGATTCGTTGCAGTGTTTTCTTGTGATTGAGAGGTTCATCCTTTCATGGGAGAAAGCCCATGAGGGATATACATAATATTAGAAATATTTTATCCTTATACACTCTTATTCTTCAGTGTTGCGGTGGTTATTCAGTAATTTTCTGAAGATCACC
The DNA here is from genome assembly GCA_034641835.2 of Pinus albicaulis. Classification (NCBI taxonomy): domain Eukaryota; kingdom Viridiplantae; phylum Streptophyta; class Pinopsida; order Pinales; family Pinaceae; genus Pinus; species Pinus albicaulis. The sequence continues at coordinate 1,353,886,460 of CM076581.1, forward strand.
TTTGTATGCAGAGTGTATGACAAGAAACCCTTCCTGGGTTCTCTTTTATTTTGTATAAGGAGACTAGATCTCAGTTCTTAAGAATTATTGATTAATATATGAGTAGATATACTTGTTCTCCTATTTTCTTAGTTGAAACCCTCATAATACTGTGCAGTATCTTTTGTGTATTATTTTTTAGTAGCAGTGTCAGGGGTTTTTGGTCATTTCCAGCTACACTAGTGTGGGAGATCTGTTTACCTCACCTAGTTTCATTTATTTCTGATCTCGTCTTGGACTTAGATGATAGATAGATATATATAATGGATCCAAGTGATTATTTTCGTTTTTATGGCATATATTTCTGCATTGAATTTTTTTGTGAATGCATTGTTGAGTAGTCCATTTTTGGAATATTTTAAGATATTCCCAATATTGCTTATTTTCCCTATTTTGGGACATTAAAGTGGTATCGAAGCTTAAATATTGGCTCATCCTGTGGATCTCAGGCCATTACGCTTTCAGGAGAGATGGACAGAAAAAAGAAGGCTTCAATATGTGAAGGGAGAAAGGAAGACAAGCTTACAAAGCTTCTTCCAAAATCTATGCAAAGCTTTCAAGGAGAGCTGCAGAAAATAAGAATGGAGATGGCATCTCCAGAGGAGTTTGGATCTAGATCTAAATCTATATTTTAACTTGGTGAGGGTGAGAATACAACTACACACCATGATGCACAGCGCAATCAAGTGCGCAGATCTATCTTGAGATGGATGAGAGGAGGGAGAATACCCAAGAGGAGAACTCTTAGTGAATTTTTTTAGGAGTATGAATCTAAAACTAAAAGGTTTAGATATCATATCACTTTCAAATAGTTTTTCAAGATCAAGGTGGAGAGGAGAAAGCTGCATGACATGAATAAATTTTCTCTATCTACCTTTCATGGATCCAAAACTTGTTCAACCAAAGCTTGGGTAGAGGAGTTGCATACTTATCTACAACATCACCAAGTTTTTGAAGATGAAGCCATCAGAGTTGCAGCACTGCACTTTGAAGGTAAGGCCTATGCTTGGTGGATGTTTGATTCATTGTCATTGAAAAATGTCAATACTTCTTCTTTTGCAAAGTTCACTAAGAGGTTAGTAGAGAGGTTTCATAAGAAACAACAAATAATCAAACCAATGAAACTTTTGAATAAGTTGGGAGGACCTACAAACTCAAAACCACTTCAGAAACCTATTAACGAAGTTCACATATTGCATGATACCTTGCTAGAGGCAAGATCCTTGTTTCATAATCTTGGACAAGAGGGCATGAAGGTTCCTTTTGCAAAGGAGGACCCTCTTATTGAGTAGTTGCCTCCTATTCATATTGAAGATGAAGAGAAGGATGGGGATTACAGTGCTATCACATCTAGATAATATCTAGTGCCTCATGCATAGGAAGGAGGAGCACATGCTCCAACAGAAGGATTTCTTGTGTCATTACAAGGAGTTCCCCAGGATCTCACATGTGGAAGGCAAAGTAAAATCAATGAGCAACATGATTATGAGATGATATTGATGGAAGGAGAAGATAGGGAGGAAGGACATCATCATTTGATGAGGAGCACACACCCATATATATTTCAGAGAGCTGGTGCAAGGAGAAGGAAGACTATTTTTCGTTGTGAGGGCGAGGGAAAGGTTGCCCAACCATATGAACAATCTTCTCTTGCCATGTATGTCTCACTACATGGAGGCATTCCATCGGGAAGGCCACCAAATTTGGAGTTGGTAAGAGAAATCTTTCCAGTTGGGTCACCACTCTTGGATTTTGGAGAGGTGGAGGGAGACTTTGGCATGGGGGATGTCAAAGTAGCAGGTAGCAGCATGAGGAGAGCTTCACATGCCAGATCATTAGCGTTGTCTCCTAGGAGGATTGATCCATATTGGAGATCTCAAATCTTGGTAGAGTACTCCAAGGATCTTGGTGCTTGCATGATTCTTGATGACCTTGATGGAGATGCTAGGAACATGGTGGAGGATATGGTCATCTATTGTCATGGTAGAGTCTTCTTGACTAGAGCTTCTAAGCTCAAGGAGGAGCTACTACATGCAGCACATGAGGACTTCTTTTCCAGGGACTTTGATGCATATCTTTCCTTGGCAGAGGAATTTTATTGGGAGGGCATCCAGTATGATATATTTCAGCATATGGAGAGATGCATAGCCTAGAAGAGGATAGAGAGGATGTCACAGCCACCTTCCTACCCACTGGGAGTGAGGGAGCATTTTCAGTTGAGCCATTTCAGCTCAAGGAGCGAAGTACATGGTAGAGGAGGTATAAATTTGTATTATGATTTTCTTTCCTTTACTTTATATGAGTAGCATGTTGCATTCAGGAGGATCATCCCTTCTTGTACTTTATATTATGCTGTAATTAAGGCTAATTGCAGCATTGAGGTTGGCTATCTTGTTGGTGGTTGGTGGGGGAAGCCACAAACTTCTTGGTGTGCACCATTGACACCAAATTATATATTCATGATTCCATCTTATGAGATGACTGTGGTAGAAAAAAAGTGGCTGGGAAAGCACTTGTTATTTTTTACTTTAATACAGGAAAATAATGAACTACGCTGGTTCCATTGGTGGAGCTATGAACCACTCTCCGGTTGTCATATGGAAGCTTGTTTTTATTGCATTTTACTTCCATTTACTGCTGATATTTTTATATTTTGGGAGGCATTGTTTGGAGAGTGCTGGAGGTAGTAGAGATTCCCATTGGGAGCATGATTCCCCCCACTTTTCATGTTGTACATTACAAGAGGAATCATGGGCAAACCATGATTGCCACATCACACTTGTTTCCTTCTTATGGTAGGAACCACTTGAAGAACTTAAGGAGGCACTTCATGGCTGAATTGTTTGATTGGGGAACTCGGGCCATTCTTGGAGGCCATGTTATTTCAGCCCAAGGACAGAGGTAGCCCCATGTTTACCATAAATGGAGAGATAAACCATTTGGATGGCAGAATCCAATCTCTCCATGCAGCCCGAACATATTGTATAGAACTGGGGTTGATGATTCTTTTGATGAGATACCCAGGATGGCTCATTTCATCTGGATGATAGCATGGGTGAAAGAGTCACTCAAATATTTTCTTGAGGAAAAGAAAATTTTTTGGAGGGGAGGACTGTAATGTTCCCAAATTTTAGCTCCAAAGCTAAATGGAACATTAGAGTTAGCTCTATCTTTAGCCAGTGAATAAAAGGGTAGAAAAGCTAGTAAGTCTCCTACGAAGGAATAAAAACACTTCAGGTGTGAAAGGAGATACTCCTTGCAGCTTAATAAAACACCTCGATGTGTCAACAGGGATAATATCAGGTTGATTCAGTCTACTTTGACCAAGTCAACAACACAGATGTGGAGGAGAAGGGATCAAGGAAGGAATAACGCGATTTTGGAGGGAGATGAATCTATTGATGGAAATGACCTAATTGGGTGGGGCCAAGGGAAAAAAAACTCACTTTTTATTTAAGGAAGAGAATGGTAGCATTGTTCATTATGTTTTATATTATTATTTTGTCTACTCATACTTTTGCTTCCTCTTGCTGTTTAGCAGGGTTGCTATGTTGTTTAGCACCGGGTGTTCCCGAGCGAGAATCCCACATCTTTCCTTGAGGAGCCTCTTGGGAGTGTTTGCATTTATTTTCCACATCAGTGTTTTAGACCAAGCTTCAGCTTACTTCACCAACGCAGTTCCTGGAGGTTACTGTGTTGTGTTGTAGGGTGCAGTAGTGGAAGGGATTGGAATCCCACTTTTCTGAGCTAGTTTCTCATAGGAGGGAAGTTCCTTCCATTGGGAGATATGTTTGGAGAGGTCCTAAGCTCATTTAAGATTTGTGGTAGTATAACACTCATTTCCCCAACATTCCCAGCATTTTTCCAGCTAGGGAATGCGTAATTTTTGGAGGCAGCTTTAGTGGATGGTCTAGTGGCTTCGTTGCAGTGTCTTCTTGTGAGTGAGAGGTTCATCCTTTAATGGGAGGAAGCCCTTGAGGGATCTACATTGGATCCAAAATATTTTAGCCTTATACACTCTTATTCTTCAATTTTGCAGTGGCTATTTAGTAATTTTCTGAAGTTCACCTTTTTATGCAGAGTGTATGATAAGAAACCCTTCCTGAGTTCTCTTGTATTTTGTATAAAGAGACTAGATCTCAGTTCTTAAGAATTATTGATTAATATATGAGTATATATACTTGTTAAACTATTTTCTGAGTTTAAACCCTCATAATATTGCACAGTATCTTTTTTGTATTATTTCTGAGTAGCAGTGTCTGGGGTTTTTGGTCATTTTTCAGCTACACTAGTGTGGGAGGTCTGTTTACCTAACCTAGTTTCATTTCTTTCTAATCTCCTCTTGGACTTAGATGCTAGATGGATATATATATAATGGATTCAAGTGATTATTTTCATTTATATGGAATATATTTCTGGAAATGTGTTTTTCTATGAATGCATTGCTGAGCAGTCCATTTTTGGAATATTTTAAGATATTCCAAGTACTGCTTATTTTCCCTATTTTGGGACATTACAACTAGGCAAAGGCTTATAGTCTTTTATTTTTGTCAATGGTTTTGAATTAGATGCCATTACCAATAGCAAAACTCCTAAACCTAAAGGTATAACATCACCTTCAGTGGCAAAACAAAGTGAACCTTTAGGGGTAGAGAAAAGTGAACCAGTAATCATGGAAGCAGACCAATTGTAGAGAGTTGATACACCTATTGTTACACCTGCAAAAAAATCATACTATGGGGAAACCTACAAAACAAGAGCCAACTGAAAGTAAAAATGGCAACAACAGGATTACAAGAATACAAACATTGGCTATGTGAAATTTAGAAGACATTCTGCATATTATTGATATTGAGGAAACCCCCATAGTCCAAGCTAAAGATATAGATGAGGGAGGAAAGAATCTCAAGAAATCCAAATTAGCAAATAATTTAGAGTTTGAAGGTGAGGATGCAAGTTTCATGTTTCAGGCTTGTAAACCTATGACAAGGCATGCTAGAAAGGTCTTGGAAAGAAGTAAGGAGGTTTAGAAGGTCATTGACATTGTTCAGCCACCACCAAGTATCATTGACCTATCATCACCTGCAAAATAAGATTTAGTCATCAAGCAAAAGAAAGGAAAGGAGAAAATCATTGAAAAAATAGAGATTGAGGTCCTTGAGGAGCATTTGAAGTTAGAAAATAATGAAATAGCAGTCTTGAAGAAAGAATCAAGGAAACATAATGTTCAAAAGGGTCATTTTGAGAAAATTAAATAAGTTTGGGAAGAGCAATTTTACAGTGTGTCAAACAACTTAGATAACACACAACAATTAATCAAATGGACTCAACCATTGAGAAGAGAGGTGAAGCATGTTAGAAGAATGAACCTGAAATTGAAATCTAGCAAAAAAAAACTAAAGGACCAAGTTAGAGACCTCCAAGAACAGTTAGAATTGATCCATGAGGAGCTGGAGAAAAAGGGCTTAAAGATGACTGTAGTTGAGGAACCCATAGCTCAACTCATCATTAATGAAGAGGAAACACCTCAAGGCTCTTCAGTTGAGTTTTATTATGTTTTAAGAGGTTAATGGAATGTTTAATACCAATTTTATACACTTGGAGGTTACTATTTTGAGGCAGGGTCAAAATCTAGAAATTTCACAATTTTCCACAGTTTTGTATCGTTTCCTAAGCTTGAAGCAAGGAAAACACTACGATAATTCCTGTAGCTTCTTTTTTTTCTTATAAAACCACTTTTTGCAGCTTTCAAGGAGAGGAAATGGTAGTGATGATGTGTCAGGTCATGATGGACACCATGCCAAAGCAAAGAAGCAAAAATTTTGATTGCAAAAGCCATTTTTTGGATGCTACGAAAGCATCTTACGAAACTGCCATGTTTTCGTAGTGAGCTGTTTTGAAGGTTTTTGAGCAGTTTTAAAAGAAATTTTGGATAGATGGACACTTTTGACAGGTCAAGGGACATTTCCACCAAACATATATGACTTGAAGACCATGAAATGGAGACATCTCATTAGCAAAAACCTTCGTTGAAGATAGGGTCCTGTTTTCCTAAAAAATAGGGTTTGTTTCCATATGTTGAGGAAGATATTTAAGATGTCAAGTAGTGGTGAGATATGTCATAGCCTCTTCGAACATGTGAGTCTTAGTTGTCAGATATGTAACTATTTTAAAATATAAGGTAGTTTGATCTAATAAATAGGATTTTAAGTCCTATTAGGAAAAGGTTTGTTTTAGTGTATTGTTGTCATTTTATGATTAAAAGGCATGTTTTTATGTTATGTAAGGTGTCATTAGAAGAGTTTGATGAATGTAGCTAAGAGGCAGATCATCTCTAATGTAAGAAGGTTTATTTAAAGGCAGATTATCGAAGTTGTAAAGGGTTGGAGATTTTTTTTGCACCATATGTTGCTTTATGTAATTTGACTAATATTTGTAATACAAAGGAATTCTTCTTGACAAACCTGAGATTTTGGAGTTTTTAATGTCTTTCTGATATATATTTTTATGTGTACCACTTGCAGTAGATTTCATCTTTATTACTCAGAATTCATATGTTTATGCTCTGACTTCCTTTATTGATGAAATGACTATGTTGCCCTATGTTCCATGACCGAGTTTCCTTTGTTAAAGACTCTTATCCACCTCAGCTTCCATGTCAAGGAACCTTGCCACTAAATCTACTAATTTGTTGACTCCATAAGCCCAATGGTTGCATGCCTACATTCTTTTCAACCTACATACATAAAAACCAAGTTACTTTTTCAAACAAGAGTTATCTATCTAATCATATCATTATCTAATATCATAGACCCCTTTGAGAGAGCCCTCTGAGACTGAAGAGGCTAAGATACAGTCAAAAGCTAGTTTGAAATAGTTACATAGAGTTGTCTAATCAACACCCAATCACGTGAAATTTTGTGATAACAACAAGAAAACTTTTAAGTTTTTTTTTTTTTCAAGTTTTTATGTGTTTATTTTACAAATCCAAGCACACTTTCATCCATCGTCTTCATGTTTCCATGCACAATTAAAATTACTAACATAAACAATCGATTCATATTATTGTAGTACTTGTTAGGTAGTTGAATTTTTGTTCTTAGACCAAATTAGTCATTTTTAGTTGTATTACTTATTAGATAGTTTTATATTTTAACTCGAGACTAAATTAGTTGTTTATGTTAGTATTTTTTTAAGTTGGGTCACTAAATATTACTCACTTTTGGTAGTATTTTACATGGAAAAGTTGAGGTGAATAGCAGTTTTATTCACCTAGTCACTAGTTTCTACTTTTCTACTAGTGCTAGCCGATGTGTCGAGTGTGAACTGTTTTCTTGGCTATTGATCTTAATTTCTACAAAATATGACTCATCAATTTGACACCCTCTATTGGAGTGAGGTCCCATAGGGTATACTTTTTGGTATATTTTATTACAAGTTTTATATAGGCAAGGTGCGTGAATGAGTCAAGAGGCTTTGGGGCAGGTCAAAGTCCCTATTTTTATGTAAAAGGGTTCAAGGATAAACTGTGGGCCTCAAACCATGGTTTGAAACCATAGTATCTGTGCGCTAGAATGATATAAATAGAGAGATTGAGTCTAAGGAAGTGACTTAGCTTTATGTAATGTTATGATCTGAATGTTTATGTGTTTGTAACACTTTTGTAAGGATTTCAGTCTAGGTCAGATAGAAAGGCTCATGTTGGCTCTGTGAACAGAGACCTAGACCTAGCTGTGTGTGGACTCCATTGGCTGTGTGCATGGAAGGGTAAAGTGTAATGGTAAAGTCTGATGTACTGAAGTTATCTGAATTAATACAAGGATTGATTTTGGTGGAAAGCATTTTGTTATCTCTCTATGTTATCTATATATTGTTTTGTCTAAGTTCACTTTACTTCTGTTATTGTTACTTGTATATGCGCGAATAAATCTGTTATTTATGCATGAAGTTATGGTTGACGAATCTACTTAAGTGATTTCACATTTTTTAGATATGGATCTAGTTCTGTTATGATACATCTGCGACGAAGTGATCTGTAATTCTGTGTTGTGATCTGATAATGTATTATTCTATATTTTACACATATGTTTATCATCGATATAAGTCTGTAATCAATCTGCTTAGTGCGACTACATTATTTTCTTCCTCAGGGTGCGGAAAACTGGTTCCATCACCCCCCCATACTGCTTCGGGTGAGACTTTGATCTGTGCAAGTAGGTCAATGCTGAAAGGGCCAGTAGTTCGAGGGTTTGATGGTTGCACGATCAACTCTAAACCTAGGTCACGACCCCTCAAGTCAAAAAATGGTTCTGTTTCCGGAAACCAAGATCATTTTGAGGGAGATTTGATGTCGTTGCACCTTTCGCAAAAATAATTTCAAGATTGGTTAGATAGAAAGATCCTTGAATTCACACTCCAAGAGAATTGAAGTACTAAGCTATCTAACAAAAAATGGGTGCATAAATATATCTATACAAAAGTTCACGAGATATTATTTTTCTCCTTTGCATCTGAGATGTAGGAGTGGTTGTCACGATTAACTGAATTCAATACATGCATGAAGGACGAAGCAGTCACTGAGTGGACTACTAAATTGATTCAGAAATTATAAAAGTTAGACAATAAGATCACCTGCGTAGTAGATCATTGGATTGATCACCTATTGGTAGGATTTGTGACTGAATTTTCCATTGATCAATTTGTGTCATATTATGAAGGAGAGAGAATATTTTTCAAAGGTCCTAGAGGTAAGTTCCTGTGCTGTTTGAATTTGTTGCTAAAATTTATATTATGTGAAAATGACTCTCTATGTGAACATATTTCTTGAATGTTGTAAAGAGGCTTGACTAGGAGCAGTGGAAAAGTTTACTACAAAAATCCTGAAAAAAGATTTATTTATAGCCCTCTGAAGCGTAGATCTAATAGTGAAGGTGAAAAAAAAATTAGAGGCTCTAGTGACTCTGAAGAAGAAGGTTCATCAAACCAGAAATCCTTGATCCTTTTTCCAACCCCATCCACTCCACTTCTACACTCATATCACAAAATATCCACTCCATCCCGATGTCCATATCCACCATGACCTCCACCTCCCCCAGGTGCAGATATGGCTGCGTCGATGAAGTTACCTAATTTCAGAGGCATTGGAAATGAATATACTAAGCACTTTTGATTTGTGACTGAGGTCATATGGTAGGCTCAATAGGTTAATAATAATGATATTAAGAAAGTGCAGCTAGCCACTTCTTTCCAAGATTGCGCAATAGATTGGCATATCATATATGTTCAAGCAAACCACCTTGGACCAAATAAAATATGCCCTAAAAGAGCAGTTTAAGAGGCATAATTCATACACGAGGTTGGTTACATAAATGAAAGAGACTCATTAGGAGGTTAATGAAATTGTATGGGAGGCAGAGGCTAAAGCACACTATCAGATATGGTGGATTTGTCATTGATGATACTTAACATAAGGAATGGTTTATTGCTATGTTGCTCCCGCATCTATGCCAACCCTTAGCACAAAAAAATGTTGGCACACAAGCTAAGGTTGTGGAGGGTTCAATGAAAGTAGAAGCTACCCCAACAACTATTGCTCTTGGAACTCAAAAAATTTAGAATCAGTTGGAAGCCATGCATTTATAGATTCAAATCTTGAGAAAAGACAAGGGCAATGAATTTTGCGTAGGGATCTGGTGCATAAAATTAAAATTTATTGGGAACCACAAGGATCAATGCCCTATTTTCAATAATTATCTAAATGCTCGAGGTCCTAGTCCACTGAAGGGCATTGTATGGGGCACAATCTGTCAAGTTTCCGGATTACATGAAATAGATTTCTGCCCAAGGGTCAGAAAGTATCAACTTGAATTGAAGTGTTTGTTTTGCAAATTCTGTTCGTCATTGGGACATGATGAGCAGCACTACCACACTTGTGATATGATGTTGGATAAAGATGAAATATATAGGACATAGGCCGAGCCTACCTCACCATCATCCGCCTCTGGGCATGGTGGATTTCAGGGTAGAGGAAGAGAACAAGGAGGTGGATCAGTTGGTCAAGGAAGAGGACATGTTATGTGTTATAACTACAGAGATGTTGGTCACTATGTGCATGACTGTCCAAATCTAGTGTAACAATCATGCAGGTATTGTAGAAAATTTGATCATGTGATAGAATATTTCCCTGTCTTAATTGCTAAAATGCAGGATAAAAATACGCAGACTCCAACACATAATCTTTATATGGTTAGAGCAGAAACTCGTCAAGAAGATCTAATTGTGAATGTGGTGACTAAGAGAAGTGTAGCTAATAATGAAGATAAGGGAAAGCAACCGGCTACTGACATGTGGTTTGGTAAGGCACCTAAGAACAAAGAGGTATTTGATTTGTAATGTACAAAGGAGAATTTTGTTGAAGCGCAAAAATAATTTGCAGAGGGTAGTCCATTAACATCAGGGAGGCCAGTGAAGGAAGCAGGAGGAGATGAAGAGATTAGACTATTTTTACAAGCTTGAATTAATTTACTGCGCAATAAAAAGGCAATAGAGAATATTCAGGCTCTAATAGATAATTGTGCAGAGAAGGAACAACTGATGGTAGAGCAGAGATCTGTCAACAAAATATATAAGAATAAGAAAATAACGGGTAGAGATATGTGTATGACCTCGCAAATCGGTGCTTATGAGATGGACCAGGTTATTCTAGTTTTTGGATCAGATGAGAATTTTCTACCTAAGAAAATTTGGCAGTGCATGGGAGAACCCAAGCTAAAGTGGTCTACCATTTAACTGTGCATGGTGAATCAACAGAAGATCATTCCATTTGGGAGGTTGTCGTAAGTTGTAGTCAGTATTGAGGGTGTTAAGGTGATGGAATACTTTGACGTTATAAAAATTGTAGACGATATTGATCCTTATCCTGCGCTGCTAGGGTTCGAATGAGCTATTGATATGGATGGTGTCATAAACCTAAAGAAAATAAGAATGGAATTTGAAAGAAATGGAGTCAGGGTCATCATTCATTTAGACCCTGCAGAAGGAAAAAAAATACATAGAGCTTATGCATGCTGATGATGACATTGATCAGTTCTATAAACTAAGCATGAGGAGTACTGGATTAACCCAACAAAATATGGAAATATTAATTGGGAGAATAATAGCTCATGTTTCTCATATTCTGATGAAGAATTGGAAAATTGGCAAAACTAGTTGCATGAAGTATCTCTGTTGCATTGTAATCGTGTGACCAGATCTCTTCGATATATAACATTTGAGGTATGTGAATTACTGCATTATGATGGTTTAACTAATATAAAAAAAATTATAGGGGAGCTTGAAATGGCTGTGCCAAAAGGATAAATATTCCATGCTTTTGATCTCTGATTGCGCTACTCCAGCAAAATGATGGTAAACTGATAAGAAAAACATGGGCAAGTGGGAGGAATTTGCACACATGATGAGGTTACGATTTAAATTTCCAGTCATTAGAATGGAAGAAGTATACTCTAGGAAGGATGATCCGCGTAGACATTTGGCTAGATAGAATCATGTATGGGGTGTAGAACGAAGAACTGAATGGTTCCACATGTTTATTCACACGTTGGGGAAGGTACCTAGGGAATGGTATCTGGAGACAAAGCTGCGTCGAGGTACTAGCGAATGGTCTGCACTGATGGAGAGTTGTACCTTGACATTTAGCTTTGAGAGTGGATTCCATAAGATTGGCCAAGCTTTGCATAATATTCAAGAGGTCATCTTTGATAAAACAAAACCTGCAATCGAGTGTGCTTGACCAACATGGGATGCGCAGATGAAAGATATTGTGAATTGCAGGAATATGATAGTTGAAGAGAGTGAAGATAATCCAAAGAATATCATGATTACATAATCTGAGGGACAACGTGCAGTAGTTGGGCCCTTGATTACCTCAGTAGATGTGGTAGAACCCTTAAAGATTCAACAGGTGAATATTGGATCTGAAGAGAAACCTAAGTTGGCAACTATTGGAGACTATTGGGATGATGATACAGTAGGAAACGTTGTTGAGTTGCTAAGATAATATCATGGCTTATTCCCTAACAAGTTTTGAGAGCTAAAAGGAATAATTGGGGAACTTGGAGTTATGAATATCATGTTGAAACCTAATGCGCACCCAATAAATCAGCACCCATATAGGCTGAATCCAAGATACAAGCAGAAGGTGAAAGAAGTGTTGCATAAGATGGTTGCTGCAAGCATAATTGAACCAATAGAAGTGCTTGATTGGGTAAGTGCGATGGTAGTACAAGACAAGAAGACCAAGGGAGAAATCAGGATCTGTGTAGATCTGCACAAATTGAATGATGCTTGTGTGCATGATCCATTCCCAACTCCTTTCTCTAATGAAATCATGGATAATGTTGGAGGTCAAGAAGATTATTCAGTCACAGATGGGTTTTCAGGGTATCATCACATCCAGATTGCGCTAGAAGATTGGAGTAACAACACCTTTGCAACTGAATGGGGATCTTCCAAATATACATGCATGCCCTTTGGCTTCAAGAATGTGCCTACCATCTTCTCACACGTACTAGTAGCTGCATACAAATAATTTATCCACAAGTTCTTGGAAGTATACTTTGATGAATGGACTGTGTTTGGGCTATTGAAGAAGCATGTTTCAAACCTTCGCTTAATGTTGGATACCTCTAGGAAGTGTTAGTCATCAGTAATTTTTTCCTTCATAGATGACTAAATGATTTCCCTAGATTTCTAGAAACAAAGTTCATGAACATTGTGAGTTCTAGAAATCTCACTGCCTTAATCATCCTTAAGATAATTTGTCACTATTTCATCATTCCATCATGTCAAGCTCTGCTTGCAAATTCTAGAAAACCCATTAGGGGCTTATGTCAGTCATTTTGTCTATATCTTGTCACCTTTGGCCCAAAACCCTCTATTTTGATTTTCCTAAACCCCTCACTGCTCCCTAAGGCCACCAATCAAATAGCTCCATTATGTCTCCCAAGAAAACCTCAAGCATTGATAGTCCCAAAACTATCTCTATAGGCTCTTTAGATAAACCAAGTAAATTGGATTTTGGATCTTCAATACATCAGTTTATCATGAACTCTATTTTACACTTGATGACCACAAAATCTAAATTTTATGTCCAAAAACTAAGTCCAAGGAACCTTCCACTAGGTCACCTAGGGTTTCATAGGTCATTGGGTGGTTTTGCTGTCCTAAAAATATTCGGTTTTCCTATATAAAGAGACTCCATTGATAGAAGAAAAGGGACAAGTGACTTTGCCCAAAACTAATTAAAGGGTCATTTAAGGAAGGCCTCCTTGGCCTAGAGCACAAATTCTACAAGGGACAGCTGCCCTTCCTCACATTTTTGCAAAAGGATCGAATGGCCATAATACCTAAAGATAGGTAAGGTAATGGGGGAAAACATCACAAGAAGACCATCTGCAGCAAAGAGAAAGGCAGAAAGCATATGTTTTAGAGAATCAGGGTTTTTTTTTTTTGACTAATTGGAAAAAAAATGTACCAAAGCAGGAAATCAGCACAAGAGCTACAAGGAAAAAGGTCACCTCAACTCCATCCAATGCACATTAAATATTTTTATAAATAATAAATGAGTTTTGAGAGGTTTATAGAACTTAGAAGACAACATTATTTACTTTTTTCTAACAGCCCTAAAACCTAGGAGTTTGGAAATAATGACAAACAAGTCAAATAATGATGATAGGGCATCTTTCATAATAGCAGATGGGATTTTAGAGGGTATTCAAGCTGCCCTCTAGGGTTTGAAAAAGAAGAACCGATTCCACCTCACAACAAAGACCAAAAAGTTAGTAAAAAAGTAAGAAGGGAAAAAATAAATTAGAAAGTGGGTTTGATCACTAAATTATTTTTCAAAAAGAAGTATAAAAGTCTTCTTTCCCTCTCCCCAACTCATTTTTTGGCTTTGAAGGAAATATAGAGAGTCTTTGAATCGTTTGTAAGGGTTTTTCCTGAAAACTGGGTGAAATTTCGAGGCATTGTGCATAATCGGAGGCGCTATGCATATAGCCTTTGGCGCTGCACACAGGGGAGGAAGGGTTGTGCTAAAAAATCACTGCACTATGCGCAGAAGGGCCGGTGCTATGCACAGGCGGTGGTGGTGCACACACGCCCAGTTCGAAGCCCGACCCGTCCACATCAACGACGCTGCGCATAGAAGAAGGCCTGTGCAGAGGCCCGAGCCACCCAAAAACCTCCCAGCATTATGCACAGGCCTTCCAACACCTGACCCGACCCTACGCTATGCATAGACGGCACGACATGAATGACCAGTTGGGTGGCACTATGCACAGAGGAAATTTGGCCAAAATTGCCAAAAATTTCTCAAAATCACTCTTTTTCCTCCTCAAAGTTTCCCAGGCTCCTGCACAAATTAGGCAAGGTTGGTGGTCACTTTATTTTTCCCTCCAAGTGATATTTTTGCATCTGTAATCAAAGGAGAGTAACCATAACCTAAATTGGCTAAAAACACTAATCTTCATGGAAAACTCTCATTTAACCTTCTAGGGCAAATTTTACAAGTTGAAGAGTGGTCACTGGTGTAAATACACTTAGTACAAGTCAAGCATCCTTCAAACCCCGAAAGCATTCCTAGACTTCTTCCATTTTTCATACATTTTTTAAAATCTTCCCTCACCATCACTCATTTCTCCTCCCTAGACCTAAAGGCACTCACAAGCTAGAAACCAATTTGTTCAAGTACAAAATCAGTCACCATGTCTAGAGAAGAGATCAGTACTAGTAGTGATGAAGGCCAAGGGCCTATCAAGCCAAAACACAACGGAGGAAGAAATAATTGGTTTGAGCCCTCGGATACATTTCAAGTCACCTCTTCCCCCATGATCCTTGCATGTTCTCAAGATTTTGGATGCTATCAGTTCTGTGAGAGGGTTAAACATGTCCAAAACCACTCAAATTTGACTAGGTTGTTCATTCCCAGCCTATAAAACCACCAAGTCAACCTAGCAGGAGTAAATTTTGAGCTATCATCCGAATCCATTTCTAAAGCCATAGGGATACCAGATGTGGGTGAAATATGGTTCAAGAAGAAGAAATTGGCCTTGAGCTACTATGAGCCCTTCCTCAAACCTAGGTATCAATAGGGCTACAAGACCTTTTTCCCCTTCTCCCATTTGCTAGAAATATATGCCCCACTGATGAGGCAGATCATCAAGTACTTCACTTGTGAGGGGAGGTACTCCAGAATTTATTCATATCACATAAGGCTTCTAATGCACTTCACCAGGGTTAAATTTCTAAACCTACCATACTATCTCTACCAGAGCATTGACAAAATGACTTCAATGGTCAAGAAAAGGAGTTATGCCCACCAAATTCAAAGCCTTTTTCACCACTCTTTGGTTAATATGATTGTTTTACACCAGCTGGAGCAGCAGAGAATTCCTTGGGAAGTTTTTATCTTACATGATGTATTTGCAAATCCCCAAGCCTTCATTCAAAAAAAATTTCCTTCCATTTCACACTCACTTACCTCCACTCCTCCATCACCCCCCAAGGATCATAATCCATCACCTCCACCTATGCATTCTCCACAAGGAAAATTACCTCTTTCTTATTCTCGTAATGCATCAAATGAAGATGATTACAGTGATAATGAGGAACAAGCAGATGACAGTGGAGATGAAGAAATCAGTAGGGCAGAGACAAAGTTTAATGAGGAACAAGGGGATGACAGTGGTAATTATGGACAAGGGGGTGATAGTAGCAATGATGAACAAGAATATGATGGTGGTAATGATGAAAATAGTGGGGAAGACACAGAATTTAGTGAGGAAGAGCAGGAGGATGGTGATGATAAGGAAGAGGGAGTTGAACATGGTAGTCATGAAGAAAAAAATAGTGAGTACTTGGAGGAAGGCAATGATGGTAATGATACCAATTAATCACTTCCAAGTATAGAAAAAGGTGGTGTTGATGAAAAATATGAGGACCTAGAAGATAGTGAAGACAATGATGAGGGTGACAGTCAACAAGAAAGTGAACATGACAGCCAAGAGGAAAATGTGCATGAGCATGACAATGAGCCCAATCATAGTGCAAACAGTGACAATATGGATGAAGATAATGAACATGAAGAAATAGAATGATAATGAGGAAATAAAATATCAAGAAGAGGAAAACATTGAGGCACAAACAAAATTTTATGAAGGAGACAGTGACAAAGAGAATACCACTAATAGGACAGTAAATGAGGAAAAGGACATCAAAAGAGATATTGATGACAGTCATGACAGCTGTAATAACTGTCATAACACTAATCAGTCTCTTAATGATGATGAAAATAAAAGTGACAGTGCAGGAAATGATGAAGAAAAGAACACTAATGAGGAACAATGTCAAAGTGAGACAAGTGAAGAAGTTGTTGACTAAATTAAAGGCCAATGTGGTAGTATAGAAGGCAGTGAGGAAAATGAAGATGATTATGATGCTGAAGGTCAGGACAGTAGTGATCAAACAGAGCATGAGGTGATTGATAGAGACCACAATAAATAAATAGGAGTTGATGACAACACCAAGGGTCACAGCCAAGATAAGGACACTATCAAAACCATCATCACTCCTCTCACATGCACATACCATAGAGGGAAGAGATATGTGTTTTCTGCCTTAAAAAGGCAAAGGGCCATCTCTTCTCCAGCTATCAAACCATTGGAAAAGGGAAAGGAAAATATGGAAAAGGGTGAGAAACAGGTAAAGGTGAGGAGAAGTAAGAGAATCAAGAAAGCTACTCAAGAGACTCAATTCATTGATCTAGACAGTGACAATGAAGACAAGGAGATGACCACTAGATTGATAATCCTAACCAAAGATGCACGAATTAAGGAGTGGGAAAGAGATTTCGAGATGGCACAACATTTCATTCAGTATTACAAGAATGAGCACTAGCACTTCAAGAAGGTAAAAGGGGACCTTGCTCTCCAAAAGAAAATGACCAAGCACTATGCAAAGAAAAACAAGCTTGCTTGTGTCAAAACTAAAGGAGGCCCTCATGAGATGAAAAACTTAAAAGAGGCAGAAAATCATGATAGCCTTGGATTTTTGGCTGAGGATTCTCAACAGGTTTCCAAGACCTCTTGAGGGACCACTCCACCATTTTTGGGAAAAATTGAACAAGATTTTGTGTTTTTTAAATTTTGAGGCCTCTGTGTGCAACACCCTTGGCGCTACGCAAACACATGGTGCATCCTCATCTTTAAAAATCGAAATTTTTGGATTCCTCTCATCATCCACAGTCTGCTCACAAAATTTCATATCATTTGGAGCAGTTTTGACCCCCCAAAAGGTCAAAAAACACCTAAATTTTGACCATTCTGCCTCATTTTCAGGCAAGGTGCTGCGCATAGCACAGTGTTGGGAGAATGAATTTTTGGACAGGAAAATGGAACTCATTCATAAAACTCAAGTATTTTTTGAAATTAGACTCATCAGGCTTTCCAACGAGTCATCACAGAGCCAAATTTGACATCGAGAAGGGGTCAAAAACTTAGTCACAAAAGACCCTATTTTCTACTGAAGTGTCACTGCGCACATAGACTGTCTAAGTGTGTTTTGGACCAAAAGTTAACAAAACACACTCATTTATTGCAAAATAACATTTTTTGAGTTTTTTGAGGCAAAACACTCTAGAATTAGGTGCAAGAAGTTATTATGCATTTATTTTTATTTGATATTTATGCCTTGGGCCTTGCATGGTCACTTGGACATAAATTGTCATTTATGACTATTTTGGATATTTTAAAACCCTAAATTAGGTTTTTAGCCATCCTTTGTTCCATAAATATAGCATGAGGCTCTCATGTATTTCGTTGGCTTTTTATGAACTTGGAGTGAAATACATGGTTTCTATGAGCTTGGAGAATAAATTTGTTTTGTGAATTTGATGAATGGCTTGCTTGGATTGATGATGGAGAAGCTTGTTTGCAGGATTCCTTAGCTTGGTGAATGGTGATGTCTCCTTAATTTTTTTATTTTTTCTTGTTATTATTACATTTCATCCTTCTTGGTTGCTATAAATCAGAAAATTATAGGTTGAGACATGCTCTTTGAGGCACCGCAGTCCTCTTGTTTGTTATAGCCTTGATGTTTTCCTCTGTTTGTAGCTTAAGGAATTTTTAATTTCTCCTTAGGTCCACCTAAACTTGTTTTGTTTCATATATGGATTAGTATGCTAGTTTACAAGTATGATTCACGATATGCCCTGCTTACGTGAAGCTATCCAAACTCTATCTTGGAACCTCTCTTTGGAATATTGTTTGTTAGGTTAGGTCAAAGAGGTCTCGTTCTATCTAGCCCTTTTTCCACGTCTACCAACTTGTTTCATAGTTTTCTATAGCCTGATTTATGATTTTTAGGATTTCCCTCTTTATATATTAAGTTATTGTGCTATCTTATATGTTTTTCCAAATTATGAAGGTGAATTTACTAAAGTTAGAAGCTCTTATGATTTCTATGTTTCACTAGAATGTTTATCTTGGATATTTATTGGTTTAATGTATTATCATAGAGTAAATGGTTTTCCCTAGCTCATTCTTAGTATCTTGTGCTAATTATATTTAAAGACCTCCTTGTTCATAGGTAAATGACAAAGGATACTTCACTGCCCTTTGCCCTACCTTGTTTTTCCCAAACTTGATGTTCACTCCACCTCACACATTACTTTAAGGATCCATTAACCTTGCTAGATTGGCCCTGAAACAAACTTTGATTCATCATTGAGACACTCATGAATTTCACTGACTCCATAGCCCAATGATTCAAATACCTCTCACTCCACCTATTCTACTTGACCATCTTACCCAACCAAAACAATCAAAAAACCGTACACTTAATAGCTAACCTAAAATCAAAACCCTAACGCAAAAAGAGCACATCCTTTGCACCCAATAGAGAGATCCCTCTCTGAGTCTAGGAAGGCTAGGTCCCAGGACTCCAAATATTGGTTCCATGTTACCTTGTCATTTGGTATACCAATCTACCAAATCACGGGACACTAACATTCTGGTGATCACGATGGGACCTTCTGAGTATATAGTTGCCTAAATACCTCTTAATACTCTTTAGACCCTCAATTTGACATAGAAAATCTAGTGAATCTACCACCTTATCGCCACACTAACATTCTGGCAATCACGGTGGGACCTTTTGAGTATATAGTTGCCTGAATACCTCTTAAAACTCTTTAGACCCTCAATTTGGCGTATAAAATCCAATGAATCTGCCACCTCATCGCCACACTAACATTCTGGTGATCACGGTAGGAATTTATGAGTTAGTAACAAACTAAGTATCCCTTAAAACTTTAGAAACCTTTTTCAAATCATAGACAACTCAACTTATAGCCAATAGTAGATTCTATTTGTTTCAACATCTTAGAAAAATGATGATTCAGCAATAGGACACTCCTATAAACCTTAAAACTATAAAAAGAAAACTCAGAAAACCCAAAAACACCCTTAGATTGGTTTCTTGTCAGTTATTGGTGGTGGACCATAAACATACATTCTTAAAACAACAAAAAATATCCACCTGGTGACTCCACTAGCCTCCAATAGGCCTATTACTTCATTAACGCCCAATTGACTTCCTAGTTTTGTTTCTGTTGGATGGATAAATTGTTCTTGCGGATAAGACCGATCTCCCTAGTACTAAAAGTATCTAGCAACAAATAGCCAAATAAACTAATCTTTCTCTAAGCATGTATGATTTACAAATAGTTCTATAGAGGTGTAAAAGACCTACCTTATGTCCAGTGCTTGTTTTAAGTCGTTGTTGTCCCTCGTGCACTTGAAAGAGTTTTCTTCAAAAACCTGCAGTCACAAACAAGAAAAATATTACATAGCACCTGTATAGAAATCATCATAAACCATGCTTATCATAGTGATCAAGGAATATATGAAATAAACCATTAATAGACAACTTATTGAGAAAAATGAGTATATTTGTATTAATTTCAAAAGAAAGAAAACCTTACAACCTGAGCCTTGATGTTGCATAGGTCTTCCCACAGTCCGAAGCAAGAGTCTCCTCTACTTTGACAAGCTCTACACTCTTTCAATCAAGACAAATAGAGGTATGTAATCTCTCCTCACAAAATTCTTGTTTAAGTGAGTTTGAATCTCAACAGCACTTATCCTCAAATATTCTAAAGCTTCCAACTCCCTTTGAGGCTACTCAATGCCTCCTTTTATAGTGGAAAAGAGGAGGTTTTTTTGTTCCAAATATGAAGGGATAGAATCCTCCTTCAAAGGGATAAGCTCCTCATATCAAGGGGTTAGCTCCATAAGGTAAGGGATACATGCACCTTATCAAAGCGTACTCATCCCTGAAAATTCTCGTCTAGAATCTTCTAGAATTAATCTCAAATCAACTTGTTAACTTTACTTTCTTTCCTTTTTGATTTTTACAGGAGTCCGCACCTATAACACATATAAAGTGCAGTTTTGATCCACAGAAGAGCTGAACATCAGGTGCGGGCCCGTAGGCAATGTATAGAGAAAGTGCAATACCAAAGTTTAGGAGATTTTTAGGAACTTTTCTCTGATTTTCAAGGCTTGACATGAAGAAATGATATGTTAGACTTGCAAAAGGAGGAAGTATGAGTTATAATGAGCTCATACCCATAGCAGAATGTCAGGATGACAATTTTTAGTGTAACAGATTGCCCCCTAAAGTGCAAAGTCTGGAATAGATGAAACTGAGGGCTGTCATATATGAAGAGTGTAGTACTTTATCATTTCAAGGATCATCCTGTGGACACCCCAGTCAGAACCTGTAAAAACATTCAATGCAAAATATATATATGTAATCATATCATTGCTGAGGTAGGCATTCCCATACTCAGATCAAAACTAACTAGAATTAACTTAAATTGTTCTGATACAGGAATGATTTTGAATACATCATAGTATGGACATGTGTAGACACAGTATGGACGCAGCCATCTGTTTGTAAATATTCCACTATATAAATGATAATAAAATTCCTCGCAGCCTGGATGGTAGAAACTAGATCCAGGGTCTTGATTTCTGCATCTCGAACTAGTACGATTCTATCCATGTGAATAAATGTGTTGAACTCGAACATGGTAGAAATCACTTGATTACCAGTCAATGATGTAAACTGTTAACAAGTGTGAGAGAAACCACCAGTAATGTCAATGGCTCTCAAAGTACTCAGTACAATCCATGAAATGTGAATGAATGAGCTGAAGTCGAACATGTCACAGAATCATTCGATCGAAGGTCAATGATGTAACCTGTCGTCGAAAGTGAGAAACCTGCCATTGAGGCATGCAGATTTCAAGGTAATGACGATTTCTGGATCAACTTCCTAGATAATGAGCTGTCGTCGATAGAAAGTGATCCGTCGTAGGAAAACCCACAACAAGAAATCATAAATCAAGTTTTGAAGAAATATATTGGCAAGGACTGACTCAGGGGTGGTCAAAATGGATGACAGATATTTTGCAGATGAATGGTTTATTTGAACTGTCCTCTTGAACACATAACGACACTGCAGATGGCTTGGTGACAATTGACTCAAAGATAATACCTAGAAACCGGCTAAAAACTTTCAATGAGGTTTGATTAAATGTTAGGCAAAAGATTTCCCAACCTAGGTGAATGAAAGTGTCGTGTTCAAGAGTGGTTGACTGGATTTTCAAAAAATCAAAATACAACAAACACGCCCATTTTCCTCTTTTTTCCCCCACCATTTCTGGCAAGTACCTCTTTATTTTTGACAAGCTTGAGGAGGATAACATTTGCTTGTTTATAAGCTCATCCTTCGGATGAGTCCAACTTTGTTTAAGATTCGAACCCTAAGAAGGAGTGGTTCGTTCCTATTTAAAAATTGAACAGGTCCTTTACTGTTAAATTTTAACAAGTCCAGTATAGGAGAAACTCAGTGTTTTTCAATTTTAGGGAGTCAAAAGAAAAAACTTAAGAAAACTCCATGGGTTTACTTTTTCGTAAATTTAGTCTCTCGAGCCCGAAAAAGGATAAAATGATGCGGGAGAGAACTCTATTGACCGTATTTAGTCAACGTATACCTTTTTCGTAAATAGTCCATTTTAGTCCGTAAAATGGGTAAACTTATACTGAAGGGATGATCATTCATTTACTTTAATGAGTTCGAATAATCAAGTGCTCGACAATCTTTTCATGTTTAGAGAGTCTGAAAAGGGCTTAAAAGAGGACTCCAATGTTTCACTTTTTCGTAAATTTTTGAAAGAGTCCGAAAAAGTGATAAAAGTATGCTCTTTGTTGAAAAATGATCAGTTTTCCTGAAAAATCCAATTTCTGCACAAAAACATGAAACATTACACATACCTGTTTAAGATAAGTAAAAATTCTTTCAAAAATACCCTTTTTAAAGTGAAAAATAAACAAATTAAAAATTCATCTATTCGAAAAAACTTATAAAAAGGACTTTTTCAATTTCATTTTTACTGTTCAATTTCAGAGTGAAAAGTAAAATCTTTTGGGTAAGAAAGTTCCTGTGAAGATTCTAGAAAATCCGTCCAACAAAATCGAGAACCGTCAGTCCCAGGTAATCCACGACCTCTTAATCTTGTATTTCATCCATTTACAATTCAGTTTTAGGCTTTAGATTTTATTTTTAAGGAAAAATATGGTTTAAAAAATTCGCTCGCGGGGGTCCACAGGTGCCACACATGGGACCTGCGGACCCCGACTTTTTTCTATAAAGAAAAAAGTCGTGGGTCCACACGTATGACACAGTGTGCATGCATTCCTACGCACTATATATAAATGTTAAGTGCGGTCCCCGCGCGTTTAAATTTAAAACTCAAATTTCTCATTTGCCGCCCAAAATTTTATAAATTAGATTGTTCAAACTTATATTTTTATGCACTGTAGGATTAACAAGATGTTGATTTGGAGAGAATGTGAACATGAGGACGTGGATGACGCCGCAATGCTCCATTTACCCATAATTCAAGCATTAAGAGCATGCGGTTTATATAAATTCTAGGCCATCCAAGGCATGAGGGTGCAGGTAGACCTCCTGACATGGCTGGTAAACAGGTGGAACTTGCAGGACCAGTGTTTCATTATTGGTGGCAACCGGCTCGAAATTGAGCTGGAGGATATTTATTTTCTAACTAGTTTGTCCAAAAGGGGCGAACAAATTTCTTTGTTTGGGACTAGGCCAGGTGGCCAGTCTGTCGCTAGTCTCCAACTAGAGTTCTGTAATGACCAGGCAAACCCTAGGGACAAACGGATTGATATAAAAAATATTATCCGTCCCAAGCTGAAAGTTATTGCATTTACTGTTACCAGACTATGTGGGAGTGCTGCACTACATGTGGCTACCGGTTTCCAGATGCGTATTGCTGTGGACTGTTTTTGCGGCACCATTTTCAACTGGTGCGAAGCTGTGTTAGCCAATATAAAAGGCCAACTGACTAGAGCGAAGAATGGAAAACTAAATGACTTTGGATATGGATCCATCGTCGTCACCTTTGCTCTAGAGAGGATCCCCATGCTAGCTCCGCAGATTATTTCTGTTGACTCCGGTCGACTTTCGAGAACCTAGGATGACTCGTTGGGTCGCACTGATGGCCCGTCAAAGTATTGAGGCCTCTGTGATTTTTTGATTTCCTTCTTCATATTTTCGTTGGCTGGATCGCCAACTTTTTATCATAGAGGACTTTCCATATGCCGGGATAGACTTCCGCGGCGACCAAGAGATGACTCTCCTAGCAGGGGAACAGTGGGATGAATCAGGTAAAATCATTTTCAAAAATTTCTAAGTTCTATTTTTTTAATTTTTTGATCGTCTTTGAAGCTAATAACCAAAAGTTTTGAATGCAGATGTGGGCCCATGGCGAACAACCCATCTCCAACCTTATGAAAGAAGACAACCAGCTGCAGCTATACCAGCCCCGGCCCCAGGAGGTCAATCAGTGGAAATCTTGTCTGATTTAGAGCATCATCTAGAGCGTCTGACTCTAGATATTCCAGAGACGGACATAGATGAGATTCCACTCAGATTACAGAGATACGTGATTGGTGTTCCAGGACCTTTTAGGAGGTTCCTGTGTAGGGTGGCTTGAGCAGTGGTCTCTTATCATGATCACCATCAGTGATGGGATGATCGTGTTGTAGACTCATATTTTGATTTTTTGTGTTATCATTCTGCCGATCATAAGGTGTTTCAAACCTATGATCGAAAACGATGTATATTTTTTGAAAAAACTCCTATATTATGATATATCACTATTTACCGGCTATCTGTGTGCATGTTATGGATGCTGTTTGTTTTACTGTTTTGATTATTGCAAATGTTGATTTGTCATACTAGGAGCAACTGCATTTGATAATGTATTTAAATGTCTTGGAATATGTTGATATTCAATGTAATCAAATTCACGTTCCAAGAGACGAAATCTTAAAAATAACTGTAATAACACTAGATTTCTAATGGTATAAACTCTGTTTAATTGTAATACAACAAGTTCAGAATCCAACCTAACAATCAAACTCTGAATTCCAAATGATATGGATTCAGACAATAACTCAATCACTGCACTATACTCGGCAATGTTATTTGTTGTTTGACCAAGGCTTACCCCATGCATGGAAACTAACTCATCAGAGGGTGAATAAATAAACCAAGCTACTGAAGAAATGTTCCGTGTACTACGACAAGCGCCATCAGCAAAACCAATGTAAGTTTGAAGAGACGTCGACATCTGCAATATCAAGAGTAAAACTTAGATAAGGAGGAATAGTGATAAAAACACACTTCTAAACTAGGCACACTTTTCTAACCTAAAACACACCTGCAGTAAAGAAATCTAATCTAACAAAAAATGTCCACACTAAGTTTAAGCATAATATCGCTTTAGATAAAGCCCATTTCTGGGTTTATCCAAAGGGACACCGTCAAAATCTATCAACTCATAGGCCCCTTTTGCTAGTTTTCGTTTAATAATGAAAGGACCATGCCACATAGGCACGAATTTCCCAGCTCCTAGCTTATCGTTGGCTTGATCATAAAGTAAGACTAGGTCTCCTTCTGAAAAATTTCGAGGGGTCACGCTTCTATCATACTGAGCTTTAATTCATTTAACATGAGCCTCGTTTGCTATTGCAGCATTTCGTCGATTCTCATCTAGCTGAGCCAAGTACAAGAAACGTTTCTCCTCTTCAGAAGTAGCTGGGTGTAATTCCATGGCTAATTTTAAGGACGGAATTTCGCATTCAATTGGCAACACAGCTTCCAAACCGTAAACAAGTTGAAAGGGAGTGAAACCTGTTGATGTTTTAACTGTGGTTCGATATGCCCAAAGTGCTGAAAATAACATGGAATGCCAATTTGTTTTGTGAATACCAATAATTCGTCTAATCATGGTGACTAAAACTTTATTTATGGCTTCAACCAAACCATTGGCTTGCGGATAATACGGAGTGGAACTATCGTGGCGCAGGCCAAGTTGATCTGTTAGTTCAGTCATTATAACATTCCTAAAATGACTTCCATGATCTGTAATAATGGCTTGAGGAACACCGAACCTAGCAATTATGTGATTAAATACGAAAGTTGCAGCAGTCTTTCCATCAGCCGAAAATGTAGGCATCGCCTCGGCCCACTTAGTAAAATAATCTATTGCTAAGATAATATATGCATGCCCCCCAGCTGAGTGAGGGTTACATGTAATAAAGTCGATACCCCACTTTGCGAATGGACCAACAACAATTATAGGGTGAAGAGGAGTGGCTGGCGCACGCATTTTACGATCAAAAAGTTGACAATTATGGCATTTCCCGATGGCATAAATACAATCTTTGAATAACGATGGCCAGAAATAACCAGCGCGCAATATCTTTTGGGCTGTGGCATACCCAGACATATGATTGCCACATGCTCCAGAATGGCAATCATTTAAAACCTTTTCAGCTTCTTCATGAACAAGACAGCGTCGAAAAACCAAATCTGCCCCACGACGATAGAGTGTATCACCAATAATATTATACTGTTGGGATTGGAAGCGTATTTTCCAACGCTGAGATCATGAAATTTCTAGCCGAAAAGATTGGGTTTGGAGATAAACAATAATATCTCCATACCACGGATCAAGAGTACTGATAAGAAACAAATATTCGTCTGCAATGGACTCCTCTGCCACTGTTTCAGTATCAGTAGAGGGGAAATCACACATTAGTTCCGCAAAGACCAAAGATTTCTTTGCCTTGGATTTTTCAAATTCCAAGTAAAATTCCTGGAGGATAACTATCCATTTGGAATACTTGCCCCCTAGCAATTGTTTGGTCAAAATTTACATCATAGGGTTGCAATAAAAAATTACTGTGGTTTTGCGTAACAAGATGTAATGTCTAAATCTTTGGACAGCTTGTACTGCTGCGAAGGCCAATTTCTCCACATGTGTGTGTTTGATCTCAGTCGGATGCAAATTTCGACTAAGATAGTAAATCACATGTTCATTGTGAGATTCATCTTCCTCAACTAACACCATCCTAATGGTGGAATGAGAAGCAGCGAGGTACAAAAAGTAATCTTGATTGTAGTTGGGAGGATGCAATAATGGTGCATGGGTCAGCGCGTGTTTAAGTGCATCAAAAGATCAATCATCGATCTCATCCCAAATGAATGGAATGTTTTGTTTCAACAATCGAGTAAAACCCTTTGTAAGCTCAGCATAGTTAGGAATGAATCGACGTAAAAAATTTGCTTTCCCCTGCAAACTTTGGAGTTGGCGTAAAGTCGAAGGAGGAGGTAATTTAACAATAGCTTTGACCTTCGATGGATCGACGCGAATGCCTGCTTTCGAAACAATAAATCCTAGTAAACGACCCGATTCTACACAAAAAACATATTTGTGTGGATTCAGCCTAATTCTATAATGCCTACATCTCATAAAGATAGCTCGTAAGTGAGTGAGATTATCGGCCCTACGCGATGAATGAGCAGATAAATCATCGAGATAAGGCTGCACAATGTGTTTAATGTCATGAAATGCGTAAGACATTTCCCGTTGAAAAGTTTCTCAAGCGTTATTTAATCCAAAAGGTAGTTTACAATAAGCAAACGTACCCCATGTACAAATAAAAGTTGTTTTCAGTTGATCAGCAGGGAGTATGTTTATTTGATTGTAACCGGAAAAGCCATCCATAAAGGAAAACATTTTACTGCCAGCACAATCATCGATTATTTGATCGATATAGGGGGTTGGATAATTGTCCTTAGGACAAGCTCGATTAATATCCCTATAATCGATACATACTCTTATTGTTCCTTGTTTTTTAGTCACAGGAACAATATTCGATACCCAATCCATTAAGGGGATTGGATAAATGAATCCTGCACGAAGTAATTTTTCAACTTCTGCTTTGATAGCAGCAGCTTTTCTAGGATGAATTTGATGTAAACGTTGACGAACAGGTTTAGCATCCGGATAAGTCTTGATTTCATGTATGATGATTGATGGATCGATTCCTGGCATTTATTCATAGGACCAGGCAAACACATCACGAAATTCTTGAAATAGGGCTTTATAAGTTTGAATTTCATCTTCCGTATAACAAGCACCTATATGAATGTTTTCAATTATTCTTGGTTTTACTGAAATTTCAATTGGAACCGTTCAAGATATATATTCCAAATTTAACTCAGAATCAGGAGTTTGTAAAGGATTCTGTGGTTCTTTGACATATTCAGCAGTAAAAATTGAAGCAAAATCATCTTCAAAATGATCTAGCTCAGGTAAAAACGAAGATCGGTGATGTAGATCTTCCCATGGTAAATCGTCAACAAAAAAAAATTCACAATTTTGCTCATCAGTATGAACAATTTTAGGAAATGTCGTTGTGGCTGAACTAGATATAGAAAGTGATTCCTCATGGATCCCATTCATTGGATCAGTTTCGGTTGAAGAGGGGTTGGAAAGTGACTGTACAGCCTGATATGAAATTTCAAATGGACTCAAAGGCATCATGCCATCAAATGAATCTAACTCGGAGTTGTAAGGTATGATCCAAGTATCATCAAACGTAATAGTGTCTGACAAAATCATGTGAATATTTGCAATAGAAGGCAATACGTTAGGAGGAGGAAAGGAAAATGTTCCTAGTAAACCAGAATCTTTAATCAAACCTACTCCAACATCCTTGTAAGGGATAGGTGTTTTTCCAACATGCTGGATTGTTTCTGTAGAGGCTGGGTTGGAAGAAAAATAAGTTAACTGATCTATTGTAACGATCTTTCCCTGATATGGAAATTTTATGAGCCGAAAGATAGAAGAAACAACAGCAGTCATAGGATAAGACCAACTACGACTTAGGAGAATATTGTAATCTAGAGGGGCATCAACCACTTCCACATCTAGATTTACTATTTTACCTTCGACCCCTATGGGTAAATCCTGCAAAACACCAAAAGGTTGAAAACCTCGACCATCAAAAGCCTTAAGAATCGTCGAAGATTGGTTAAGTGTAGGAGAACCAAGTGATTTCCAACACTAAATCAACATAATACACGTTGAAGCTCCCTCATCAATCACAGTCCGAAAAATTGGTCTGTTTTTTACTAACACTGGAATCTGGAAAGCCATTTGGTGAGTTAGACGAGGTGTACTATTTTATAAATAGAAGATTATAAGATTGGAATCCTGAATATCAACAGCTCCTATAGCAGACAAAAGCAATTTACGCTGTGCTGGGCATGATTGCAGCACTTCCAAAGCCGACATTGTTGAAGGAGAAATAGCTAAGTCTTCAACAATGTTGTAATTCTGAGCAGCTCTCGCATGTGGATTGAAAGCTGATTTACGAAGAACAGATTTAGCAGGCAGTTTGATTATTAAGTCTGGATTTTGTTTTTCAATATGTAGCAGACCAGAAATAGGAGGAGGTGTAGTTGATGTGTTTGCATTAGAAGATTCTGCTACTTTACCATCAACAAGATTCTTACTACCGTAATCTTGCGATCGCGTCGCAGTCCTTACATGAGACATCATCATAATAGGTTCTTGTAAAGTAGTCAAGGTAGAACCAACCATCTTACTATCTTGAATTGGAAAAGGATCCTTCAAGACAGCAGGTTGTTGCGATCCTTTAACGAATTTCGTAACTTCGGCTCGATATGGACATTCTTTCGTGAAATGATCCTCTTCAAAAATGAAACAAGGATAGCGAGGTTTACGTTTTTCGTCATTGGATTCATTTTTATCAGTTTTCTCTTTCGAATTCTTTTTGTTTTTATTCTTCCCTTTCTTTTTACCACCGTATTTAGATTTGGTCATAGATGTCTCTACGACATGAATATCGGGAGAAACTTCGGGGGAAGATTCTCCTTTCGGGGAATCAGGTAAAGTTATAATAGGAGAAGATTTCTTTGAAGATTTCTTTTGTTTTTAGAGTTGACCATACCAATCATACCATCAACGGCATGAGACCCTGAAGGAGCAACAGCTATTTGACCTTGTTTTGGAAGGTCTGGGAATTTTTCATGTAAAGTACCCGACTGCGTATAAACGAGGTCAAGGTACTGAGCTTGAGCAATTACTTCCTCTTTAGTAACAACGCTAGCTATAGCTACATCTTCAGTAATCTTGGGTAACAATGATTTAACAAACCATTCTACCAAAATTTGATCCGGAATATAAACTTTCACCAAACGTCTCCTACGTCGCCATTCATGAATATGGTCAGAAATATACGTAGACGTGGATTGTTTTAGCGAAGTTAATAATTTCGTGCCATTTTCGTATCTGACTGGCAATTGAAAATGAGTCAAGAAGGCAGTTGCTAACTGACTGAAATTATGAAACGAGCCTCATGGTAACTCGATGTACCATTTGGCTACAAGACCAATAAGATTTCTTTGGAAAAGACGTAAGCGAATCGTATCATCAATGATTGAATTAGATGCACACCAGAGGTGATAATTCATGACCTGATTTTATGGATCCTCTCCTGACTTACCTTCAAATTTAGGTATATCACTGGGCAACTTATGTGGCATTGGCGGCCAGTTTTGATAATAGAAAATTGGATCATTCGTAAGGCGCATCAAGTCGGGTAAATCTAAAGTTGCTATAAATGGTAATTGATGGTTAGGATCACGAAAAGCTTGAGTAGCCAAAGAAGTTCCAGGAGGTGGATACCCAGGATAGCTGGGAATCAGATTTGCATTAGGAATTGTGTAACCTCCCGGGTAACCAGGATTAATCATACCAAACTGGGGTTGTTGAGGCTGTTGATAAATATAGCGAAGGTACGGTTGATACTGATAGTTTGGATTTTGTGTATAAGGACCGAATTGCGGCTGTCCCTGGTACGGTTGATACGTGAATTGCGGTTGACTTGTGACAACTGTACATGTACTGGTTTGTCCTGTAGGTATCTGAACCGAAGTCTGAACTGAAGGTCCTGACTGGGGTACAGAGACTTGAGGAATTTGCACGAATACAGGGATAGCCGAACTCAGGGTTACATATAATCCAGAAATAGGTGTTACAGGTTGGACAGTCGTTGCAGCGGTTGCAGCAGTTTGAGGCAGAGTCTGAGGTGAACTAGGCCCAGCCTGCTGAACAGAACTAGGTGCAGGAGTTTGAATAGTTGGCTGGACAGGTTGCTGGATTGGACCAGAAACCAATGGTTGTCCATATTGATAAGGCATATGCACATTAGGTTGCATAGGCTGTTGATATTGGGACGGATCCCACACCATCATTTCAGGTATTGTCCCGCAGAAGGTTGAACACAAGGACCATAACTTGGTTGAATGTAGGGTTGATAATTAAGTGGTAAATTTCCGGCTCCTTGAATAGATGGTTGTCCATAAGGCTGTTGGTAACCTGGAATTGGGTACTGACCTTGAGGTTGATAACCCTGAGGTGCGTACTGAGGCTGGGGTTGATAAGGACCCTGAGGAGCATACTGAGCTTGGGGTTGACCTTGGGGCATGTACTGTCCTGAGGATTGATACCCTTGAGGTATGTACTGTCCTTGGGGTTGTCCCCCAAAATAATATGATTCCACAGTTTGTCTTGGGAAAAATCAACCTTGAGGTTGTGCCCCGTGTGGTAACTGACTACCTTGAGGTTGCCCTCCAGGTGGTAACTGACTACCTGAAGGTTGCCCCCCAGGCGGTAACTGACTACCCTGAGGTTGCCCCCCAGGCGGTAACGAATTTCCTTGAGGTTGCCCCCCAGGCGGTAACTGACTGCCTTGAGGTTGATGATTAGGAATATTACCAAACATCATAAAAATTTGTTCTACATTCAACATTTCAATTTTAATACCATTAAGACCAGATGATAAAACATTTTCAATCGGTTGAGGAGATGCTCCCAAGAAAGTACCAGATAAAGCCTGGTATCCCGAAGGAACAAGAGGACCACCATGTAAAAATGATTCCAGAGTCTGGGAAAACATGGATGACTCTCCTTCCATAATAGATGGTGGATAGTAACCTCTGGGTGTAGGATGAAATGAAACTCGAGGTGGATGAAAAGCAAGACCCAGATTCTCTAAAAAATTTGTTAAGGATAGATACCAAGCACTAGTTCGAATAGGGTTGTAGAAAATAGATTCATGCTCCCTAAGATTTAAAGATTGAGGGGAGTCGGGAAGAGATATATCTTCGTCTGGATTAGTAAGTTCTTCAATAGAAATAAGACCAGCTGGAAGATCATCAGTGACGATATTTCTTACCCTAGGTGAACCAAGATCGCTAGAAGTTGGTGAGATAAATCCTAAGGATGTTTCCAAAACAGAAAGTTCAGTTTCAGGTTCAGAGATTTCAGGTTCATCAACTAATTCACTAGAAGGAGAAATATTACCAGTAACTTCAGAAACTGAAATTGGATCTTGAATGTATTCTGTTGTGGGTGTTTGATAATCAGAATGAACTACAATGGATGAAGTTCCAATTTCTGTTGATCTAATCCTACCGCTGCTAGATGATACCAGAGCACGAAGCCCCTCAAGCTGACTTGGTGTATATTCAGGGGGTTTCCCTTGTAGTCTCCGGGATTGTCTCGGCAAGTCCGCCACGATTAAAAAATTAATTAATCACACGCAAACAAAGAAAATTTCAATGAAAACACCTAAAGTCTCTAAGAAACAAACATTTGAATCATATGCTTAAAAAATCTAAGAGTTCAAACCACACACAAACAGTAACTTTCTGTACTAAAAACACTAGTTGGTGATGAAATCCAACTTAGTAGAAATTTAATACGAAAGGGTGGTTGGAACAGTTACCCCGACAACCTGCTTAATGAAACAGACTGGTGCAAGTTTCTCCACTATACCATCTCGAGTGAAGATAACCCTCCGGAGAGTCCAAATGAGTCTAGCCGACATCTACTCCAGGTACAGTGGGATCTTCCCTCCACCGTCACCTTAGGAAATAATCCTATAGATTATAGCCTCTAAGGTTACCAACAGAAAAAAATATACCTGGGGGAACAGTCTACGATCCGACACACACGCAAGGGCAGGGTAACAAAGCTCAATCCCCTTGAAGGCTCCTTGAAATAATCCAAGGTATGCCGACAAGTGACCCCAGGCTCCTCGACAATGGTCTATCCGAGGTTTACCGTTGTTAATACGTGTATATCTTCTATCATTCCCAATGAGGAAGGATTGATTACCTCACTGGTTCAGATATGATCTCGTGCTTAACTCCTTTAGGAGGAGCTTCCCAGAGCATGGATGCAACAATTGGAATTTTTCCTACCGCAAGATTTGTCTACTTGCTTGTTTTTACTATCTTGGAGAGTTAATTACTCCCTACTCCAAGATACTAGCCTAAGCTATGTTGGTGATAAGAGCCCTAGAAAATAAAATATTGCTAGATGAATTTTAATTAAGCGTTACTTTTAAAGTTGTTTCTTAAGTCAATGGGTGCGGAAATGAAACTTTGGTGGTGTGAAGACTCGATTTCCAAAAGACACTAAAAATGCATCTAAAAATGATAATCAGATTGTTTTCTTTCAATGAAATTCTAATTATGGAAAAGTTAGAGAATGCAACTCTTTTAATAAACAATTCCTTCTTTAAACATAAAGAATACTTGAAAGAAAACATTTTTGTTTTTTCCAATAAATTATCAAAGCTCACAATAAAAATCCTTTCACTTTCCAAAAACTTGAAGGTACAAAACGATTTTCCTTCAAAAGAAAGCTAGAAATTTAAAAAAAAAACACTCAAAACTACAAAACTAATCTTAAGGTCTAACTAATTTTTAACAATCTAAAAGAATAAAAGCTTTAAGATTTTTTGAAGAATGTTTTACTTAGTTATTGAGCAAACTAAGGATCTATTCGTTCAGAATAAAAAACAGATCAAAAACACTCAAATATGTTGTTTACAAAAAATGAAATTCAAAAAACCAATAACAGAGTTTTTTTCGAAGATTTGCAAAGAAACAAGTAGCTCTATTTCTCAATAAAGGATGATTTCACAAGAAGGTCAGATTCAGCAAAAAGACAAGAAAACCGATGTAATCTGAGGTATTTCAAAATGTCAAATGCTTCAAATCGCTACGAAGACCAAGTGAAATGCAATCCAGAATGAAAAGTCTTATATAAAATCATCAAAACATCAACACTGCTGGAATTCATTCATAGAAAGTTTTTGACAAAAAGAGTAATCAATCTGGGCAGAAATCAAAAATACTAAATCAAAATAAAGATAAACTAAAGAAAGAAATCTAGAGCTTTTCTAAAATTTAAACAGGGTCTGCAGGCTTCCAGAAGTACCAGGAGCGGTACCGCACTGTTTACTTAAAGAAGATGCGAAACTGCCCGCACTGTTAAAAGAAGACAAAGTGCGGTCCCAGGAAAAATTAGAGAAAAACACTAAAGATTTGAAAATTTTCTAAAACAGAGAAAACCTAAACTACCCAGGCAGATGTCTATCAATCAAAAACTAAGAAAAAACGTTTCTTCAAATCAAAATAAAAGAGAACCAAAAACAACAAGTTCTTCCCCAGCGGAGTCGCCAATTTGTTGGACGGATAAATCGTTCTTGCGGACAAGACCGATCTCCCTAGTACTAAAAGTATCTAGCAACAAACAACCAAATAAACTAATCTTTCTCTAAGCATATATGATTTACAAATAGTTCTATAGAGGTGTAAAAGACCTACCTTATGTCCAATGCTTGTTTGAAGTCGTTGTTGTCCCTCGTGCACTTGAAAGAGTTTTCTTCAAAAACCTGCAGTCACAAACAAGAAAAATATTACATAGCACCTATATAGAAATCATCATAAACCATGCTTATCATAGTGATCAAGGAATCTATGAAATAAACCATTAATAGACAGCTTATTGAGAAAAATGAGTATATTTGTATTAATTTCAAAAGAAAGAAAACCTTACAACCTGAGCCTTGATGTTGCATAGGTCTTCCCAAGGTTCGAAGAAGGAGTCTCCTCTACTTTGAAAAGCTCTGCACTCTTTCAATCAAGACAAATAGAGGTATGTAATCTCTCCTCAAAAAAGTCTTGTTTAACTGAGTCTGAATCTCAACAGCACTTATCCTCAAATATTCTAAAGCTTCCAACTCCCTTTGAGGCTACCCAATGCCTCTTTTTACAGTGGAAAAGAGGAGGTTTTTCTGTTCCAAATATGAAGGGATAGAATCCTCCTTCAAAGGGATAAGCTCCTCATATCAAGGGGTTAGCTCCATAAGGTAAGGGATACATGCACCTTATCAAAGCGTACTCATCCCCGAAAATTCTCATCTAGAATCTTCTAGAATTAATCTCAAATCAACTTTTTAACTTTACTTTCTCGCCTTTTTGAGTTTTACAGGAGTCCGCACTTATAACACATATAAAGTGCGGTTTTGATCTGCAGAAGAGCTGAACATCAGGTGCGGGCCCGCAGGCAATGTATAGAGAAAGTGCAATACCAAAGTTTAGGAGATTTTTAGGAACTTTTCTTTGATTTTCAAGGCTTGACATGAAGAACTGATATGTTAGACTTGCAAAAGGAATAAGTATGAGTTATAATGAGCTCATACCCATAGCAGAATTTCAGGATGATAATTTTTAGTGTAACAGTTTCAAACCAACCCTAAGAAGTTTTTGAGCCCACTTATATACTGTAAGAGTTTACCACGCATTAAGAGATGTTAGCCTTTAGAAAATAGTACTAAAACTTTCAGCTTCTCTAAATTTTGAAATTTGAAATCTGGCTTCACATAGGATCAGTACCAGATCTCATCCGGACCCAAACCCTCCCAACATAGTTGATGGCCTAGAGACTATTTTGTGGCAAACTTCTAGATCTAGAAACTTAACCACAGTTAGGACCATCCATAGAGAAAGCTCTGTACCTAAACATCTTACAGCCTTGAAAGATCCCCAGTTTGACTTGCATCATACAAGGACCTCTTTAGAAACAGGTCTCAAACTGATATTGACCAATCTGATCTTGAACACTTAGATTCGCAACAGAGTTCTAGTAGAGAAGCCTCTCCTTCTACACCACCTGACTTTTAGCTTCTCCATCACTTCAACTCTTTCCATACCAAATCTACTCAAAATCAATTTGTTAGTCCAAGTAATTCCACCACCCCCATCCATACCACCACTGTGAAAACTACTCCACTTCATCATACACCTCCTTTCACTAACCCTCCTCTTGTAAATCATCCATTAGCTCCCATCATGGCTGCTTGGTATGCCCCCTTGGTTTTACCTCAACCTCTAATACCTTTGCTAAATGACTATCAGTCCAAGATCCCTCATTTCACAAGGGCTGAATGCATCACTTCCCAACAGCATGTAGATAGAATCAATGATGCTTTTGATTACATGGAGATAGAAGAAGAAACCATTAATATGAGGATCTTTGCACAAATCTTAGGAGGAGAGGCCAAAATATGGTTCAAAGCATTAACTCATAATGCAATACATGATCTCCCTTACCTTTATCAAACTTTCATAAACAAGTGGGAAGTCAAGAAAAATCCCCTCCAAATCTTGTATGAATATAGAAATCTTGAAAGGAATGTAGGGGAAAGTGTGTAAGGCTATTGCACTAGGTTTAACACTGTATACAATTCCCTCCAACCTCACATGAAACCTCCACAAGGCTTAGCACTAGTGAAATTTCCTGAAGGTTTTGACCCTGACATGACATTCCAATTGAGAGAAAGAGACCCTGAAACATTAGAAGAAATGCAAAGGGCAGCAATCAGTGTAGAGGTTAACTTGATTGAAAAGAGAGCCAGGTTGAAATTAGAAAAGAGAGTAACCTACAAGGATGTAACCATGCCCTTAACCTCCTCTTCTGATACCAAAATAGACAGCCTAATGAGAACTGTGGAGAGAATGATATAAAATATAAACTTAATTGAAAGGACACCTCCTAGGGAAAACCAAACCAATTCCCAAAATATAAATAGAGCTCAAAACTTCAGAAGAGACATTCCTCAAATCAAACGAAGGGAAAATGACAAACAAATCAAACCTCCATTTCAACAAAACTGTGTAGATGAAGAAGAAGGAGAAATTATAGAAACTAAAGAGAACAATGTAAACCTAATAAGCTCTGATAATGAAAATGATTTTTTTCTCACCGAAGGAGAACAAGGTCGTTTTTCTTTTGATCAAACTCAAACATATTGTGAAGACTCTAAAGAATACCAATTAGGATTGGAAAATTCCATTATGGAAGTCCATAGGCAATATGACCTTAGGAGCAAAAGAAACCAAGAAGCCTATAAGAAACACCAAATTGATACTACTGCTAGGAAAGCTACAGAAAATAGTCATCAGGGAACATCATACAATGTAAATAGCATAGCTAAGAAAATTGACCCAAGAAAAGAAAAAATCAGCCAGCAAAGTGGTGACACAAGCTGCTTTAGTACCTTTACTAGTCGCCCTAAAAAATTTCTGTTATCTAAAACCCATGATCAAAATCAGCAAACCAAACTTGTGGAGAAGGTTGTGGCTGATAAAAATGATGCAAGTATGTCTAAAACCCAAATCCCTTTCATATTTGAGGGGGAGATTGCTAAAATTAAGATAACCATGCCTCTAACTGAACTAGTAACCCAAGGAGTGTATAAATCCCAAGTGCTGAAAGTCTTGAACTTATAAATGATACTGACACGCTAAATTTAACTGATGATGATCCTGAATTGTTATTCAGACCTAAGGTTCAAGGAAAGTATCAAAAAGTAATCATCCCTCCTTTCTATATCAGCCTGAACATACATAACAAAATATTACATAATACTATGCTAGACTCTGGAGCCTCACACAACCTCATGCCTAAAGTTTTGATGGAAAGATTAGGCCTAGAAATAACTAAACCTTACAAAGAATTTTACTCATTCGATTCGAGTACGGTTAAGTGTTTGGGCCTAATCAGAGATCTTTGTGTCAATCTGGCACAAATTCCTGCTAAAGGTCTTGTCATGGACATAGTGGTGGCAGACATTCCCCCTAAGTATGGCATGCTTTTATCCAGATCTTGGGGACCCAAACTTCAGGGAAACCTTCAACTAGATATGTCCTATGCTACTATCCCTGTTTTCAACCACACAATAAAACTTTACCGAGAGTCATACATGAGGTATATGGTGAGTAACTTGGATAGGCCAAACAACACCCCTGTCTAATCCATTCATTCAGAATTAGATTCATTAATCTTGTATAATGAAAATGACATTAATTAACAAGTGAATGAAAATGACAAAGATATAGTACCACCAGAACAACCAAACATACCCTAAGCTGAAGAACATATCATCCAATACTCTAGCAGCCCTTAACAAAAACATAGTGGTGAACATGAAATAGAAATACTTTGGAGCATAACCTTTGATGGTTCTTGTGGCAAGGTTGGGTCAGGGGCTGGTGTCTGGATTCATAACGCAAATGAAGGCCATTCTTACAAACTATAATTTTAGTGCACTAATAAAATTGCAGAGTATGAAGCTCTTCTCCTTGACTTACACTTGGTCAAAGACTTAGGAGCTAAGAAAATCTTTGCTCAAGGAGATTCTGAACTAATCATTAAACAACTCAGAGATGAGTATTCAGCTAAGAATCCAAGATTGAGAGAGTACATAAATGAAACCTTAGATCTCCTCAAAACCTTTGAGAAACATGAGCTAGCTTACATTCCTAGAGCCCAAAATAGTCTTGCAAATGAGCTTGCCTTTGCTGCTAGCAACTACCAAATACCACTTGCAAGCGAACAATACACTGTCAAAGTCAAACATCGACCTAAAATGCCCGACAACATTGACTATTGGCAAGTGTTTGAGGGTGATCAACAAATTGATGATTTTTTGCAATCTAGGAATGAATTTATATTGACAAAACCAAGTTTAGGGCATGAGAAAGAGGTTTATACAGAAGAAAAGACCTTAGAAATAGAGCTACCACCATGTGCTGATATAAACCTGCTTAAACATCCTTATGAGGAATAAGTGTTTGAGGAGCTAAACTGAAGGGACCTTGAGGTTTTAGAGTGCAAGGATGATACCTCACCAGGAGTACTGGCACCATTAGAAGAGCTATTTTACTTTAATGATGTGGCTAAAAAACCTAAGATAGAGTCTACAAAGAATGATGTGGAAGAATATAACATAGGAAACCTGAAGGAAATCAAAATAATAAAACTCTCCAAAACTCTTACCCCTCAAATAAAACAGATATATATTGAAATTTTTAGAGAGTTTAAAGATGTTTTCGCATGGGGATATGAGGACTTGAAATCATATGACACAAGCATTATTCAACACAAAATTCCTCTTAAAGAAAATCAGAAACCGTTCAAACAAAAGTTAAGGAGAATAAACCCTGTCTTATTACCTTTAGTTGAGAAGGAAATAAAAAAGATGTATGATGCTGGGATCATAGTTTCCCTTCGATACTCATAGTGGGTTTCAAAACTTGTGTCAGTTAGGAATAAGACTAGGGATATTAGGCTTTGCATTGAATTTAGAAATCTGAACATAGCCTTCTTAAAAGATTGCTATCCCTTGCCTAAAATGGATCACATTCTCTGAAGGATGGTTAGCTCTAAGAGGATCTCTCTACTTGATGGTTTTTCCGGCTACAACCAAGTATTAGTGTTCCCAAGTGATCAACATAAAAATGCCTTCACTAACCCTTGGGGTACATTCATGTATGTTAAAATTCCATTTGAATTGATGAATGCGAGGGTCACTTTCCAAAGGGCCATGGATATATATTTTTACAAAGACATAGTCTACTTCATAGTTATTTACCTTTATGACATGACTATTTACTCTAATACTGATGAGGAACACTTAATTCACTTAAGGAATGTTTTTGAAAAATGTACGAAATATGGCCTTTCCTTGAATCCTAAGAAAACCTTATTTGGTCTCCAAGAAGGAAAACTCCTAGGTCATATCATCTCAAAATAAGGAATAAAAATAGACCCCAAAAGGAGTTAAGGCATATTAAAAATCAACCATCCTAGAAACATTAAAGAACTATAGTCTTTCATCGAGAAGATAAACTTTTTAAGGAGGTTCATCTTCAATCTTGCCGAACTTTTGAGGAATATTACAAACATGCTTAAAAAAGAGATAGGCATTAAATGGACCTTAGAAGCCAGACAATCTTTTGATCAGGTCAAACTAACCCTCACTCAAACACCAGTTCTAATTAGTCCCAATTTTACCAAATACTTCTACATTTTCTCATTTGCCTTTGAACATACCATTGCTACATTGTTACTGCAAAGAACATGACAGGACAAGAACAACCCATAACATTCTTCAACTGAGGCCTTAGAGATGCTCCTTTAAAATACAACATCATGGAGAAACACGCCTTTGCCTTGATTAAATCATTGAAAGACTTTAGAGTTTATATATTACATTCTCATATCATTGTTTTTGTTCCACACTCAGTGGTCAAGGACATTTTAAATCAGGACCCTGACGGTAAAAGGGAAGAATGGATTGCCATTATATTAGAATATGACTTATAAATTAGGCCCACAAAACTGGTTAAAGGACAAGGGCTTGCAAAACTCATGGCTGAGAAAAATTTCAAGGCTTTAGATATGAACATCGTTGATGTTTTAGAAGAACAAGAAGAATACATCACTCCCCATGTTGAAGAAGCATTTCTGAATTTATCTTGGTATGTTGATATTCTTTATGTACTTTTCTATCTTAATGCTCCCCCTATATTATCAAAGACAAAAGCTAGATTCCTAAAAAAAAAGCCTTGAAGTTCTGCATCTTAGAAGGTATATTATATTGCAAGAATCCTATTGGTATACTGCTTAAATGTTTGTTTGAGGATGATGCAGGTAAGATCATGCATGAACTGCATGAGGAAGAGTGTCGAGGCCATCTTTATTGGAAAACCACAGCCAACAAAATCCTTAGAGCTGGCTACTATTGGCCCACCCTTTTCCTTGATATGCACAAACTAGTCATGAGTTGCCATAAATGCCAAATTTTTTATAGCAAGATAAAACTCTTACCTTTACCTTTACACCCCATTATTGTTGAAGCTCCTTTTCAATAATGGGGTTTAGAATTCATTGGAGAGATTCACCCCACCTCGTCTGCACAACATAAGTGGATCCTCACCACCACTGATTACTTTACCAAGTAGATAGAAGCCATCCCCTCTACAAATGCCACTGATTCAGTCATTATCAAATTTCTTGAGACAAACATCCAGTGTAGATTTGGTTGCCCCAGAAAGATCATCAGAGATAATGCTGCTACCTTTTCATCAAAAAATGTGGTGAATTTTGTCATAAATATCACATCACACTATGACATTCCACAGCTTATTACCCTCAGGGTAATGGGTTAGCTAAATCCTATAACAAAATCTTGGTCAATATCATCAAGAAGCTCCTAGAATAGAATCAAAAGGCATGGCATGGAAAGCTTATACATGCACTATGGGATGATAGAATAACCACAAAGAAATCAATCGACATGTCTCCCTATCAGCTAGTACATGGAATGGATGCCATTTTTCCAACATCATTGGGAGTTTCGGTGGTAAGACTTCTCCAAGAAGTGAAATCAGAAGAAAATGACATGCAGAGGAGGCTGAACCAAACCATTCATTTGCAGCAGACAAGGGAAGAAGTTTATAGCAAGACTCAGGCAATACAGGAAAGCATAAAGAAAATATTTG
Source organism: Pinus albicaulis (assembly GCA_034641835.2). Classification (NCBI taxonomy): domain Eukaryota; kingdom Viridiplantae; phylum Streptophyta; class Pinopsida; order Pinales; family Pinaceae; genus Pinus; species Pinus albicaulis. The sequence continues at coordinate 1,353,927,737 of CM076581.1, forward strand.
ATAGAAGAAATAAAGCTAATAATTTCCACATTGGAGACATTGTACTAAAGTGGGATTCTAGGAGGGAAGAAAAAGGTAAACATGGTAAATTCAATAATTTTTGGAAAGGCCCTTACCTCATTTAGTCAGTTAGAGGTCATAACGCTTTTTTTTACAAGGGATTAATGGAGAATAACTTTTTGGAGGTCATGTAAATGGCAGGATGCTCAAACACTATTTCTGTCAAGAATCCTAATTTTAAAAGTTTTCATTCATTGTGCATAAACATTGCATGAGAGAACCACAAAAAAATACAAAACAGGAAAAATAGAAAAGAGGGCAGATTTGAAAAAAGGTAAAGCCCCATACCCAAAAAATAGTACTACTAAAAGTGTGTAAGCCTAAATACCACTACTAGTGCATAAAGGATTCTTGTTTCAGTCATCTAGCCTAATCATGGTTGAAACATGTTTTAAATTTATTTTTGATAAGTTAGTGAGAGATAGTTAGTCAAATAATGTAAACTTGACTAGTCAAAGATAGATTAGGGAAGAAAGATACTAGTTCCACATGCTTAAAACAGAACCAAGGAGAAAAATGGGGATGAATAGAAAACAATGTATCACAACCCTAATTTTTCTAGTCTTATTTTGTACAAAAATAACATTTGTGTGCAGCTTGTTCTTATGCCACAAACCCATGGTAAGTCAGAATGTCTAATCCTGATTTAAACCATGTTTTCAATTTCATGTTTATAGCTTATTGAATGAATCATGTCGAACAGTTTAACCTTGACATTTGACTAGTCTAGGTAGAGAACAAAGTTCATTAGCATAATCTAGACTTTGGAGAAAATAAGATAGAAGTAGATAGTTTGTTTTTCTTTCAAAAGAAAAAATATCAAGGGTTGGCTAGTCCAAATGCACCTAAGGAAGAAAAAATGTTAGGCAAATAGATTGGGTAGGTATAGACGAAGATTATTTGATCATGTTTTTCAAAAATCATAACTTCACAGCAAGCATCAACAAGAGAAAAGAAGTAAAAATATGCCCAATGGATGAGGCACTGGTCTCCATTAAGCCATAGATCTGAAAGTTCTGGACACCTCCTCAAAACGAGCTACCCTCACCAAGTGGAGCCATTGTTAGTCATCAGTAATTTTTTCCTTCATATATGACTAAATGATCTCCCAAGATTTCTAGAAACAAAGTTCATGAACATTGTGAGTTCTAGAAATCTCACTGCCTTCATCATCCTTAAGATGATTTTTCACTATTTCATCATTCCATCATGTCAAGCTCTGCTTGCAAATCCCAGAAAAACCATTAGGGGCTTATGTCACTCATTTTGTCTATATCTTGTCACCTTTGGCCCAAAACCCTCTATTTTTCTTTGCCTAAACCCCTCATTGCTCCCTAAGGCCACCAATCAAACAGCTCTATTATGTCTCCCAATAATACCTCAAGCATTGATAGTCCCAAAATTGTCTCTGTAGGCTCTTTAGATAAACCAAGTACATTGGATTTTTGATCTTGAATACATCAGTTTATCATGAACTCTTTTTTACACATGAGGACCCCAAAATCTATTTTTTCTCCCAAAAGCCAAGTCCAAGGAACCTTCCACTGGGTCACCTAGGGTTTCACAGGTTATAGGGTGGTTTTGGTGTCCTAAAAATCTATGTTTTTCCTATATAAAGAGACTCCATTCAAAGAATAAAAGGGACAAGTGACTTTGTCCAAAACTGATCAAAGGGTCATTTAAGAAAGGCCTCCATGGCCTAGAGCACAAATTCTGCAAGGGACAACTGCCCTTGCTCACATTTCTGCAAAAGGATCAAATGGCCATTGTTGAGCTCCAAAAATGTTCTTTCTTCCACCACATTCCACTCCATTTCTTTTATCCATTATTAATCCCAGGCTCAAATGATCAGTGAAATTAGTTAAAATTGCTTTAAGAATGAATATCGTGGCTAACTTGCTATGTTTTTATGGTTGTGTCATTGTAGTACTTTTTGAACTGAAACTAGCTACAGAATGCAGACATTCTGTAGCTAGTTTCCAATTCTGCAGCCAGCTTCATGTTTATATAGGTTCCAGACGTCATCATGGAGAAAAGCACACGTGGGTGTATTCCACGTCATGTCCTCATCATTTTTTTCCCTCCATGGAGATTGAACGGAATTCTGTACGTGGTTAAGCACGTGGAAACTCAAATTAGGAGATAGACTCCTAACAGAGTAAGGACAGTCCAGATTCTGTTACGTGATCATGATCAGAGTCCTAGTTTAGTTTCAATTAGGAAAGACAATAATCCCCGTATTATCTCAAGTTCTGTTATGTAAATTTTCTATAAATATGCTCGGGAAACCGAGAGACAAAGGTTAGATTTTGGTTAGATTTTATGGTTGACTGCTAGATCTTTGAAGTCTGTGAATACTCTGTTTTGAGGTGATTCCTCTTTAATGAAAGAAGCAGTATTTCCTTGAACACATTGAGTCGATTTTGAACTAGATTTCGTGCTACTCTGGTGGTAGAGGGCCCCTACCTCCTGAGCGGCCTTGTTTTACAGTAGATAAGTATTTTAGTTTCGCTTTTATTTCAACTTATGTTCATATTTGTTTATATTTACTATCACAGCCAAACTTACTCTAATCAACTCTTCCAAGATATCATTATGAAGAATGAGGCACAACTGTGATAGTGTAGGTTTTAGTTGCATTTACTTTTGTTAGTTATCACAGTTAAAACTTACTCTAATAAACTTTTCCAAAATATCATTATGATGAATAAGGCATAACTGTGGTATTGTAGGTTTTAGTTGTTAGTTTACACCAAGTGGCATAGCCAATATTACTCTTACAAAGCTCTTCCAAAATATCATAACAATGAGTAAGAAGTAGCTATGGTGTCTTGGAATTTAGTTGTATTTGCTTTCAGTCTTGTGTTTATGTTCAATTGCTTGCAATGATACAACCATACTTGTTCTCACAAACTCTTCCAAAACATCATTCATACTGAACAGGATGAACTGTAGAATTCCTTAGGTTAGTTGCATGATAACTTAGTTATAGCACTCTGGAGGTAGAATGCATGTGGTTCAGTTCTGTCATTTCATTTTCAGTTTGATAATGGCTTTTAATTTAACACTATTCACTATAGACTAGTAGTACCCTAGTTTAGTCTTAACTTAGCTCACTGTGTTAACATTCCAGTGTAGTTGCCATCCATTGCATTTCAAATTGTATTAGTTGTTAAATTTAAACACCACGGTCTTCATTATTTACAAAACTTCTTTTGTTCCAAACTCATACTAACACATAATTATCTGGACAAAAGGTAGTATCAGTCTAAGGCCTGGAGTATTTTTGCAACCTTTTTACCATTTCACAAACAAGCATTTTCTCAAAGACCATTCTAAAAAGAAATCTATAACTTTTGTGTGAGGCCTAGTGGTGCTAGATTGAGTTGCAGAACAAAGTTAGAAGCTATTTTAGAATAGAAATCTTATGATGCTACAAAATGTTCTTTTCCAAATATATTTTAATAGACCTTTAATCATGGATGAGATGTTGTAACATTGTAAGTTGATTGTTTGATTGTTTAGTTAGGAGAACTTCATTTTCACTTAACTGCCCATTTCTCAATCTCTTCCAAAACATATTTAATGAATGAATTGGACAATTTAAGCTCATGTTGTGATTTATTTCCTTGAATTCATTATCAAGCTTTGTAATTTGCTAGTCATAGTTTAGGCTTTTTTTTTTTGTTTCAGTATTTGCATTTGTCATTTGTCATTTATAATTTAGGCTTAACTCTATTTTAACCAGTATCTTCTTTCCACCAGCATTTATTTCTTTTCCTTGTGAACATAAAACCATAAAAAAATCCAAAAACATCATAAAACACTAGACACAATGTAGTGAGAAACAAATACCTAGGCACATATAGTGCACCACACTTCAGCAGTTTACCAACCCTGGTTGACAATTAATGAACTCAATTTAGGAGACTAGGTTGATCCCAAACATTTTGGCACTGTTGCCGAGGAAGTGTAACTAGGTAGCCTTGTTTCTTAACTCCCAAAAAAAAAAAAAAAAAACAATTATATGCGTAGAGAGAGATTCAAGGGGTAGATTCATAAGAAGTAGCAGCAGAAGCTTGATCCCTAGAACACCACTTGTTTCATCTAGATCAAGAGCCAGTACACCTCCAACTCAGACCCACAATCCATCCTTTACTGATCCTATACTCCCAGAGGACTTAAGATCAGATATTCCATTAGAAAGACTTCTATTTCATCCACTGAACCTGCCTTAGAAGAGGATTCAAGGACCTCTGTTAGAGACACAAACTTTTCCACTTCCTCAGAAGAATCAACTATGGTAGAAGAAGGGGGAGGAGGAGTCTTTAATGAAGAACACACATTATTTGGAGGGGGTAGAGGTAGAGGTAGAGGAGAAGGAGGTAGAGGTGTAGAAGGTGAAGGAGGTAGAGGAAGAGGTAGAAGAGAGATGGGAAGCTCTTTTGGGTTTCCTATAGTAGATGAAGAAACCAATACAACCATGAAAAACATTTCACCCTCCGTCCTTCCAAACTTCTATGGACTTAAAACTGAAGATCCTGAAACCTTCCTATTTTAATTTGAAGTCCTATGTAGAACTTATGACTACTTACAAGATGCTCAAAAACTTAAACTATTTCCTTCAACATTGAAAGGAGCAGCATTGAAGTGGTTTATGAGTTTGATCAATAGTTCTATTAGGACATGGGAAGAAATAAAACAAGCATTTCTATAGAGGTATTTGGATTATTGTATGCCAGACAATCATAAGGAGGAAGTGTTTAAGATGTTACAAAAAGAAGATGAAAACTTGGAAGATTTGTTGGAGAGATTTCATTACAACATCAAAAGAGCAAAAATGGAAAACTTAGATCAAGACACCTTAAAAGCTCTCTTGTTGAAAACAATTAGGGATGAACGGTTGGATATCCTTAACATGATGGGAAAAGGGGATATATCTCAGCTCACATTACCTGATATAGCTGAGTTATGTATCAACCTTTCAAGAGGGAAATCTAAAACTATAAAAGGCCCAAGAGACCCTGCTCTTTCAAGGGTAAGTAAGTCTGCTTCTGGGATAGTAAGTAGGGCAGAGATAGGGCATATGCTTGATGAATTCAAATATGATATATTAGGGAGTCTTAGTGAACAAATAGACACCCTTAAGTTACAAAATAAGCAAAAGGCTGAATCTGATGCTTTAGCAATCTTTTGTCCCAGATGTAGAAAGAAGCATGCCTTAAGAGAGTGTCCTTTGGATGCAAAATTTGTAGAGACCTGTGTCATTTGTTCAGAAAAACATGAGACCAAGAGTTTTCCTTCACTTCCTGGTCTTAAAGCTGTCTTTCAAGAGGAAATTCCTACAAGTTCCATAGAATCTCTCAATTTTGTCTCTAGAAGGCCTTGGCAAGGACCTCAAACACAAGGATTTCATGATCAAATGTATAATCAACCTCCACCAAATTGGAATTCTTGGCAGCAACCTTGGCCCCAATTTCAAAATCAATCTCAAGCTTGAGCACAAGGGGCACAAAATCCCTATGGAAGATACTCTCAGTACTATCAGTATCCACCATCCTATCCACCATATCCACATTTTCCTCAACAACAAAATATTCAACAAAATCCTCAAAATTCACAACATCAAATTCAACCACTTCCATTACCATTTCCTCAAAAATCAAATCAGTTGCCTGCTCAACCCATACCAAACCCCAACAATAGAAATCCTTAGAATACATATATGATAGAAGGCCAACAGTTTCCAACTTATTTAATTACTCCTCTAGACCTTAGTGATGTTCAACTTAGGTCTGGAAGAATACTTGAAAAGAGGAAACCTTCTGTGATTATACAAGAACAAGACAACTCTGAGGAAGATTATTTACAAGAAAATAAAAGTCCCGAAGAAGACACATCTTTTCAGGACCCAACCATTGAAAAATCAAAACAAAAAGAACCAATAATTTCAACTCCTGTATTAGAGCAGCCATCAACATCCACTCCTACACCTCCCTTTCCAGAAAGATTACAAATTGATAGAGGTGTAGAAAAACAAATTATCGTGCCTAATTATGATTTCCTAGATGAGCTAAGAAATGTTTGCATTAAGATTCCATTATTACAAGCCATCAAGGAAATCCCAATTTTAGCAAAGACAATAAAGGAGTTGAGCATGAAGAAAAAAAGAAAAAGAATAAGAGAGACAAAGAAAATTCAACTGTAGGAAAAATAGCAGACATTATGATGGGTAAGATTGCAATTCCAAAGTATCTAGACCCAGGAAATCCAGTTGTTAAAATTCACATCAATGGAATTGAGATCCAAAACACACTCATTTATTTAGGAGCAGCAATCAATATCATGAGTAAACAAATCATGGATAAACTGAAACTTCCTAATTTTCTCTTTACACCCACATTATTATAATTATCAGACAAATCTGTGATTAAACCAGATGGGGTAATAGAAGACATTCCAGTGTCCATAGATTCTTGGGAGTACCTTGTGGATTTCATGATCCTAACTCCTAATAATAATCTAGGAGGACACCCTATTATATTAGGAAGACCTTGGTTAGCTACAGCTGATGCTTTCATTAGTTGTAGATCCGATGATATGTACATCTCTAATGGTAGTTCAACTAAGAAATTCAGTTTGTATCCTCCAGCAAGGACAATTACAGATTTAGATGATACTCAATGGATAGAGGATGAAGAAGACTTACAACCTCTCTTCACAATTTCAGAAATTAGTGAAGATAGTCAAATTCTGAATACATTAGAAAACTTTGAATCCTCTTCGGAATATAAACATGAACCATTTCAAGAAGAATCCAACATTGAGTTTTTGTCATCAAGACAGATGTCTCTTCATTCCATGGATAAATTTGGTAGCTCTACAAATGAGATATTTCCAGGAAAATCTTTAAACATAAACAAGAACCTAGAAAAATCTCAACAAGAAGAGTTAGTCAAGATATTACAGAGACATTCTTCTGCATATGCATGGGAGTACACTAATATGAAAGGGATAAGTCCTAAGATTTGCACTCATCACATCTATATAGAGGAAAATTGTAAACCAATCAGACAACCTCAAAGAAGGATGAATCCAAATCTTAGGGAGATTGTTAAAGAAGAATTGCAGAAATTGTTGAATGTCAATTTCATTTATCCTATTTCAGATATTTAGTGGTTTCTCCTTTGGTAATTGTGCCAAAGAAAAATGGTAAGTGAAGGGTATGTATTGACTACCGAGAATTAAATAAAGCTACTCTTAAAGACCATTTTCCCTTACCTTTCATAGATAAAGTGTTAGATACATTAGCTAGAAAAAAGTACTTCTCATTTTTAGATGGGTTTAGTGGTTATAATCAAATTCAAGTAGCTCTTGAGGACCAAGACAAAACCACATTTACCTGTCCTTGGGGTACTTATGCTTACCGAGTATTGCCGTTTGGATTATGCAATGCACCTGCAACATTCCAAAGGGCAGTATTAGGAATTTTTTCAGATCTAATACATGATTGTGTAGAGGTATATATGGATGATTTCACAGTTTATGGAAACACATTTGAAGAAGCTTTAGCAAACTTGGAAAAAGTTTTAAAGAGATGTCAAGAAGCAAATCTTTCACTTAGTCATGAGAAATGTTTCATGATGTTTACTGAAGGTATTGTTTTGGGGCATCACATTTCAGGGGATGGGATTAGGGTTGATGAGTCAAAAGTTGAAGTCATCTCTAACTTATCTATTCCAAGTTGTCAAAAAGATGTTAGGATTTTTCTAGGATTTACAGGATATTATCGGAGGTTTATAGAAAACTTCACCAAGATAGCATCTCCACTCTTTAAATTGCTTACCAAAGACTGTGAATTCAAATGGAATTCTGATTGCCAGTTAGCCTTTGAGACCCTAAAAACAAAAATTTCTGAAGCACATATTTTAAGGGGACCTAACTGGAAGTTACCTTTTCATATTTCAATAGATGCCTCAGATACAGCTCTAGGAGCAGTATTAGGAACACAAATTTAATCAGGGCACTTACCAATTTAAGGTTCAAGTTAGTCATCAGGAAGCCCAGAAGGCCTTTAACTACCAGACAAAGCATAAGAAGAGGATTGGATGTTATTGTAGAGACCTCTGAGTTCATGGAATAGTTGCATGAGGACATGCAAGAATCTAGCAGTGGGGGTATGTTGAGATCCAAAAATGTTCTTTCTTCCACCACATTCCACTCCATTTCTTTTATCCATTATTAATCCCAGGCTCAAATGATCAGTGAAATTAGTTAAAATTGCTTTAAGAATGAATATCATGGCTAACTTTCTATGTTTTTATGGTTGTGTCATTGTAGTACTTTTTGAACTGAAACTAGCTACAGAATGCAGACATTCTGTAGCTAGTTGCCAATTCTATAGCCAGCTTCATGTTTATACAGGTTCTGGATGTCATCTTGGAGAAAAAAACACATGGGTGTATTCCACGTCATGTCCTCATCATTTTTTGCCCTCCATGGAGATTGAACGGAATTCTGTACGTGGTTAAGCACGTGGAAACTCAAACTAGGAGGTAGACTCCTAACAGAATAAGGACAGTCCAGATTCTGTTACGTGATCATGATCAGAGTCCTAGTTTAGTTTCTATTAGGAAAGACAATAATCCCCGTATTATCTCAAGTTCTGTTATGTAAATTTGCTATAAATATGCTCGGGAAACCGAGAGACAAAGGTTAGATTTTGGTTAGATTTTATGGTTGACTGCTAAATCTTTGAAGTCCAAGAATACTCTGTTTTGAGGTGATTCCTCTTTAATGAAAGAAGCAGTATTTCCTTGAACGCGTTGAGTCGATTTTGAACTAGATTTCGTGCTACTCTGGTGGTAGAGGGCCCCTGCCTCCTGAGCGGCCTTGTTTATACAATAGATAAGTGTTTTAGTCTCGCTTTTATTTCTAGTTTAAGTAGATTTCTGAAGCTTATGTTCATATTTGTTTATATTTACTATCACAGCCAAACTTACTCTAAACAACTCTTCCAAAATATCATTATGAAGAATAAGGCACAACTGTGATAGTGTAGGTTTAGTTGCATTTACTTTCGTTAGTTATCACAGTTAAGACTTACTCTAATAAAATTTTCCAAAATATCATTATGATGGATAAGGCATAACTGTGGTATTGTAGGTTTTAGTTGTTAAGTTTAAACCAAGTAGCATAGCCAATCTTACTCTTACAAAGCTCTTCCAAAATATCATAACAATGAGTAAGAAGTAACTGTGGTGTCTTGGACTTTAGTTGTATTTTCTTTCAGTCTTGTGTTTATGTTCAATTGCTTTGAATGATACAGCCATACTCGTTCTCACAAACTCTTCCAAAACATCATTCATACTGAACGGGATGAACTGTAGAATTCCTTAGGTTAGTTGCATGATAACCTAGTTATAGCACTCCGGAGGTAGAATGCATGTGGTTCAGTTCTGTCATTTCATTTTCAGTTTGATAATGGCTTTTAATTTTACACTGTTCACTGTAGACTAGAAGTACCCTAGTTTAGTCTTAACTTAGTTCACTGTGTTAACATTCCAGTGTAGTTGCCATCCATTTCATTTCAAATGGTATTAGTTGTTAAATTTAAACACCACAGTCTTCATTATTTACAAAACTTCTTTTGTTCCAAACTCATACTAACACATAATTATCTGGACAGAAGGTAGTATCAGTCTAAGGCCTGGAGTACTTTTGCAACCTTTTTACCATTTCACAAACAAGCCTTTTCTCAAATACCATTCTAAAAGGAAATCTATAACCTTTGTGTGAGGCCTAGTGGTGCTAGATTGAGTTGCAGAACAAAGTTAGAAGCTAGTTTAGAATAGAAATCTTATGGTGATACAAATGTTCTTTTCCAAATATATTTTAATAGACCTTTAATCATGGATGAGATGTTGTAACATTGTAAGTTGATTGTTTGACTGTTTAGTTAGGAGAATTTCATTTACACTTAGCTGCCCATTTCTCAAGCTCTTCCAAAACATTTTTAATGAATGAATTGGACAAGTTAAGCTCATGTTGTGATTTATTTTCTTGAAGTCATTATCAAGCTTTGTAATTTTCTAGCCATAGTTTAGGCTTTGTTTTGTTTCAATATTTTCATTTGTCATTTTTCATCCATAATTTAGGCTTCACTCTGTTTTTCAACCAGTAGCTTCTTTCCACCAGCATTTAGTTCTTTCCCTTGTGAACATAAAACCATAAAAAAATCCAAAAAAATCATAAAACACTAGACACAACGTAGTGAGAAACAAATACCTAGGCACATATAGTGCACCACACTTCAGCAGTTTACCAACCCTGGTTGACAATTAATGAACTCAATTTAAGAGACTAGGTTGAGCCCAAACAACCATCATACCTAAAGAGATGTAAGGTAATGGGGGAAAACATCACAAGAAGACCATCTACAGCAACGAGAAAGGCAGCTGGAATATGTTTTAGAGAATCAGGGTTTTTTTTCTTTGAGTAATTGGAAAATCAATGTGCCAAAGCAAGAAATCAGTGGAAGGGCTACAATGACAAAGGTCACCTCCACTCCATCTAGTGCACATTGAAGATTTTTAGAAATAATCATTAGGGGAATTTTTAGGTCTAAAATGGGCCTCCAGAGAAAAATGTACAACCAAATTAAAATTTATAAGAACCAATAGGATTCAAGATGATGATGTCAACCATGGGGGATGATTCACCATTTTTGGAGTAAAAAAGTAAAAAGAAAAAAATAATAAAATAATAAAACTACTTTTTCAACTTATCTCCCTAATATTTTACTCAAATTTCAAGCAGGAGTACTCATTGGATGCAAAAATTAATTCCTCATCCAAGGAGTACCCATGTTGCATACTTTTGATGGACCTTACTACATGAAAAATGAGAAATACATGAAAGAATGTGATTGCAATCATGTTTTTCTTTTATTTCTCATTTTTCATGTAGCAGGGTCCATCGAAAGTATGCAACATGGGTACTCCTTGGATGATGAATTAAATTATGCATCCAACGAGAATTTCTGCTCGAAATTTGAGTAAAAACTTAGGCAGATAAGTTGAAAATACGAGTTGAAAAAGCAGTTTTATTCTTTTATTATTATTTTATTCTTTTTTCCCTCTAAAATTTGATGATGTAATCTAATATTGTTTTAGTATTTCCACTAATATTTTATAATCTCCTTAGGAGGCCCATTTTAGACCTCAAAACTCCCCTAATGCAATGAGTTTTGAAAGGTTTAGAGAACAAGAAGACATCACTATTTACTTTTTTCTAACAGCCCTAAAACCTAGGAGTTTGGAAAGAATGACAAATAGGTCAAATAATGATGATAGGGACTCCTTCATAACAACAAATGGAATTTCAGGGGGTATTGAAGTTGCCCTCTAGGGTTTGACAAAGAAGCACAGATTCCACCTCACCAAAAAGACCAAAAAGCCAGTAAAAAAGTAAGAAGGGAAAAAATAAATTAGAAAGTGGGTTTGATCATAAAATTATTTTTCAAAAATAAGTATAAAAGTCTTATTTCCCTCTCCCCAACTCATTTTTTGGCTTTGAAGGAGAGATAGAGAGTCGTTGAATCATTTGTAAGGGTTTTTCCTGAAAACTAGGTAAAAGTTCCAAGCGTTGCGCATAGGCAGAGGTGCTACGCATATAGCCTTTGGCACTATGCACAGGGGAGGAAGGTTAGTGCTAAAAAGGCACTGCGCTACGCATAGAAGGGCCAGCGCTATGCACAGGCGGTGGCGCTGCGCACACGACCATTTCGAAGCCCGACCCACCCACATCAATGGCGTTGTGCATAGGAGAAAGCCCAATAGGCCCGTGTAGAGGCCTGAGCCACCCACAAACCTCCCAGCGCTATGCACAGGCCTACCAATACCTGACTCGACTCAACACTATGCACAGAGGTCACGACATGAACGACCAGTCGGGTGTAATATCTCCAAATGGGAGATAAGAAATGCATAAGCATAATACTATAATGGTAGGGTGTAATTAAGTCATAAAATGTGTTGAGAAACATATTTCCATCAAATGAATGAAACAACAGCAAAAGGAATCACTTCTACATCCTCCCAAGTGGGGAAAATGCAACAATTTGACCCTGAAAACATTCTTTTTGGAGCTTTACATTTTAAATGGAATAAATAATGGTTGGTTCCCTTAGAATATGTATTAAGGCCCTCACATACAAAATAGTAACATAAAAAAATCTCTTTTGATAAGTTAAACAGACCTCTCGGCCTCAAATTAGCTTAAAAATAGCCAAACCCCATGAATTAAGTTATGCAGAATTTCTGAAGAAAATGACATCGTTATTTTATGAGGGTTTCTAGAACATGATGATATGAAATCATAGATTTGGAACTATATGGAACAATATGCTAAGAAAATGAAGATCTGGCCTCCTTAATACATTATAAAGATAACCCGACAAGGGTTTCTTGAAAGCTTGATGTAAAAAAGTGCAGATCTGAATATTCAGCTCTGAAAAATGCAGTATTACTAAAAAATTATAGAAATATAGCTGAAAATTACAAAGGAGGGGTGAGAATCCCTTCCTATAGCTTTCTGGAAGAAGGGTTGGCCCTTTTCCAAGGAAACTAGCTCAAAAACAAGGGCCTTAACCATGCTGCAACAACTCTATGCAAAATGATGCAGTTTCTGCAAGGGACTACACTGTAGGATATGAGGAATATTCTGGCCAACTGCCAAGATTTGGAATGTGCTCATAAATCTTCCTAGCTGATCTCTCAAGAGAAGGAAGGCTCCCTCTATTGAGAAACAAACCGAAAGTGGTGTTATCAAATCTCCACTGCAACACCCTGCAACACAGCACTATTCTGTTACAGAAATAACGTTGAATCTGGAGACTGGTGCTTGGCCTTAAGCTTAGATGTGGAGCACTTCAGTACAAAGCTCTCCCAAGAGGCCTCTCAAGAGAAGAGGTGGGATTCCCGCTTGGGAACACCCAGTGCTAAACAGCACTACAACCCTGCTAAACAGCAAGAGGAAGCTAAGTCTAAATAGACAAATATCAAATGATGATCTCAAAACATGAAGAACAAAGCCTCCCATCCTCTCCATATATAGCAAGTGAACCTCTTCACATTGGGTCGCATCCATATTTTCCACCGAGTTCATGCAATTTTTCCTCCACCAAAACTACGATGTCCATCAAGGAGATTCAATGTATCTAGACAGCTTTGTTGACTTGGTCAAAGTTGACTGAATCAACATGATCCCATCTCTGTTCACACCCAAGGGTGCTCAAATTAACTGCTTATTATTCCTCCTTTCACATTAGGTGTGTTATTGATTCATCTAAAGAGGTTAATCAGCCTCCCTACCCATTTGAGCAAAATGGTAGAAAATGAGACCAAGTGTATAGATCCAGAGTGATCTAGTATGCAACAAAAGGTGAAGAATGATGGGGAAAACCCTCCTATTTATAACAAAATATTGGGTCCTTCTAGATCTTGGTGCATGATTAAAATAATGTTAATCACATCTAGATCCACCTCTATGGAATATTTTTATTATTATTTGTTGGAGGGAAAGGGTGTTTGACTTGGGTCAAATCCCTTGATTAGTGAAAAATAAATAAATAAATGATTTATTTATCTTTTTAAGGAAGTGGTTGGGATATAATCAAATAAATAATGATTTATTTGATTAATGGTGGTTGATTTGGTCATATTTAACAGGGAATATTATTTAAATAATTATTCCTAGAAAATAATAAGATAACTATGGGTTTATCTCATTAATTTCTTTGTTTTTGGGTTAAACATGACTCGGAATAATAATTAAATTATGGTTTAATTAATTATTCCTTTTGGGGTTTCTAATTAACATAGTGGCGGTTTTACTTGGGGTAAAAGCCCAGTTTACATGGTGTACTGGGTCCATCTAATGATGAAAGGTTAGATGACTAAAATGGTCTCAACAGTTGCCCCAGTGCGAGTGTAGGAGCAAATCGTATGACCCCGAAGTACGTTGTAGAAGACAATCACTAGACAACAAAAGGGTATGTCGAGAGAGAGAAATGAGGTAGATAATGTCTTTGAGACTAGACCCTAGGAGACGAGACTCGCAGGTGCAACAAGTCTCTTTTTATGAGAGGGTACCTGTGCTGAAGGCGGCGGGGGAGGCATACCTATGCCAGCCGTGACAAAGTACAAAAGAATAGTGTGTCCAGTAAACAAGGGACCGAACCATAGAGTACAGCTGGCATAATCAAGGGCCAGATAAAAATACAATGAAGAGTCTCACATACATGCTGTGCCTGGGATAACAGCCAGGACTAGTACAATAACATCGGAGTACATGAGATAACTACAACCCAAATGCCCCCTGTAAATGGGGAAGGGCTCATAAAATCTGACTGATACATGCAAATCATAGAGGTGCTGCAAGTGGCTAAGGCCAACATCATCAAAATCTGGAGCGGCATCAAAGGCTGCAATGAAGAGGTCATCCGGGCATGTGGGGGGCTACCTGCAGGGCCACCCCCTCATGAGGGCCGAGACATCTCACACACGCCCGGGAATCATCAAGAGCTGCTGCTGGGTCACTGGACTGTCCAGTATACTCATCTCGATCATGCTGAAAGGAGAGTGGAGGCTTAATCAGAGTCAAAGGAAGTGGGTTATCCTGCATTCTAGGGCACCGAACAAAAGTGGAAGAGCCCGGAACCAAGGTACAGCCCTCTAGACCTTGCTTAGGATAAATGTCTTTCTGATGTCGACGAAGGAGGTCCGCCATAGGTGAGGCAATGAGAGATCCTCAACTAAGGCACGAGAGAAGAACAATAGAGCGACGGACAGACTGACACTAATGATGATGGTGGAAATGGGAAGGATGGAGTGGCGAATGGACGACTTCCCTTGTTAGAGCATAAAGGGCATGAATGACATGGCAGCGACTGACACAATATCGAAAGGGATAGGGGGCAGTGGGGTTGAAGGTCATGATATGCGATACAAGAGAGGAACCAAGCAAGGAAGAGTGGAGGGCTATAGCGGGGTACAAAGGGACGCAGGATAGACTCCATGAATGCAATGATGACTCAACTTGGATGCTCTAAACAAGGGCGACTTGATAGTGCTGCCACACAGTAAAGGCCCCAATGGGGGACCATGGAAGCATGAGTACAAGGTGGGCACTCATGACGAAAATCGACACGAACATGGACAAGTAAGGGAGCGATATGGTGCCCCAAGTACAAGTGTCGTAAGTGAGAAAATTCGATTTTAAGGAGCGGTGAAGTGACCCTTCTTGGACAAAATGTGTCCGGGTGAAGTATCAAATCACCAAAAACTAATAAAAAGCCATTTGAGAGCTCGGTGAGATCTGTCCAGCGGTGCTGACGGTTCGTCGAACGGGGCTACGGTGTGGTCGCAGCAGTCGAAAGAAGAAACAGGGGTTCTCTTTTAATAAGGCAGTTTTCCCTCCAAAATCATTCATTTTCTATTGTTGCTGTGGTGAATGTGGAGAGGAGGGAAGGCCCTAAATCTTGCGGCGAACGTAGCGGACAAACCGACCGTTGGAATCGAGATCTGTCAGTTGGAGGTAAGAGGCCTAACCTTGCTCTTGCATTTTGATGGATTACATTTGCAGTTTAGGGCCCAGAATCCCAGAAACAGCCCCTTCTTCATCTCTATGGCCGGGTCGCACTTTTTTGGGGCAAAAAGTGTGACCCAGGACGCAGGTATTAGGGCACAAAGTGCGACCTGGTCCAGAAAATGGCAGACAACTGCGACCTGGGAGATGAGGGAGGGTTGGTGCTGTTTTATGGCTGGGAGTTGGGTTTTGGTGTTTGGGTGATGATGTGAGGGCCTAGCCATAGTGAGTCAAACTTCCCATGACCCAGGACATCATGGGCCTGGTCATATACTAGAACAAGGTTGCCTTCGTGAAAAGTGCGAGGCTGGACTTTTCGGTCATATTGAGCTTTGGTGCGTTTTTTGGCCGCTTCTATGGTTTGCAAGGCAACACGATGGTCTTCGGAAGCACGCTCAAGCATGATAAGTCGTTGTTCTAGAGGTTGGGTGTCAGGGAGAAGTTCAATGGCCAGTTGTAGGGAAGGGATTTCACATTCGATTGGTAAGACAACCTCCTCTCCAAAAACGAGGTGAGGAGGGTTATGGTTGGGGGGCAGAGGTGCCCCCAAGCATGGTGTGGTCATGCCAAAATGTATTTAGAAAAATGGGAATCTAAACACATGTTAATGATGTGGTGTGCCATTTGTTCTGGTTATGGTTATGCAGTTTGAGAAAGGAAATGGAGGATTACCAATCTCTTTTGGTACTGCTTATAGGGATCAAATGGACTTTAAGTTTCCGAATTGGCATACCTGGTGTCACTATCCCAAAAGGAGGATTTGGAGATAATGAACTGATGCTCTCGTAGAAAAGCTATAGGTTGGTCAATAATAATGTCTAAGAGACTGGGTTGCTGATGTAAGGTGAGGGAACGATAAGGGGTATCGTCCCGAGAGTGATCTGAAGTGATATGGGACTCTAGAGGTTCTTCTAAATGTGGAAGAATACGGGGTCTAGAGTCAACACGACCAGATACACTAGGAGAGTGGTGGAGAATGGCTTCTCTTGGTCTCTCAAATGTGGGTGCCCCCTTACCCAAACATTGGGTTTCGATGTAATGGCCACAAGGTGGATGTGGTGTGAACGCATGGGTTCGATGTAAGGGGGAATATATGAAGTCAGGGGTGGGAATTTCTTCCATAATGTCGTCATCGTGATAGAAGATGGGGTGACTGGTGGAAGAAGAACCACCTGACGTGGTGAAGTGGCCTGAATCATCATCATGAGAAGAGAGGTTCACATGCGCATCGTCACAAGGGGTGACCAAAGAGTAAGTAGATAAAGGATCTACCGATGTTGAGCCCAAGATGATCGCTGAAGAAAGGTCAAGCGAAACAACAGGGGAGGATTCAGATGGAATGGTCCCTGAGGGTCTCATGGATGATGATAGGTAGAAAATGTTGGACGAAGGCTCCGTCATCTCGACATCAGGAGGGGGAATGTCAATGGGAGCAGTCATATCTGGTAGTTCTGCCGAAGCAGAATGCGCAAATATGGGAGAGGTGTACTCATTGCGCTTGGCCTCGAATTGGTGGACCGCGGCAATAGAGGTGCGGAAGTCCTCGAGGCGGGGACAAATATGGGTGTGATAGCCATGGAGATCACACAAAGCACGGGGGTGGTTGGTGTGAATAGTCTTGGGTTTCTTGGCCGCGGTTGTGGAAGGAACAGAGGCTTCTGGGACCGCGGACTCAGGGAACGTGACATTAACCATGGGCTTTAGATGAAGTAATTCAGGACAGGTATGGGAGGCGTGACCGACAACATCACACAAAGCACCCTGGATGGTATGCTTTGGAGGCGGAGGAGGAGCAGGGTTTGTCGGGGCAGCCTTGTCCTTTGATGCCCCCTTGCGAGCTTTGCCCTTCTTACCCGAAGCGGTCGCAACAGGAGGTGGTTCCTGTTGAAGTGACTGAGGCACTGATGCAACGGGAGAAGCCATGGGGACCGGTTGAACCGGGGTCAAAGCGATATAAGGTTTGGGTTGACTAGGCAAGGTGGGGGCTGGAGGATCAAGGTACCAAACGGGCATCCCAAGCGTCAAGTTAGGAAGAGAGAGGGTGGCCATGACTGGTACCGTGTACACTCCTGGTGGGGGAGCTAGGAACGGTATCTGACCAGAGGGGGCATGGCCAGGTGGGATGGCTCCTAAATCGCTAAGGCCTGGAGGAACCGTGCCAGGGGGATAAAGGGGCTCATGACTACCAACTGCAGGTGAAGGGCTAAGAGCAGGTTGCGGAGGGCAAGGTTGCTGACTAGCCGAGGCAGGTTGCTTGAGAGCAGCCCGAGACGATTGCATCATGCAAACATTCGATGAGCTGGGTCAGAGATAGGAGGAGGGGGGAGACTAGGAAAAGTTCCAAGCAGGGAGGAATCTTTGTAAACGCCGGGGGAGACACTGGTCAAGGAGTCGACGGTTTGCTTGTTGACTACAGAAGAGATGGTCGTCTCAGGTGAGGTCTGAGATTTTGGCTCATGATATGTCAACTGGTCAATGGTGACTATCTTCCCATTATGGGGGAAAGACATCTTGCGAAAGACCGCGGATGGGACAGCAGACATAGCATAGGTGTAGCTTCGCCCCAAAATAATGTTGTAGTCTAGTGGGGCGTCAATGACTTCGACGTCAACGCAAACAGTCTTACCGGCGAGTGTGATAGGGCAATTACGGAACAAGCCAATGGGCTGGGAGGCATGACCGTCCCACGCTCTAAGGGTGATCGTGGAAGGGGCCAGCTCAGGGGATCCGAGTTGCTTCCAAACCGAAGCAGACATCACGCAGGTGGATGCCTCCTCGTCAATGATACACCGGGAAACGATGGCGTTTCGTATTTTGACTGAGATTTGGAAGGTGACGGAAGGAGGGAGGGGAGGGTGGTCCGATTGAGTGGCGTCGAAAACAATCATCTGGTCGTCAGCAGGATCTACAGTGCCCACGGCAGATAGTAGAGCCTTCTTTTGGGAAGGGCATGACTGGAGGAGTTCCAGTGTGGAAATGGCAGCAGGGGACTGCGCCAAATCATCTACTATGCTATACGACTGAGCGGCTCGACCGGAAGCATCATTTCGGCGTAATGGCCCCTTTGGAATCTTTGGATGAACCTCAACTTTGGGTTGAGGGATGTGTAAGGGGCCATTGGATGTCGAAAGAGGCTCTGCAGAACCTGAAGAGGGAGGCTCGGGAGCAGACTGAGCAGGAGGCTTGGGGTACTGGCGAGACCGAGTTTGAAGGTTAAGGTCGACGGTTAGAGGCGGATCAGAGTTCATCATGAGGATCTGGTAATTGGAGGAACCAGAAGGGGAAGGTGGAGTGGCCACCTATCCGTCAGGTGGTTGGGTAGCCATGAATCCCTGCTGTGCATCCACCTGCGCTTGAGGGGGCGGGGAGCGCTGTTGCAGGGGTTGAGAAGGCAAGGGAGGCGAAAGTGCATATGCTGGAGGAGTTGGCGCGCCAGGCTGTGGATAAGGGTAATGGTTAGGTTGGGCAACAGTGAGGTAAGCAGGAGGTTGGGAAAAAGGATGAGGCATGCCGTATCCTGGATGCATGCTACCGGGAGGGGGAGAAGTGCAGGAAGTGGTGCCCCCTCCCCCAGGAAAACCATAGCTCATGTGAGGTTGAGCGGATGGATGAGAGATGGGTCCAATGATACTGTTGGCGGCATGAGGTGCCCCCGGTGTATGGGTATCATTGGGTGTGGGAAGATCAGGTAGGACAGTAGGATCATAACCTGTCTGAGCGTAGATCAGGTCATACTTTAACGCCATTTGGAGGGCATCTTCTTCGGTTTGAGGAAAATGGGATGCGACATCTTTCCCAATAGGGGACAAGAGAGATCTAAGGAACCAGTCCATGTAGACACGGTCTTCGAAGGGAGGAGATTGGCATAGGCTCCGTCTTCTTCGCCATTCCTGGACATGGGTATAAAGGCGGGTCGAAGAGGTTTGCTTGAAGGAAGTCAAGAGTTCGATACCAGTGTCATAACGAAGGGGAAGCTGGAAGTAAGATAAAAAAGCCCGGGCAAGAGTTGCGAAGGTGGTATGGGAGGAAGTGGGCTGGTCAACATACCACTTAGAAGCTTCGCCTGTAAGCGTGCGTTGGAACAGTCTAAGACGAACAGAGTCATCGATAATGGAGGTAGATGAACACCACATGTGGAAAGATCGAACATGATTTGAAGGATCTTCTCCAGCACGACCTTCAAACTTTGAGATGTCGGAAGGGAGCTTTGTCGGCATAGCAGGCCAACTAGCGTCATGATGTATAGGGTCGTTTATCAACCGGTCCAAATCGGGGAGGCTGAGGCCTGCCAAGAAGGGGAGCACGGGTGAAGCCGAGGTAGTTCCTGTGGTGGTTCTGCTAGTAGTAGTCCCGGCATTAGGGCTGGGATTCCCGCTAGTGTTGGGCCCTGGACCAGACATAGTGGAGGTGACAGGGGGAAGAACCAAAAGGAAAAGGAGAACCCAAAGAATCAGAGAAGGACTGGCTCGATGATGGTGGGACGGAGCAGGTCGATCGACCGGAGACTGAGGGTGAAGGCCAAGGAGGCTCCGGGAAAGGTGCCTTGGGGGCGCAATGATGACAGGAAGAAGGAAACCAACAGGGGCAGAAAGAGACAGAATCAATTCAGGTCAAGGGCAGAAAAGGTGCAGTGACGATTTATTTTAGAGTCTTTGCCTGGCGGTGTTAACCAGACGCTTCTTTACTTAGGGTCAGTGTGTGGCGTGCGTTAATTTTAATTTTTAAACCCTTTCCGTTTTGAGAGCAAGAAAAAAGTGTGCTGCGTAGCTGAAAATGAACCTACAGAGAACATAATGAAATGCTAAAATAACAGAAAAATAACAGCTACTTGTGCATCTATCTAACCCAATAAAGTGGGTCTCTCAAAACTATGCTGAAAAGAAAGGGAAAAACTATGTAAACACACAAAAAGGGCTCAACAGATCTAGGGTCGAAAGGGACAGGGATCTAGAGGATAAAGCGGCAGGAAAGAGGTGCAGATCACAGCCAAGAGGCAGAGGCAAGGTGGCTGGAAAAAGGAAGGAAATCAGCAAAAACCGGATGGGGCAAGGCGGAGGCCTTCAAAGGGGGTCCAAACAAAACGACAAGAGGTGATTTGAAAGGAAAACAAGCTGATATAAAAGGGATCTGAGGATGAGGTATCAGATCTGAAAAAGGGAAGGCTGAAACTCTGAAAAATCAGATACCTGAAACAGCTAAAACTCTTCCACCAAAAGTGGAGGGTACTGAAGCCCTAGGGGGCTAGGTTCCCACTTAGATGAGCAAAAGCAGATCAGAAACAAGTCGAAACGGGCTGAGACAGAGGCTGGAAAACCCTGACAGAAGCTTCAGAAAAACCCAGAAACAGTTCAGAAAAACAGCAGAAAAAAGTCCAGGTCGCGGTTTTTGACCAGTTTTTCGCTCCGGTCGCAGTTTTGGGGTTGTTTTCTACGTCCTGAGGCTTGAGGTCGCACTTTTTGGGCCAAAAAGTGCGACCTGCACTTTCGGGACTCTCGGCGGCAGATTTCAGAAAAAAATGTCGTCTCAGCTGCGGATGATGTCGGTCACCTGCGCAATAGGGCCAGAAACACACGGAAGTTAGAAATTTTAATGTTTGAGGGCTTTATGAGGAAAAAACCACATGAAAATAGGAAAAACAAAAATCTGAAAAGAAACCCTAGGGTCTGAAGTAGCTGGATATGCAGGAATAGGAAAAACGACAGCGGTCGTAATTTAAAACCCGTGTGGAGTCGCCATTTGTTAGTATGAATTCTTTGTCGAAGTGTACGAAAAAGAACCACTTTAGCTACGCATAACTAATAGCCCTAACAACAATAGAGGCTGCAAAACATCTTCAGATCTGCAATTATTAGTTAAAATGCTGCAACAAACAGATCTATAAATGGAAAGACATTAAGCGGTAAAGTAAAGAGTTTGCTCCATGCATCCAACAGACAAGACAAGAACACGATTTTTGAATGAATTTTTATATTACAGGGCACCTGGGAGGAAACAAGAAGGTGTATCCAGATCTCCTCAATGGGATGGGTTCTTTTTAGTCCTCAACACTTCAGATCTAAGCTTTCTCTCTCTTGTAGATGTAGAAAACCCAATGCAGAAAGTATAGCTCAATGGGAGCAAAATGGTAGAAATGAGACCAAGTGTATAGATCCCGAGTGATCTAATAGGCAACAAAAGGTGAAGAATGATGGGGAAAACCCTCCTATTTATAACAAAATATTGGGTCATTCTAGATCTTGGTGCATGATTAAAATAATGTTAATCATATCTAGATCCACCTCTATGGAATATTTTATTATTATTTGTTGGAGGGAAAGGGTGTTTGACTTGGGTCAAATCCCTTGATTAGTGAAAAATAAATAACAAAATATTGGGTCATTCTAGATCTTGGTGCATGGGTTAACCAGATCTAGATCCACTTTTTATGGAATATTTTATTATATTTGTTGGAGGGAAAAGGTATTTGACTTGGGTCAAATCCTTTAATTTGTCAAAAATAAATAAATAAATGATTTATTTATCTTTTTAAGGAAGCGGTTAGAAGATAATCAAATAAATAATGATTTATTTAATTATTTAAGGAAGTGGTTGAAAGACAATTAAATAAATAGTGATTTATTTAATTATTTGTGGGTGATTTGGTCATATTTAACAAGGAATATTATCTAAATAAGGTTTAAATAATTATTCCTAGAAAATAATAAGATAAACAAAGGTTTATCTAATTAATTTCTTTGATTTTGGGTTAAACATGACTGGGAATAATAATTAAATTATGGTTTAATTAATTATTCCATGAGGAAAATCAAACAAATATGGGTTTGTTTAATATTTCCTTTTGGGGTTTTCTTGTTTTAACATAGTGAAAGCGGTTTTACTTAGGGTAAAACTGAAAACTGGTCTTACATGGTGTACTTGGGTCCATCTAATGATAATGAGTTAGATGACCAAAAAATGGTGTACGCTCAATATAATTTCCGTTTTTAGCAGTTTTTTAGATATTTTATTAGATATTTTGTGCCTTGGGCTTTGCAAAGCCTCAAGGACAAGTTTAGATATTTTGACTTGGCCAAGGGGATAGCTAGTTGCTCCATGAGGTTTTCCTCCTTCTAGCCTATTTATCCCATGGTTCTCATTGTAAATCAGAGGCTGAACTTGAGAGAAGAATTAATATATTGGTCATATGAGCTTTGAAGAACATACTTGTGTTATGATTTTTGACCTGCCTCTTGGATGCTTTTGATGAATGATGAAGGATTGGTGATGGATTCCATGACATGGTAGAATGGTATAGTGTTTCTTGCTATGTTTTTGTCTTCTAGTTTTCATTCATAATACATGCTTCTTGCTGCTATAGATCAGTAGAGATTGATTTTGAGATATGCCCATGGAGGCACCTCAAAATTCCTGAATCTTCATAGCTCTATGTTTTCTTCTTCCTTAGTTATACTAAAGAATTCTTAACTGCTCTTTAGTAACTTAAGGTACTGTTTGCTAGTTTTATTTACAAGTTCTATGCATTTTGAGTAGGATGTATGGTGTGCCCTGCCTACCTATAAAGCTGTCCATAGTTCTGTCCATAAAACTTTCTCTTTGACTGATTAGTTGATCATCTTGTTGAACCAAGGAGGCCTAGTCCCGATCTAGCCCTTTGCCTAAAACTATGAAAGCTTGTTTGTCAAAGTGCCCAATAACTTAGAGACTGTGTTTAGGCGTTCCGACATAGTTTTATGAGTTGTTAGTCCTCCTTATGTGTTTTCCCCAAAGTCTGATAGCCATTTCCCGAAGTTAGAAGGTCTTATACCTCTATGCATGGTTGGAATGTTTGATTTCTATGTATTAATTAGCTCATAGTTACATTTAGCATGATTAATGGCTTGCTATAACATGTTTATGTCTGCTATCAACTAGTTACACTTGAAATCCCTCGTCTTTCACAAGCTTGATGTCCATTTACTCCATTTTGCCCAAATATATTTTCTACTTTGAATCAAATCGGCCCTACAGCAGCCTTACATCATCATCTCATAGCTTCCTTGACCTATTTGACCCCATAGCCCAGTTGATCTAACTTCTTATTATCCATTTTTATATCTTTGATCAGTTTTATCCCTCACAAACTTAAAAAACCAAAAATCAAAAAACTCACTTCATAACTAGCCTAATATCAGAACACCATAAGTAAACACACCGACATCTTTTACATTTATAGAGAGAGCCCTCTCTGAGTCCAGGAAAGCTGGGTCCTTGGGCTCCAAAGCTTGGTTTGATGTTACATCGTCATTTGGGTTTTCAATCGGCCAAATCACTTAACCCTAACAGCAACGGATGACAAAAGGAGGAAAAATAGTGTCAAAGTCAAATAGAAAGGGAGATAAAAGTAGATAGGAAAAGAGGGAGGGGGAAATGATGGAGCAAGAAAGAGTTAGAGAGCAAGAGATAGCAGGAAGAGAGGGATAGTGTCGTATAGATAAAAAGAGAGTCAAAGAACGAAATGGATATAGGAAAAGGTATAATAAAAAAGTATGATTAAAGGAGGGAGACAAAAATAAGGGGAACTAAGCCCGGAGATACATATATCATGAGAGATAGAATGAAGTGGGGATAGAGAGAAGTGCGTGAAAAAGAAGAAATGAGAGCGTGTGTGGTAGAGATGGGAAGGGGAGGGGGAAGAGAGAGAGGGAGAGACGAAGGGGGAGGAAGATAGGGAGAGAGAGGTTGGAGAGGGGAGAAGTGGAGGTTAGATGTTGAGAGAGAGAATATGAGGGAGAGTATGTATGGGGAAGAGGGAGAAGATTATATAGGAGAAAGAATATAACATGAGAGGTTCAATGTCAAAATTAAGAGAGAGTGGGGGTAATATATGGGAAAAATCATAGAGAGATAGAAAAAGGAGATATGGAAAGAGAGAAAGCGGGAGGAAGGAATATAAAGAACATGGGTGAGGTGGGAATTTTAGAGTGATAGGAGAGATAGGGAGATTGGAGAGATAGAGAGATAAAACTAAAGGAATAGAGGGAAGGTATACTAGAAATATGAAAAAATAGAGGGTGACATAAGGAGGGAAGAATAAACAAGGGAAAAGGAAATTGGAGGTTTGGAGATAGTGGTATAAGTAAAGACAAATGAAGTGGGTAGAGAGGAGATGCAAGGGGTTTGTAAGGAACGAGTGATGAGGACGAGGGAGTAAGGGGAAGGAGATGGAGAGAAAGGGAAGAATTGAGGGAGGAATATAGAGAGAGATAAAGATAGAGTGAGGGGGAGCATGTGGGAGAGTGATGGAGAGGGGGGGAAGAGGGGGATAATGGAGGTAGGGAGGGAGGAAGTGGGGGAGAGATAATTTTGGGAGGGGAGAGAAAGGGCGAGATAAGTGATAAGTAGAGAGGGAGGGTAGAGAGAGGGGAGAGGGGCAGGAGGGAGATAAATGGATGGAGGAGGGAGAAGTAGAGATGGAGGGGAGAGAGAGAGGGGTGGGGAAGGGAAGAGAGTTGGAATGGAGGGTTGATAGAGGAGAAGGAGAGAGACAAGAGGAGATAAAATATTTAAAAGAGAGGGAGGGTTTAAAAAATAGGGGAAGATATTGAGATAGATAAAGGGAGGGAAGTAGAGATAGAGGGAGTAATAGAGAGAGTAGTTATGATGGAGGAATGGAGGAAGAAGGAGCGAGGGGAGTGTTGTGATGGAGGAACAAAGAGGGGAAGAGGCAAGGATGGGGTGAGAGGGATGGAGGTATGAATAGAGAGAGAGAATGAGAGAGATAACATGGGAATAGAGAGAAGGAGAAGGGGAGGGAAAAGGAAGGTGAGAGGGGGTTGAATGTCTTTGTGTGTGTGTGTGTAAGAGAGATTGAGAGAGGATGATAAATAAGGGATAGAGAGGAGATAGAGAGGGAGAATGGGAGAGGGAGGGGGTAGAGAGAGAGAGAGAGAGAGATAGAGAGAAGCCAGAAATAAAGAGAAGGGAGAGGGAGAGAAAGAGAAGGGAGATAGGTAGGGAGAGGGAGAAAGAGAACGGAGAGAGGTAGGAGAAGGAGAGGGATAGAAAGATAAGGGATAGGGAGAGGGAAACAAGGGAGAGGGAGAGAAAGAGAAGGAGATAGGTAGGAGAGGGAGAGAAAGATAATGGAGAGAGGTAGGGAGAAGGAGAGGAGAGAAAGATATGATAGGGAGAGAAAGAGAAGGAGAGGTAGGGAGAAGGAGAGGGAGAGAAAGAGAAGGGAGAGAGGTAGAGGGTGTTAGACGGGAGGGAGTGAGATGAGAGAGAGAGGGGGAGGAGGGTAAGTGAGACAAAAGAGAGGGAGAGAAATGATATATAGAGAAGGAAAAGACATAGAGGTAAGGTATAGAGAGAGAGAGAGAGAGAGAGAGAGAGAGAGAGAGAGAGAGAGAGAGAAGGGAGAGAGAGATATATCAAAGGGAGAGAGAGAGGAGGGAGAGAGGAATATAAAAATAAATAATTATTATGGTGGAGAGACAGGAAGGAGGTAGATAGAGATGGAAAGATGGCAGAGAGATAGGAGAGAGAGAGAGAGAGAGAGAGAAGGGGGAGAGAGAGGTAGGAAAAATGTGGAGAGGATTATAAACCATTATGTGGGTGAGATAGAGGAATATAGGTTGAGGCATGGGAGGATGTGTGACAAAGAGAGAATTGATTGAAAGATGTAAGAGATAGGATGAGAGATTTGTAGTTAGAGAGTGATAATGGAAGACAAAGAGACGCATAGAATGTGAAATATGGAGACAATAACATACAAATAAAGTGGGACAAACATGGGGAGAGGAATAGAGGAGGATATTTGGAGTTTGAAAATGAGAGAGGAAGGAGTGAGAGAGAGGGTCTTACGAGAGGAAAGTGTGAAGGAAAATAGAGGGCATTCGAGAGAGAGAGAGAAGGAAAGAGAGAGGGGAGAGGGAATCGAAAGAGAGATAGAAGGGTAATGGTTAGAGAGAAGGAAATAGGGAGAGATGGATATTTGGGGAGAATAATAGATCCAAATACAGACATAGATGGAGAGAGAGGGAGTGTGTTGGGGAGAAAATAGACCAAAGGGAAGACATAGAGGGAGTGGTAGAGAAGGAAAGAAAAATAGGAGAGGGAGACATAAGGAAGGGAGGGCAAGAGAAAGAAAGGAAGGATTTTAGGATACGGAGGTATAAAGAGAGATATAATTAAGTAAAGGGTGTGTGAGAGAGAGAGAAAATAGGTGGAAAGTGAGGGAGTGAGTGAGGGAGCATGAGAGAGGGTGAAAGAGAGGGATGGAGAAAATAGTGAGATAGAGAGAGAAAGTGGAAAATAGGTATATGGGGAGAGGTGTGGGAAAATAGGGGGCATTAGAGAGAGAGAGAGAGGCAGGGAGAGAGATAAGATACTGAAAAGATAGAAGAGTATATTGAGGAGAGAGGTAGATA
Source organism: Pinus albicaulis (assembly GCA_034641835.2). NCBI lineage: Eukaryota > Viridiplantae > Streptophyta > Pinopsida > Pinales > Pinaceae > Pinus > Pinus albicaulis. The sequence continues at coordinate 1,353,954,853 of CM076581.1, forward strand.
GGGGGTAAAGAATTATGATGGGGGAGATATGGATAATGGGTATAATTATGAGGGGAATTGAGGGAGAGAGGTGGTGAAGGAAAGAAGATTGAGAGGAAAAGAGAGAGAGAGAGAAGAATGTAGAGTAGGGGGGTGGAGAGAGGGTGAGGAATTAAAGGTGAGAGAGAGGAAGGGAGGAGAATGGGGATAGATAGGAAGGTAGGAAATAGGAGAGAAATAAACTAGTCAGTTAAAGAGAGAGAGAAAATGATTCATGGAATGAGAGAAGGGGAAGGGGGAGAGAAAAATATAAGGGGGGAAGAGAGAGGATAGAGGAGGAGTTAGAGAGAGAATGGGGTAAGATATAGGAAGGGTGGAGAGAGAATGTGGTGGGTCAACTTCCGAGTGGCATAAATTTTGTATACCAAATCTAATTAAGGAGATTGTTCCACCATTGGAAAGGTCTCTCTCGTGTAGAATAGGGAGAAATTGTTTTCACTAAAACAAAAAAAATTTAACCCCAAAGAATATTTTTGATGCCTCAAGATGTCGCCGGAAGGTTTCATACCCCAATTTTCCAAACAAGGTCCCACTTGTAAAATTGGTCTTGGTGTGAGCTAATTCCTTCACTTTTTCTATTATAAAAACATTAATATGGGATGTAAAAATATAATGATCCAACATGGATCAAATTCACTGATCAAGTTTATATTTTCACAAATTTTTACAATTCACTATCGTATGAAATTCAGTAAATAAATGATTTCTTTGTTCCTAGTTCCTTAATTGTAGAGATGTTTTCCATATTTATTCAACAATTTACATTCTCTTATTAATTTTAATTACAATGTAGGAATTTATTTATATTAGTAGGTGTTCTTCTTTTATTGTTTGATTAGGTGTGTCGTGTGTATATTCCATAGACTCGGTTCTTTTTGATAACTAAGATGGTCATGAATAGAGGCATTGTATTGAGATCCTCTTCAAGCTCATTTATTATCCTTTTTAGTTTTATCTTTCGGCCTCTTGTTCTATAAAAGAGAGGGAAATATATTCACCAAGACTGGTGTATCTTTAGGAGTTCATTTGCTTCACTTAGAGACATCCATTGTAGTTCTCTTTTATTAATGAACTTCTTATTTTGAAAAAAAAAAACAAAGTATGTAGGTGCATTTCATGAAATTTAGTAAGTGAAAATGAATGGGGATATAATTTGTGGATAATCATTAAATGAAGAATGTCATTAATATTGTGTGAAAATTTTGTAAAACTGAAAATGGAGCTATATTTCATTATAAATTTTTCTTAAAGGTAGCTTATTATCTTTTTCTTTCACAATTTATTCAATCTCATTGTCATTAAGTGCCAGGAAATGGTGAGATTCATGCTAGGAATATTTCCATGTGGATGTATTGCAACAACCCATTAAGGTCATTAAGTGCATCAAGGTAGATATTATTGCTGAGAGTATTTTTTTTATGTATTTATCTAAGCAACTAGGTATTTATAGTTATTTTTTTGTTAATGGGGATCATTAGGACCCACATAATTGTACATTGCGATTTTTTTTTAAACATATCTACATTTTGTCTCTAAGAGGTTAGAGATTAGTAGCATACAAGTAGTTTTAGTGAGAAAAGTCACCAAATTAGCTAGCATTATGTTTAAAATGTACTCAAATCTAAGAGTACATGGAAAATTTGAGGTGGGTTCAAAATCATAGTAAAATTTTTAAATTTAAATGCTAGCCAATTTGTTACGGTTTTATGAAAATAGAATCCTGGTTTAACCATACTTTGAAAATTGTTTTATGGACTTTGAGACTAAAATAAAAATGGATCTAATAACTAAAATCATGTATGAATGATGATGTATCACGATTTTTGATAGTAAATTGGAATATGATACATTTTGTTTCCATGAATATTCACATTCTTCATTATTCATTCATTGTAGAGTCTAAATAACAAGATCATATTGAAATATATGATATTTTTGGTAAGGCATGTCAACCTACATTACCGATCCAATCCCTTCTCATGCTAGCAAATTTCTAATGAGGCTTGCTTCTAGATATTTCATTTCCTAATACTCCTATTTTTTATAAATATACAAGACATGTTCTATGTCGTGATGGCTATGTCATATATACATGGTCAACAATCTCGATACAAAATTCTAAAGTTCATTTATTATAAGAAATGATATAATTTACAATCTTTAGGCTTAATTTTTATGCGTACAAGTCTTAATCTTAATATATGTCCAACATTTGTTACAAAATCATGAATATTTTAACATTTTTATTATATAATAGAAATATAATGGGTAAGAGCGACCTCTCTTTTTTTGAAAATCCTCTTTTGGGTAAACATGAATTCCCAAAGAGGAATTCATGCATAAAATGCACTCAATTAATATCCTTACCTTTGGATTTATTGATGAATAGAATCATGTACCAAAATATTCAAGAATATCCTATGGTGTACTTGAAAAAACTTTTCATATTTGATGCATATGTAATTAAGAATCCACAACAAAAAGTGGAATTGAAAAGACCAAATTCTTCTTAGCATGAGATAAGTGTAGGTCAATATCAACATATATAGGAATGCTATGGTGAAATATGGTTAAATATGAAACATCAATATGAAAGAGAGTATAATAATAAATATGAAAAACCTAACTCATGATGCTTACAACATTGTTGGCTAGAGGAGGGCACAAATTATGTTTCTTTTTTTCAAACATGGGAAAATGACTATATAGTTTAAAAAATATATTTCGCTAATATTATATATAGTGTTACTATTTATAAATAGGATTCAAAATCCATCGCCACGTTTTTATAATTTGATAAAAGATTCATATCAAAAAATTATATATACATATTATATTATTAATAAACATCCTTTAAATTTATTTATGCATCATGCAAATTCACTAATTTAGTATACATATACATATAAGCGGTAATCGTATAGCCTTCCCTATAAGTGAATTTAACAAAATATAAATGAAAAAATGTGATACCTCCAAATCATGTATTAAAAACTGGTTATGATTTTTTCTAAATAATGAACACTATACGTGCACTTTTACTACTAGTAAATTCACTATATAGATAAATAACCTATGTTGTAGCTATCTTATATTATGTTTTAGTGATTGAGGTGCAATCAATTAACTACCTCTTAAGATATCTTGTTCTTGGGAAAAATATCTAGTGTCATTTTCTGTATACTCTAACTATATGTAACAACCTTTTCCATACCAATAGAAATATATATTGAGCTCATTTACCATTGAATAATATTTTATTTTTCAAATATAAATGGGAAAAATAAAAAAATATTTGATGAATATTTTCTAATGAAAAAAGATTTGATTATTTAACAAATGAATATTGCGAATATTTTATAATGACTAGTTTGCTCATATGATATATTTATTATTAAGCTATTGAGATTTCTTTGTAAAGAATAAAATTTCAACAATTTATTTCTTCTCTCTTAAAAGAAGGAAATTATATATGAAATTTAATTATACATTCAATTTTCTAAGTGAAAAACTAGTGAATATTTCCTCAGGAAAAAATGTTACAATTTTCCAAAATTAATACAAACTCTAGATCCAATAATGAATGATTTCATCCAACCTATAAATCAAACTCAACATTCATTTACCCCTCTTCATACTCTATATGATTTTATGATTTTTTTATCAATAAAATACACAACTTGGTCATTATTCAATATCGCAATTCAATGCTTTGAATTTACCTTCTTTAAAAAGATTCCTGCAATATTCTAAACTGAAAACTTTTTTTGTATTTAACAAAGGAAGGAAATTAGCATTTTTGACATGAAATATTGAAAGAATAATTTTGTATTTGATAGAAGAGAGATAACATATGTTAATTAAAAGTATTGGACGGTGTTAGATTTATTTACACGCACAAATAATAATTTTATCAATTTGAAATTAGAATTTGTAAAATATTAATGTAGTGATGAATTTTTAAAATTTTTTTTTGATACAAATAGACATATTACTTCATATCTAAACAATATCATTAGAAATATTATTTTTTTCAAAGAAATATTATTTAATTTATAAGATTTACTTATATTTAAATTGATAAATATGTCATTATGTATCTTTCTATTAATTAATTTTTAATAGTAGTTTAATGATATTAAAATAAACGCTAACATAATTATATAAACGAAATGGTTAGTAAATGCAAGTATGGATATATCTTATCTTTTTTGAAAAAAAAATGCTTTTTTTTAACTAACTAAATTATTATTTTATTTTATTTCTATTCTATTTTTTTATTTATTTTTGTAAAGTGATAGTCTATTCATCTATTAATGGTACAAAAAATACAAGACTATATTACAACAGGCAAGGAGGTGTGGGCTGCCCAACAATGGGAAACGGCCTTGCCATCCTAGAAAATTGAGAGAGTTCTCCTAATCAATGTGAGGCACAAAAAATGTAGAGTGCTTAGAAACATAGGGCTAAGTCCCAAAACAGTACCGTAAAAACATAAGAAAGTCACAAGAGCTAGCATCACTCAAGATTTCCTCCTTAATCCAACAAGCATATGGAGAGGAGGGTGGCGTTGGATGAACAATGTCGATCGGTGGTCTTTGTTTTGGCTTTTACTCCTTCTAAGTGCCTTGATGAGGAGGGGTGACTACTCAAGGCCGAGGAGTCAGGGCTCTTTCCCCATCCGATGAACAATAACATGATACCCTTCAGAGGACGGTTGGTTTTACGTGTAGAGAGGAATAGTTGCTTCCCATAGCCACAAGGAATCTTGAAGTATGGCTCGAGTGGGTGTCTTGCGATGGTGGATTTGCACCAAGCCTACTATTGGCCCTCGCCTGCTGTCCCTCATCTACCTCCCTGGGCCTTCTTGACTCAATAAGGGGGAGGGTTCCGAAATTTCCCGCCAACAAGCTATGTACAAGCTCAACCTCCCTCCTACAACCAATTGGGAAAGAAATTTTCCTCGCCATGGGCCATGGCATCCCGTATATGACCGACCGTGAGTGAGGAAGAGTGGCCTTAAGAATGATTCCATTAATGTACACCGTTTCCCGTTTGCCTTTTCCGCAGCGACTAGAAAAGAGATTTTTCATTTTCCAGTCATTTGGCCATCGTTGACTCACCGTGAGAATTCGTGATTTGTCGATTCTCCTCTTCCACGTGATTGACCAATCTCCGGATGTGGGTGGGAATCCCTTCCTCAAAATTATCCTGATGAAGGGGATAATTTTCTTCTCGTTGAATCCGTTGAGGCACTTTGAGCTCTCTACCCCCGATGGATGCGACAACATGATTTTATCACTTTAGGAATCTGTGAGAAAAAAAACCAAAGGAAGATGGAGATGGAGTGAGGCATTACAGAGTGATCTTCGCGGTAATTGCCAATGATATTCACGAGGATGCTCGAGAGATCGAAGGCCAGTGTACAGCACATAGTAATGGTTGGAGCGTGTAGAGGAGACCTTCCCCACATGAAATTAATGGAATTAATCGCTTCCGAGCTTGATGTTGGATATGAGCTAGTTTCTATTACTTCCGTTCTTGTAACTAATTTTTCACCGACACCTTGCCACCACGCACTCTTCCACTCGCTCTGTTACACGACGCTCCTCATTAATAGGGTAGTTTTCGTATTGGGATACTCACCCCGCATCCTATATATATTTATTTTAAATTACTATTATTATTATTATTATTAATTATGAAAGAAATTAATATATAAGTTAAACATATATCCATTTAAAACAGGGGACACTAATTCTTACTAATTGGTATTTACTCCATCATGAGATTTTGTTGTAGGTAGATTTTCTTACAATATCGCTGTAATTAATACAATGGTAACACATGACAAAAACATAGCTCACTTTATATGTACTTGTTCATATGGCATTTTTTAAGTAATCAAATCATTTAAAAGTCCAAAAGTACATAACTACTTTGGAGATAAATATCAACCTTGATTTGTGTACATACCATTATGAGTGTTTTGGAATATTCTTCGAGGTTAAACTCATACCATATGTTTACTAATTATTTATAATTAAATTAAAATTTTGAAGCCCTATTCCAAAATAAAGAAACCGTGATTGTAACACTAACAAAACAAAAAAAAAATTGAACTTTTCTTTAAATAAAAAATATGAAAATATATGATATTATTTAATTAAGTACATTTTACTCTACTTTGTATTGGAGAAAGTATTCATTAGGTATTTTTAGATTCTGTTTGTATTTAGGATTTAGGGTCTTATTTTTTTATAGTTTGTTTAAACTCCATAACTAATCAGAATCCTATAAGATATGTAATGTTTGGTTGTTCATTCAATGAAGTGATTTTTTTTTTTGCACCTCCATATGTAGCGTATCTAACCTGGTGTGAGTTTTTGGTTCATTCAACATTATTTTGTCTTCCATTTTTGAACAGGATGTCAGAGCATGAATGGTTTTTTATTTGCATATAGAGCTCAAAAACCAATCCGTGTGTATATTTTCATGTGGCAATATCTTTTAAAGGAGATTTTTTTGTATTTAATATTGATCTCGAAAATGGGGTTGATAACTTTTTATTCCTTTCAAGAACCTCCAATCGCCAGTTAGAAATTAAGATCTAGCTTATTCTTGATTGTGTCGAATTCATCACTCTGGAAACAGTGTGATGTGTTTTAAACTCTTTTAATCCTTTATGTGTGAGAAGTTAAACTTTATTTTTTCTGATATTACATGTAAAACAACCATAAAGTGCAGAAAATAATCATGAACACATAACAACAAATTTAATATAGGATTTCACCCAAATACCGTGGGCTATGTCTCCTTGAGCCTTTTTCAACCTAATTGTCTCTTGGGATTATGATGAAAATTATACTTTACAAGTAAAATACTCAACTCCAATGGTTATTTGGATTGTAACATTGTGTTTAGAATACCATCATACCCCTAGGAATGGCCGTCATTACTATGAAGGTAGAAGTAGGTCAGCTTTTGACATGACCTCATCTCTGTCGATGCCCTTAAGCTTCCCTAAGCTTACTTTTTTGGCACAAACTAAAACTACCTGGAAGTCATTTTTTGTCCTGAAACCTAACCTAATGTCTCCAAAACATATCATACATCCAAAATAGGCTTTTCATTTGCTCAAAATGAGCTCGGCTCCCTACCATGCCTCCATCTACCGATGGCCCCAGCCTACCCAAACCCTCCCCGTGGCTTCGACCACTGGAGTCTCCAAGTGGCTCGAAAATCCCTTCTATTGGATTCATAATGTCCAAAATAGTCATAATATACTATGCATTTACTGAAATTACCCATGAAGCATATGGTTATGCCTCCAACACCGTGGCACCCCCCGTTCCCCTTTGCCTAACAAAATTCTCTCGAACTATCTCGACCTTCAAAATTCTTAAAATATTCTAATAACTCCATAAATGGATTCATAAAGTTTCAAAAATAGTCATAATATACTACTGGTTTGATGAGAATGATATTGGTCGCTTCCGGGATAGGCCTCATTTCCGTTGGGGACTCGTGGCCCTAAAGGGCCCTTAAATATCGAAGCATCTTGGCATTCATAAGTCCTTTATTGGCTCTAAAACCTCACCATTAGTTCAATAATATCTAAAACATCCAAAATTGACTATTTTTTCCTAAGTAAGGTTTCTAGCTACCTGGCTAGGCCTCATACTGCCGTCGGCTCCTGCGGGCTCCCATGGGCCCCCGAACTTTTATGTAAGAAAAAAATCATCCAAAAGTTCTCTGATGCCTCTAAAAACCCTCACTAATGAGTCTGTAATGTCCAAGAAAGTCGAAATTGACTATTCACACCGCAATAATGGCTTAATCTAGCTCAAGATAGAGCATAAACAATTTTTTCCCAAGAATCCCAAAACAACTCCACTAATTCTAGAGCAACTACAAATAGCGAGAGTCAAATTTGTTTTATCCACCAAAAATAGCATTCTACCATGATTACTGCCAAAAATAACCATTTAGAAAACAAATAATTAATTTTAGTTGGGCACATGACTCCAACCCCGTGGTTAACATTAATCGTTGAGCGAAACTGCGGAGCAACCGTCGCTTCTAATCACATGTGGAATTGCCATGTGACAAGGCTTCTCACAAAATTGCGTAGATCGACGGTTGGTGGTTGGTGGTTATACATCTTTTTATAATGTGACATGTGAACGCCAAATGGGGGCCATAAGAAAGTTAAATCTTGTGGTTTAATACAAGTAATGATGGGTTTTGGCCTTAGACATGCGCGACTGCCCTCCACCAAAATTTTAAAAGGTCGTTCAAGCACAACATGGCGGCCTTAGGCTAGCCACGGCGCCTTCTAATTGGCCCAACAAAACAACGTATAGTCCATCCGCAAATAAAACGATGCCACATGTCCTCCATCGATCGGGTTTCCGGAAGGAATATTCTAGGAATATTCTCGGAATATTTTTCCTAACTATGAAAACACCAACAACTTGGTCAAAAGCCAAAAAATTACAAGCATCGGGATTTTTCAAATTGCTATAATCCTTCGTACTCTGCTCATGGAACCATTTACGGCACCGAATCAGAAGATGAGGATCTATCCGTACCCAATGTGTTCGACACATCTCTGAACACTTTAAATTCTGAGCTATCACTTATGTTTCGATCCAAATCTTATCACTCCTCCCCATTAAGAATCTTTGGACTCCAAAATACCGACACCGATCCGTTCAGTATATGAGAGTACAACACCCTCACTTTTCCAACCTTCTTACACTTTTCCTTGCATGGCTTAGTGCCTTTGAGCCCAAATCAAAGGTATTCAACACTTCTCTTCGGGATGCTCTTCGTCCTCCGTCAAGAATTGTCTTCCTTGAGCTCACCTAGAAAATTTCTGATGAGAAATTTATAGAAGGTAGTTGAACATCATTTCCTTGATCATCGATCGAAGGTGGCTCAAACAAACACAATTTTCCAATAGAAATGCATACACGACCGCAATTTTCATATGTACAAACAAATGAATGTATGGATGCATCAAGTTAAGAAGTCAAACCACTTTCTACCAAGCCACTTCCATGGCGATTTTTGCTACCGGAAATATTCTTCATGTGAACATATGTTCTCACATCAATGATGGAATCTTTGGGTCCACTTTCACCATTGTTTTTATCCTCTTGCTTCAAATTCTTGGGATGATTAGTTGGATGCAATGTCCAACATTAGGCAATGAAATGTCCCTTTTTCTCGAGCTAAAAATTTTTCGACTTTCTCACAAGTTTCCTCTTCTTCAATGTTTCCTATATGCTCTTCAATCTTCCTTGCAAGATCTTGAAACGTCATGCTATGCAGCATACCAAAATAGGAAAAGAAACTCTTCTTCCATTCTTGCATGCAGATTTGCCATGCTTAACATAAAAATAATCAACTTGACTATGGGAAGAATTATACCTCAACTATTGCTTGCATAGTCCATCCTTTTTACCTTCTTGAGGAGATGGAATTGTGGAGGTTCCAGATTTCTTTGGAAGACTAACACTCTGTTCAAGTGTCTTGATATCTATCTAAAATTTTTGCTCACCATGTTTCCGCAAGTCCGCAAACTTCTTGCTGCAACATAGGCCTAAAACAATGAAAAAAAATGAAAAAAAAAAAATCCTGACATGTTTTGCTTCTTAGAACTTCCAACAAAATTCTTCTCGGTTATCTCACCTTTCATGGCTTGGAGTTTTCTCCATAAGGTTGAACATAGCCTTGACTAAACTTCTTAGGCCTTTTCCTCAACAAAATAGGACCAATCATGCCTTGTGCATGTTTTCCCAAACCCTTGCCTTCATAGCCCATTTTTAACATCAACTTGGACTCTATACCTCTAGTAAGTTTTTCAAATTAACCGCACATCTATCTTAAGAGGAAATTGAAGACAATTTTGAGTGATTTCCACTTACTCAAGCATGTTCTTGGTTAAAGCCTCTGGGCATGATGGTTTTGCATCTCCATCTCATAGCCATTAACATCTTTCCATTTTTGTTTCATATATTCAATTCTCTTATGAACTATAGTGTTTCTTCTCTTCCATCTTCACAGAATTTGCACAATAATCTTCTGTAATGTAGAAGTCTTGGTTGTAGACAGTTTCATCAAAGAATCTTATGAAAGAGGATTTTCAACCCATCTTGAAGAAGTTTTCATCTTATGAAAATGAACTAAAGAACTTAAAAATAATTCACAAAGCTTTCAAAACCATTGACAAAGCTTCTCGAACAAAATGGCTATAGAGTCAAGCTCTTCTTCAAGTAGCATTTTGCAACAATTTTGTGCTTCATAAGGTTTGAGGTAATTTGCAGGAGAATTCTTTCAACCTTCTTACTTGTCCTCTTCTAGAAGTAGCTAATGGAGGCTCACCTTCACTCCTACAAACTCAAACTTGTAAGTAACAATCAATTTCAAACATGAATTATTTGCACCGTTAAACACCAAGTCAAACAAACAACCTAAGGCTCTATAAAACAAGCAATAAGTTCTATCAAGCAAGAAACCTAGAAATGATACCACCTAATCTCAAATAAGTTGATAACTTATTATGCCTTTCAAGAACCTTCCACTCAAGCAAAAGTAAATGTAAATTAAGATCTAGCTTATTCTTGATTAAAATAATTCATCACTGAAACAAAGTGTATTTGTTTTAAACCTAAGTTTTTAATCCTTTTGTTTTTGATGATATTAAGCATGTATAGCAAACGATAAAGTGTAAAAGAATGAACACATAACATCAAATTTAATATAGGAGTTCACCCAAATACTTAAGCATGCCTCCTTGACCCTTTGTCACTAACCGATTTGCCTTTTTTGGGATTATGATGAAAATTATATTTACAAGTGCAAAATACTCAAATACAAAAGGTTTATTTGACTCAGAAACATTGGGTTTATAATACAATCAGCACTTTGAATGATGTCATTACCTTCCTGAATATAGAACTAGCTCTCTTTGATCGATCTCATTTGTTTGTGCCTTAATTTTCCCTGAGTTTCTTTGAAAAAAACTCCTTTAGAAGTCCTTTCTATTCCTTGAAACAAAACCTACTATCTCCAACACATCATACATCCAAAATAGGGAAGAGTTCTTTTGCTCAAAATGAGCTATGGCTCCCCAATTCAGGCCCATCCACTGAGGCCTCTGGGCTGCCCAAAATTTCCTATTTCCTGACCTTAAAAATTCTCCAAATGGCTCTGAAAATCCCTTCAATGGATTTATAATCTCCAAAATAATATCAAACATAATGCTATTCATTTATTGAAATCATTCTTCAGCTACTTTGGTTAAGCCTCCAACACTCGTAGCACCCCCGGCCTTTACCACCGAAACCTTCTCTTGAAGCATATCAGCCCTTAGAATTCTTGTAAAAAGCTTAATAACTGAGTAAATGGGATTCAGAAGGTTCAAAATATCAAAATAGACTACCGGTTTGCTGAGAATGGATATCGGATGCTCGGATATGCCTTATTTTCCCTTCGTTAACTCGTGGCCCAAAGGCATTTTGAACTCAAGAATATTGGCTTTTGTGTCTTCTATTGGCTTTGGAAAATCTCACCATTTGTTCCACGTTCAGCAACTGAAAATTTGACTATTTTTTCCCAAGTAAGGCCTCTAACTACCCCGGCTAGGCCCATCGTCATATTCCCCAGCTGTGTCTTAAAGGAATTTCTAACCTCTCTTAAGAAAATCATACCTAAAGTTCTCTAATGGCTGAAACTTCACCAATGAGTCTGAATGTCCAATAAAGTCGAAATTGACTATTCACTCCAAGAATGGTCCAATTCTTATCTCAAGAGAAGTGATAAAGGTCAAATTTTCCTAAGAATTTCTGGAAAATAATCTCATTAAATTCCAGAGCAACCTGCAGCGTAAGTTGGAGTCAAATTTCCATTAACTGGAGAAAATGGCGATACCATTATTAACAACGAAATAACCATTTAGAAAAGCATTAAATAATTTTTTGTTGGGGCACGGTGACTCAAACCCCACGCTAACACAACCCCGTTGAGCGAAATCGTTGGACCAACCATCGTCTTCTAACCACGTAGAATTGCCATGTCATAAGGCTTATAAAAATCAGAGACCTGATTTTCAGGTTATGCTTAACATTTTGTTGTAACATGACATGTGTGAACACCGAGAGTTTTGGATTTAAATGTTACTTTTTAATGCGCGCCTGAGATTTTGGCCCCAGGGGACATGGGAGATGGCCATGGGGAAGTGGCCAGCTCAAGGGTTGGCCCTCTTCTCCCCCAGCCTGTGGAAATATTTGTAACCTTAAATATAAATGCAGCAGCCACAAGGTTAAGAACCATCGGTAGGGCGAGCAGTTACTGCGTGCTGCGGGAGGTCGTGTGATCGATCCTCCGACCTCCCACCAAAATTCTTAAACTATGGTTCAAGGGACACATGCTGGGGCTCTCAAGGCCTGCCACGTGGCACCTTTTTGATTGGCCCAACAAAACACACATCTATCCGCATATAAAATGATGCCACGTGTTCTCCAGCTTGACCGGCCCTAAATAATGTTTTGGGGAACATTTCATAGTATTCCAGAATATTCCTTGGAATATTCTTTTTTGCCGACTATGTAAATACCCAACAAACTCGGTCAAAAGCCAAAATTGCAAGCCACGGATTTTTTAAATGTGATAACTTCTTCATAATATATCGATTTTTCGAATCGTTCATGGTGCCAATCAGAAGACAATATCTATCTCGGTAGCTCGTATTCGACACACTTCTTAACACTTTGAATTCTGAGCTATCACTTAGTCCTGAATTCAACTCATCAACATGGAGAGCGAAGAGCTTCCACTTTCGTGTGGCATACATTAAGGATGGAAAAATTACTCCGATAAATAACTCACATGAAATAAATCTTGATTTTTTTTTAAAAATAGATTATGGATAGTTCGTTACAAAAAATTGTAATAGATTGTACACTGTAATAGCTATTTCCATTAAAATAGATGAGACATGTTTTGCATAGATCTAAGAAGCATTTTGTGGGATAACAGTCACCAATCGGTGTTCACTGAAACAGAGTCATACCAATATCTTAGAGCCTCAATAGAACAAGAAAGACTCTGTGGAAGGTAGCATAATTATATTGTTATTTCCAAAAAAAGTATATAACCTTCGTAAGAAATTATCAAGATCCAGTTTAGTGTATATCTATTAGTGAGTAGGTCAAATGAGGAGCTTGACCTTTTGGTTAATTGGAGTGGGGAGATGTGTTGAAAGTGTGAATCATCCTATAATCTATATGGGAGCTATTTAATTGTTGGTGAATCCGACCGCATGGAGTTGCAACCTGCTGGTGGATAAGATTGTGGAACCACAAAATATCACCTCGTAATTTTATGGATCAAAGCCTATGTGTGGTATGAATCTGTGTCAAATTAAGTTGTTAGTGTGTTGGTTTATTTATTTAGTGCCTCGGTGCAAATACGCCTTTGGAGAATCTGCGGGTAAATTAAAATTTCCTATCTAATCCGTGATCGAGCTCATGAGGCTTCACTGTGCCATACTTTCAAACAACCACGTGTGAATGTAATAGGACTCGGCACACCTCTCCACTAAACTATAAGTTTTTTGATTGAGGAAAACTTTAAAATATGTCACATTTTGCAATGCAATGCATATAAGGAATGTTTTAAGGTTGTGATGACCCACAATTTTTTTTTTTTTTTAATTTGACATGTATGTGGTGAATTTTTATATGAAATGTGTGAATTTGTAATGAGGATTCAATTTTTAAAATTGTGTACAATCTACCCATTGTGTTAATTTATATGAAATCTTTAGAGAAGATTGCACAGAGGTCCACCTTATTTAAAGTTGTTGAGAGAAGTGCACTAATCTTGAGAGCCTCCTCTATATTTGACTTGAAAATGTATTAGGAGTTATTGGTGGTTCTCATGAAGTGTGGAGAAGCAAGCAGAGATTTTTGAAGATTCGTAATTTTTTTCAATATGACTAATCCAATTGAAGGGACCTACCTAAAGGAAGCAAAAAATTTGGATGGCTCAAAATATTTTAATTGGAAATTTTAGTTGCAAATGTTGATGGAAGGTTATGGCATATGAATGATTACAAATGGAGAAGAAGTAAATTAGATTCCAACTATAGGAATGACATATTCATCAATCCAAGATTAGGAGAAGCAAGAGAATAAAGGAAATATACTATTAATGATGTCTCTGTGGAAAGATAGAATAATTCCTCATATTCGTGATTACAAGACTCCCAATGAAACCTGAACTAAACTTAAGGATCTTATGAGACCAAAATATAAATTGGGTCCTATTTTTGAAAATCATGATTTTTTATATTAAGATGGAAGAAATGAATATGTTAGTACTTTTGTTTCAATAATTAAAGAGTTGAAAGATAAGATGGGAGACATAGGAGAGTTAGTACCTAGTACTGATCTTGTTACAATTACTTTAAATGGAATGTCAAAGGACTATTATATGCTTATTATAGGTCTTGGGCTTTCAGTATGAGAAGTCTCCAACTTTTGAGAAATTTAAAGGTATATTGATGAAAGAAGAAGACAAGCACAAAAATTTGAATCCTCAAAAAATCCGTACTCTAGCACTTTGGTGACGAGTAAATTTTTCCAAAGGAAAACAGGAGTGATGGGCAAAGGTGTGAATTCCATCTTAGAGAAGGCCATATCAAAATCAAAATCAAGGTATGTCATTTTCAGAAAATGATTCTAGAATGAAATTCTTTTATTATGGTAAAGCTTCATACACTGAGATTTCTATAAGAAGAAAAGTGATGAAGCTAGGTATAAACACATGTGTTATTCACTACATTTTGAGAGAGAATCCAAGGAATTATAACTTAAAAAATATTAATTTGTTTGTGTTGAATGTTGTATTGCATGCTTAAATTGATGATGTTAATGATGCCAGTGATTCTAGATCCTTGATTTACATGAGATATAATAGAGTTGGTATGAGAACTTCAAGGAAACAAGTAATGGTGCCAACATTTATTCTGGAGATATCCATGCACATCAGATCAAGGGATATGGAGACATTCATGAAACATTTCCAAATTAGGTTGCTAAGCACATTCACATAATGTCATGGCAAACAAAGGATCAAGAAAAATATGATCTCTCGTCAAAAATCTTAGATCATAATGTGAAGGTTGAATTCTTCAAACACATTACATAGTAAAGGACTTGTTGATCAATACAAACTTGTTGCTTCAAGAGCTGTGTGGTTGGAGGATTCTACAATATTGATGTCACCAAAAGAGCTCATAAAGCAATGACTTCTACAACTATGTCAAAAGAAAAAACTCTTGGAACCGTATGTATGGTTATATCAATTACTCTTTGAAGCACTCCCTATGTTAAAGAAATGAGTATTCTTCTTGTCAAGGTTTTTCTGCTTAGGAAAATTTAAAGAGATGAATCCTCTCTAATTCCTATAGGATAAGAAGAGATGTATTAGAACTTGTATTAGGTGATTTTCTATCAATTAAGCAAATTAGATTTAATAGAGGTGCTTAATATTTTCTATTGGTTATTATGATTGCATAAGGTACTTGGTTTAAACTCTTAGGAGAAAGAGTGATGTTTTTTAGTATTTCAAAGAATTCAAAAACATGGTACAAAAGCAGGAAGGGAAGTTCATAAAAATCATCCATTCAGATCAAGAGGGAGAGCAAGGTTGGGGAAAATCATCAAGTACCGCAAGGATCATGGAATAGTGAAACAATTTATAGCACCCTACACTCCACAACAGAACGATGTTGGAGAAAGGAAAAAATAGAACATTGGTGGAGTGCTACCAAGTATGATTAAAGGTAGAAATATCCTAAATTAATTTTGGGCTAAGGCCATTAGCATTGTAATTTATTTAAATAATATAATTCAATGAATGATATCTTGGTCTTAGGACCGTATTTGAAGCCTTGTATGGTTTTAAACCGTAGTTCATCATTTGAGGGTATTTTGGTGTAAGGAATTTGCACATATTCCAAAGGACAATAGAACATTTTTAAATGCTAAATCCATCAAATGTATTTTTGTATTACCTTAGAATTTAAATCTTATAAAATGTTTGATCCCTTTACTCACAAAGTGTTTGCAAGTAGAGATGTAATTTTCCATGACAAAGAAGATGAAGGAAATAAGGATAAAAACCATGAAATACTACATGATTATTTTATGATAGTTCAAGACAATAAATAAGAAGCAAAAGAGAGTGAGAAGTATAAGCTTGAGGAAGAATCTAGTCATATGGACACCACGAATAGTCGAGATTACCTAGAGGAGGAGAGGTAACTCTTCGTATACGAAGAAGGATGCAGACAATGAAGTTCCAAGGAGATCTAATCACCAAATTCAAACTACGTGAAAGGTATAAGTACTATGCCTCGATGAGTCGTGTTTATATGTCATAGAACCCATGAGTTTTAATGGAGCTAATGAATTTGAAGAGGAGAAAACAATGAAGGAAGAATATCACTCTATAATGAAAAATAAAATTTGGGGAATTAAAATGAACTATCTAAAGATAAATAACCCATAGGATGTAAATGGCCATACAAAACCAAGTTTAAAGAATATGGTAGTATATATGAATATATGTCCGTATTGGTGGCAAAATGATATTCACAAAAAGAGGGTATTGACTATGCACAAACATTTGCACTCGTAGATAAACTAAACAATATTAGATTGTTAATTGCATTAGCTCCAAATTATCATTGGAAAATTTACCAATTAGATGTAAAATATTCTTTAAATGAATGGTGATTTAAAGGAGATTTTTTCAACAGCAACCCCAAGGGGTTTGTGAAAAGGCATGAACATTTAGTGCAGATTAAAGAAAGATTTGTATGGTTTAATGCAAGTACCTAGGTCATGGTATGAAAAGATATATTCTTCTATCTATCATGGTTTTACATGAGCTTGTGCTGAAAAGTCACTCTTTTTGTTTGCTAAATTTGATTCAAAGGGGCATGTTGTATTGATTTCATTATAAGGCCGATGATTTAATTATTACAAGAAATTTTGGTAAACTAATTGCTGGAATTATGAAAGTCACAAGTATTTGAGATAAAAATATATTGGCGAGTTACATTATTTTCTATGTCTTAAAGTTTGGAGATATGTTGGTCATAATTTTTTTCTCAAAGGAAAGTATGTGAGAGAATTGCTTAAGAAGTTTAAAATGGATCAAGGTAAAGTTGGTTTTGTTCCCAATGCAAAGAAAATGTGAAACTTCATATTGATGATGCCTCAAAGGAGCTAGATTGTACAATATTGTATATACCAGTGGGAAGCTTGAATTACCTGTATTGTTAAACTATGATTCCACATAGCATACTTGTTATGTAAGTTAAGTCAGTTTATGGCGATATCTCTAGAAATCCATTAGAAAGCAACGAAAAAGTGTACTTAGGAATTTTAAAGGAATACTTAATTCTTGAATTAAGTACATCGATTCATTTTATGGTGAGCTATGCTAAGCTACTTCCTAAATTCAAATCAAGTGGTAGTCCATATGATAGAAATCTACTATAGGTTATGCTTTTAGGCATTGATCCAGGATTGTTCATAGAGTATCAAGAAGCAACCTATTGTATCTTAGTCATCCATCGAGGGATAGTATAAAGACTGTGGTGCAACAACTTATGAAGATTTTTTGTTGAGGATAACCTTTCAAGATGTTGGAGATGAACAAAAGAAGGCTATACGAATCAAATACAACTCCGAGCTCGACCTAGTTAGAAAATAACGAGCTATCATGCAAGAAAATAACTGTTGATGCTCATTACATTTGTTAGATAGAAGATATAGTCTAAATAATTTTTTAGTATTTTTGAAAATGATACCGATATTTTCACTAAGATTCTTGGTAAGGTGAAATTTGAATTGTTTAGGGAGATATTAGGTGTGGAAATTAATCCTTTCCCCATCAATGGGGAAACATGGAAATAATGGAGAAAGTATATGTTAGGTATTTTTTTATTTTATGTGTATTTAGAATTTAGATCCTATTTTTTGGGATTGTTGATCTCCCTAAAAGTGATCCCATAAGATATGTAATCTTTTATTGTTCATTCAATGAAGTGGCACTTTATTTTAGCATGAGAAATTGAGGCCTAAATGTAGAATCGAATATTAAAAAGTGTCATTGATGCACGGAAGGGTAGAAAAACAATACGAGAAGGGGAAGGAAATCAGAGACTTCAATGAGTAAATAATAGTAGGCATTGGACCCGGACCTCATAGGGAATAACCTCAGAAATTTGGGTTTAGCTGACCTAAAACTCGCTAACTCAAATGCACCCCTTTACTGGAAATAGTCCAACAAATGTGAGTCAAGATGAAAAATATGAGTGTTAATAATGAAATATTGGGAGGCTGGAACAAGAAAGGATTATGAAAATCATATCGATAGGCATAATTAGAGACATCCAAATCACAACTCCGGAGAATGGGAACACAACTAAGATGCAACATCATGGGATGAACATCAAAAGGTTAAGGGAGATCAGATTGAGAATGAAGAGGAGCATGGAAAACTAGAGAATTGATGAACCCTCATACTTGCACCTGTTGGAGAACCAATCTATTAGTAAACATAAAAAAACTATGAACACAATTAATATAAAACTTAAATAATTACCTTTGAAGTTGGGGTCGATGCTTGCTCCTCAAACCCCGCAAACGACACAAAGCTAGGTTAGTTTGTTTGAAAACCAAAATATCACCATGCATTCAAATAAATGAACAATTAAAAATTTTCCTTATGAAGAATCACCATGGTCGAGATGAGCTCGTCAGTTTTTTTCAATCTCGAACTTGGCAACCGAATTAGACCAACTATGGTTAGAACACAAGAAGGGTTAGTTGGTTGCTATCACAAGAAGGATCCGTGATGAAACAAAAAATGCATATTTCCCTGCACAAAGTGTACCAAAGAAAATTCAGTACCAAGACCCGAGTTCAGGAATTCGTACACTTGTATGGAAGCAAAGGTGAAGGCTTCGTGCAATGTGGCACCAAAGGCCAAAAGAAGAGGAAAATACAAAGTGAAACAATTTGACGGGTTTGGTAGGGGGGTAATAACTCAACCGTCCCCAACCTCTTGTAGTCATAGGATGAGTGGTGTGATCAACGAAGGATAACTTTCAGCTTGTCTCAAGTGTTTTAGTTTTGTTATGGTAAATATATTTTTTTGAAAAATATTATATAAATATAATTCGCATTTACATTTGCCACATCACCAACCTTTTTTATTTCTTAAGTCACTTAAACTACATTGATGTAAGAATGCTTCTATTCCTCTCTTTATCAGAAATAAAGTCTTAAAAGAGTGTCAACTAATCTATATTAATTTCAATGAAGATAATCATCATTATAAATTATGATTATAATTTTTTATACACTAAATATAATTTACAAATTATTTATAAATAAGAATGAAATATTGATATATAAAGAAATATAATATGTTAACAATTTACAAATAATATGATGTTTATGGGGAATTAATACTACTTAATATTAAGGTTATTAGTTTGGAAATCATAATTAATATTGCTTATCTAAAATTTATAATATATATATATATATATCATTACTTATATTTATATGATAAATATAAATTATTTTTTCAATATAATAATATTAAAATAATTAATATAATAAAAATATACTGTGTATATATAATTTCTATGAATTTTTTTCCATTATAGTTATCTAATAGTAAATTACATGCTTTTCAATTGATTTATGGTTTATTACTTTTTAAATATAATTAAGAAAATATTTATCTTTAAAATGTTGATAATAAATTATTAAATAATTTTATAGTATTATTTTATATTAGTATAATTTACTTATAAAATATATTATATAAATTATATAATACCATCGAAATATAGAATTTCCATAACACACTAAATGTGAATGTTAAATAAAATAAAGACAAACTCATTGTACATTGATCAAAGTCTGATCGAAAGCGTTGTAAAATTATATGGAATATTCTTATTTTCAACGTAGTTCAAGGGACATGTAATATGGGTAAAAGTTTATTTATTTCTGATGTAGGAGCATTACAGTAGAGCCAACAATGTGATGTTGGTCACATGTTGTGCCTTGGAAAGAGGAATTCGCAGTCCATGAATTTAAAGACTTTATTTTTTTTTTAAAGTATTTTGTTTAAGTTAATGCGTTAACCTTGCCCATTGTAATTTGCTCAAAAGAATGATTAAATTAGGATTAGTTAAGTTTAGTTGAATAAAACTATTTTGAAACTGATTCATATATATGGGGATTTTTTGTGAAAGGGATAAAAATGAACCATTCCACCATCAGGGTGTTCTACCTCGATAGAAAGAAAATATAGAATAGCTACAGAGGTAAATGTAAAAACCAACCATCTAAGGGCTTGGATCTATTTTTTCTATTTACCATTTCCAAGTGTTCTCGTGTTTGGATCTAATCTCTATTTTAGAACATTACTTTATTTCCAAGATTAATCTCGAGTGTTTTGTGCTTTGATCGGGCTCCTTATTTTTAAATTAATTCTTTGAATCTCTTTGAAATCAAATACCGTATTTGAGACACGTATCAAGAATACAAATTTGATTTGTTAAAAACGGTGGGTCTATAGACTTTTCATATTCTTTGTTGAATGTAATATTCGTTGACTATAGAGCATATATCAATCAGGATTTGGTAAAGGATAAGCGGGACATTGGATCCAACCGACCAATGGTGGAAGATCGCATCGCAGCAGAGAGACATCACACATCGCAAAGAATAGAAAACAAAGATAACATTTCACAAGTTAAATATTTTAATCCTCATGGCGAATTAGTATGAAGGAGAGCAGGGCAAACCGTCGGATTCTTTAAAACCAACTAAAAGAGATCGAAAAGCGGATCACAAGTTGCAAAAGATTGGAATTAGTGCTAGGGCCATTGCAAGGTAAGTTAAGAGATTTGTGATGCGAAGTGCAGGAAGACACATGGAAATATGGTCCAACTTCAAAATCACAAGAAATAGGACTTTAACATTTAAGAGTTATATTGTCGAGGATGTGGAAGTGCGATCACACGTTGATTGGTCAAGAGTCGTGTGGCTCCTCCCAAGGAACTCGCGGGTTCACATTTTTGTTTGTCATGTGTTCGCTAGCTTATTTGTTTAGGTTTGTGTATGTTATAAAAATTTTGTTGTTTATCGCGCAAGTATGTATGTTGATAACTTCAAGGATTTAACTCATGAAGTAAGGGATTTTTTGGGAGGAGTTTAAAAACTCACTCCACAAGACACTTTGACCTTATTGCAGGTGTCTGCATCAATTGTGATTATCAGAAAGTTTTCTTTCCCTAAGTGAAAATGGAAGTAGGGAAGAAGAGGTCATGGAAGAGATGAAGTAAACAGAAGAGGCTGAGAAGAGATGCAAGGGGAGGCGCAGAAGAAGAAATACGTGAAGAAATTACAATGTTGTCGCACGTTTGCTAGGCATGCAGAAGAGGGAAGGCGTAGGGATTCGAAGGTGGAAATGATAGTGAAGATGAGGGGTTTTGCGTAGGCACAAATAGATGAGCGAAGAATGACCACTAGAAATCATATTACCGAAATTTTGGATGCCTAGCAGCAAGCCAAAACTAGAGCTCTCCAATTATGATGGTTTTATCCATAGAAGCATTGTTGAACTAGATAAGTGAGTTAGATAAATACTTCGAGTATGGGGAAATTATATGACAGAAAATTCCAAGTTTGTTGTCACTAAGTTGAAAGGACACACCGGCATCAGGGAAAATGGCAGTAAAGGCGAAGGCTAAACAAGCCTTTGATCAAGAGTTGGGATAGGATGATTGAAATATGAAAAGCAAATTCCTTCCTAAAGATTACCAAATTTCCTTTTACAGACAAAATGCAAAACCCGATATAGAGGACAATGGCCGTAAAGGAATACACAAGAGTTCTATAAATTGAACTTGAGGGTTGAGTATGTTGAAGATACTCCCGAGAAGCAAATGCATTTTTGAATACTCTACAGATGAAAATTGGATGAAATCACATATTTCCCCAAAAACTATAGAGGAGGCATACCATGTGCTTTTAAGGTAGAAGAAAATATTCCTGTGAAGCAAATGTAAGAAGAGGACATGGATCCAAAGAGAGAAGAGGAAACTTATGGCGAGAGGTAGCATCGCTACATTAATGAAGAAGGCACAAGCTCGAATACTTTAGGACAGATCGAGAAAGAAGGTAACACCGCAGGTGGAAGGCCATACCCGGGGGCCGAGGAAGAGGTAATGCAGGCAGAGGGCAAGAGAAATTCTACTAGTGTTACAAGTATGACAAATGGGGAAAAAATGTGTCTTATTAATGTCCTCAAAATGAACCATGGACAAGAGGGGAGCATATGTTGCTCAACCTAATGAAGTAGAGGCAAAGCAGTGACAAGAGGTGGAGAATGTGCCCTCGAAATAAAGAGAGGCCTTGGTGTTGAACAAGGTATTTCTAAACCCATCTAAGGAGCATAGAAATACTAGTGGGGAATTTTCTCCCATGGAAAAAATTAAAGGGTTTTAAATTTTTATTGGGTGAATTTTTTGTATCATAATATATTATTTCAAATTGCCCCAAATTTATTTTATAAAAAATTTGCATCTAGAGGTTAGCCCACCTTATTTTAAGGGAGAGGGTAAAAAAAGTAAATTATATTTCAAATCGCCCCCAAATTTATTTATAAAAAAATTAGCTCTCGAGGTTAGCCCACCTTATTTTAAGGAGAGGGTAAAAAAGCAAATTTATATTTCAAATCATCCTAAATTTATTTTATAAAAAAATTAGGTCTAGAGCTTATCCCACCTTATTTTAAGGGAGAGGGGGAATTAAAACATATTATATAAATCTTAACTCTGAATTCATTCCATCGGATCAAATCTCATTTCACTCTAAATAGGTTTTCATCTCAAGAGATTTGATCCTCTCGGGCCCCTGAAAGCTCCGTATTTAAGATGGAGATCTAGGTAAAAAATAAAAAATCACACTATGTGAAACAATTTTACTTGATCAAAAAAAATAAAAAAAAATAACATTAAAATAAAAAAATAATTTCATGGTATTGACACATGGTATGAGAACCCATGGTACTTACCCATGGCATTCATGTGGAACACAACGTATTTAAAGTGGGTAAAATTAAACCAACCTACATCCATATTAACCTAGGATCTACCAAGCAGAGAGAGAGATATCAAATATCAAATAGCTTATGATGCAAACCTATTTTCACCGAGGAAATAAACTTGAACCCTTTTGAGGTTTGGTGGATCCAAAGTTCAACTCGGGAGTTACACTTGTCACATTTTGTAAGCCTAGATGATGCTTCAAGGGGTATGTTTTTTTATGTTATACATTCCTGGATGAGGCTTTAGAAGTGGGTATGTTTTTTATGTTATAAATTTTATTTTAATATATTGTTAGGAGTGGTGAAGAATTTATTTCCCCATTAAGATAGAGATTTAAAGATAATAGGGAAATTGACATTATGGATTTAGAATTTGTGATGATGTAACAAAATTATCTTGTAATTCTGTCTTAATGTTCAATTCTCATGGAGTATTTTCCTCCTCGATGGAATTCTAATTCGATATCCGAGGGTAGACATTTTTTTTAACAAAATATTCTTATAATTTTCTCGTAATGTTCGATTTCATGAATATTTTCTCCTCCATAGAATTCCGCAAGACGCAGACTCCTTTAATCGAGTCTCAGTTAATTTTCTCTAGGAAAGGATTCATCTTAACTTCGGTAAGTTTAGCTAACCTTTACTTTCATTTGAATACCTTTAGTTGAAAATATCTAATATCAACAAGTTAAACATCATTTTAGAAAAATCTTATTGAAATTTAAACTAAAATATTATATTTTCCGAACAATAAATCTAATTAAAAATGAAACTTTGGAAAAATTATTTTTAGCGATGGCATGTTGTTTTTTCACCCTAATCTCTTCAAAATTCTAATTGCATTGGCTTCAATATTTGCAAATATACATTGTGTTTTTTTACTTTTGACTTAGATGAAATTCGTAAAAGGAAATGGTAAAGTGATATGAAGGGTTGTTTAAAAATGAGATCATCATAAAAAAGTTCTATGATGTAGGAGGACTCATCAAACTTAACCCCCGAAGCCAATTGCGATTTTAAACCTTCACAATTTCTAATAAGTCTAGGTGGTGTTATTAATATTTTTTTTACTTTATTCTTAGTTTCTTTTAATTAAGTATGAGAACATTTTCTTTGAGAAGTAAGTAAATAATCTCTAATTATTTTATATTTTTTTTTTATGAAAATTATGAAAACATTTCCTTAGAAAGTAAGGAAATAATTATTCTACATATGTATTTTTTTCTATGAAAATTATGAAATGCACTTAGCTATTTTTCATTTCTTCAATTGTATCTTTAAATACATACAAAGCTAGATCTACACCCAAAAAAAATTACTCAAAAACTAAAAAGTAATTTTATCATAAATAATAAAACAAACAAAAAAAAATTATGGGTTCGATTAACACACGGGTTACTTTAATTCAAATAATATATAACTCCTCAATCCTACACATAAAGTTATCTCAAAAGTTCAAAAAAATAAAATATTTTAACCAATTCCAATAAAATTTGTAAGGAAAATATATAGTATTTTAACACATAACCTTAATCTTATAAAAAAACAAAATAATACAATCACAAAAGAACACCGAGTTTCAAAAACTAACCCTATTTGAGGGTTTTCACCACTTTTACCTAATTTGATAACCAACATGGGAGGGAATCCCACATTGTTCTTCCAATAAAAAACATCCAATACCATCGTAAAGTCTGTTACTAATAATTTTAGAGGTTATTACATTAAGAAGCATGAATTTTTAAGGAATAATCTTCCAAATCCAACGAGAGTCTTATCATTCATATGGACACATTATTAAATTTAAAAGGATTACTCAACTAACATTTCAAGAGTGCATACAAAACATCCCAGTTAATGCAGGATCAAACGTAGGCATAAACTCAGTAACGAAGTTGTCGAGTTACACAAGAGATCTAATTTATTACAGAATCAAATGTAGGCATAAATTCAGTAACATAGTTGTCCAGTTACACAAGAGATCTATGATAATACATAATCTTTGAATAGACGCATACTAAAGATTCACTGAATAAGGAGAAAATGAGATAGCTTTAATTATCTGAGTCTTCACCACCTTCCTTGTATCTGAATATCTGCGGTATGAAGAGTGATTTATCCATCATCTCCCTTTCTTTTTAGTGTTGGTGGCCTTAGGTTCCCATCTGGGTGCAAAGGGAACAATTCGAGCAATTCTCCCCTCTTTTCATATTCTGTTGAAATTGCTAGTCCCTGCTCATTAAATAAAATGTTACTTAAATTAGAATTTGAACAACATATTTGAGAAATTTGAAAACTAGAATATGAACAACGTATTTGAAAATTGGTTGATGAATGGGGAAAATTTATGTGCATATATGTTTGAAATCAATAATAAAAGCGAATGAATTTGGATGTAAATGTAATATCTGACAGTTGAAGAGGAAAAGTATGTAACAAAAGAAAATATTTGATTTAACTTTTAACACTTAAGGCTCATTGCGATTCTTGAATAGGTTGGAAATCTAATAAAGAAGAACTAGCCTAGCCAATTATTTTACTTGCCTTTTCATTTTAATTGTAGTTTTCTCAATATTTTGGTAATCTGATAGATATGAACAAATTTATTTGTTAACTATTTAACTTTGTGCATATCCATCAAAATTTCGAGAACATTTAGAAACCTAAAATGAGTTATGCTCATATCCCTTTGAAAAAAACTTGGATCACTTTCTTATGCATTTAAAAAAATATTTCCCTATTAATATCCAAATCATAGAAATTGAGAATCGATAATCTACTTACATGAGATAAAAATGTAGCTATATTCATCGAAGTCTCGCAAATAATGTTGCAGGTTGGGGCTGAACACAGGCAATGCCACAAAATAACAATTTTTTAGGAAAATAGTTAAAATTATTGAAAAACATAAACAAACAGTGTAGAGTTTACCAGGGGTTGAAGGGGTGCAGGGTGGCCCGAAAGAGAGCTCTGTGATTTCCTTCTCATATTGAGAGGACTCCTACATGGAAATTTTTGTTCTTTCCATCTCTTGCTGTAGTGAGTGTTTTGAAATCAATAGAAAAAACTCTTTTCTTCCACATCTCTGTAGGGTTTGAGTAAACTCACAATATCTGTGACCTCATCTAGAGTAGGGTTTGAGTAAACTCACAATATGAGTTACATAGAATATGGCAGGGTTAACTAGATGCGTAAAGACCAAGTTTAAGAAAAAGAATTTATTTGGTTCAACAACACATGCCTTTGGGGGTGCCTTTCCAATTAATTTCCCCTTGGGATGTGATAAGACATTTGTGGTAAAAAATAATAAAAACATGCAAAAATATATTCAATAGTGTATAACAAGAACCTAGAGCAACATTACCCGTGATTTTTATTTTCTAAAACATGGAAAATTGTATATCATAGTTTTTAAATAAATATTTTTCTTATTATTAATATGTTTCTATACATTGGTAACGAATCACTAATATTTTACAATGTTTTCTAATTTTTTAGAAGATTAACCAAAACTTTTCAATACTTTATAACCTAGTGAAAAATTCGTCTATATTTAAGAAAATTTTATAATTTAGTGAAAGATTCGCCAAAAAATTATATATGTATATTATATTAATGAAAAAATAGCCTATACATTTTTCTATATACCGTGGGGATTCACCCATTTTTGATAAATAAAATATTGGGGGGTTTCTTAAAATTTTGCTTGCTAAGGAGGGGCGGATCTGACACAGAGGAAAGCATTTTTTCAAACTATGTATAAGTCACATGGAAAATGTTGCAAATTGATTATAGATAGTGGAAGCACCGATAACATGGTAGCCACTGAGATGGTGGAAAAATTGGTTTTGAAGAATTTAAAGCATCTGACTCCCTATAAGGTGTCTTGGTTGCAGAAGGGACACCGACTGCTGGTTGATGAGCAGTGTGAGGTGAAGTTTCACATTGGAAAGTACAAGGATAAGATAACTTGTGATATTATGCCTCTGGACGTGTGCCATATTCTGTTGGGAAAAACATGGAAATATGATACAAAGGTTGTCCATGATGGGGAAAATAATTGTTATAGATTTGTGAAGGATGATATTAAGCATACACTAGTTCCCATGAAAGAAGAAGAGACTGCAGAAACTAGTTGTACTAAAACACTGCTGATAGGGAAGAAGGAGTTTCTGTGACTGATTGAGGAGAATGAGGTGAATTATGTAGTTGTGTGGAGGCCAAGAGAAGTTTTTATGCATACGAAAACCATGAATTTTCCTGTGGAAATACAGGACATGCTGTATGAGTTTGGTGATATTATGGTGGATGATCTACTAGATAAATTACCACCGAAGCAGAGCATTAGTTGCCATATTGATTTTATTCCAGGAGCCATTTTTCCAAATAAAGCTGCTTATCGGATGAGTCCGAAAGACAATGAGGAGATCAAGAAGCAAGTACAAGAATTGTTCGATAAAGGACTGGTTTGAGAGAGTTTTAGCCCTTGTGTTGTTTCGACTGTTCTAGCTCCTAAGGAAGGAGGTGAATGGCAGATGTGTACTGATTCCTGAGCGATAAAAAAGATCACTATCAGGTACAGGTCTCCTTTACCTCGGATCGACGATATGATGGATTGTCTGAGTGGAGCAGCATACTTTTCAAAGATAGATCTGAATAGCAGTTGTCACCAGATCAGAATTAGAGAAGACAAATTTCAAGGCCAATGAAGGCTTGTCTGAGTGGTTAGTCATGCCTTTGGGCTGAGCAATGCACCCAACACATTCATGTGTTTGATGAATGAGATGTTGAAAGAATTCATTGGTAAGTTGTGATTGTATATCTAGATGATATACTTATCTTCAGCAAAACAAAGGAAGAACATTTTCGGCATGTCATGTATGTGCTCTAAAAATTGCAGGAAAATAAATTGTTAATAAACATGAAAAAATGTTCTTTTTTCAAGAAAGAGTTGATTTATCTAGGCTTTGTGATTTCTGAGAATGAGTTGAAGATGGATCAAGAGAAGGTTGCAGCCATAGTTAGTTGGCCATCTCCCAAATTTTTTTTTGAAGTAAGAATATTTCATGGATTGGAAATTTTCTATCAGAAGTTTATTAAAAATTTCAGTGGTATTTGTGCACTTATGTTGGATACCATTAAGAAGGAAAATCAGACTTTTAATTGGACAGAACCTGCTGAGAGGATTTTTCAGTTTTTAAAGAAGAATATTATCGAAAACTCAATCCTAAAGTTTCCAAACTTCAACAAACTTTTCCAAGTTCGTTGTGATGCCAATGGGACAACCATTGGTGAAGTACTCAACCAAGAAGATAAGCCAGTAGCATACCTCAGCGAGAAGTTAAATAAGATCATGCATAAGTATACGTCTTATGAAAAAGAGTTTTATGCAGTTGTCTAAGCATTGAAGCATTAGAGACATTATTTGTTGGCTAATGAATTTGTCTTGTTTTCAGACAACCATACATTGCAATATATTATGCAGAAGCACAAGTTCAATCATAAACAAGCGAAGTGGGTGGAGTACTAACAGAGTTTTACATTTTTTTGCAAAACATATCAGTGGTCAGGCCAATAAGGTGGCACATTCATTGAGCAGGAGGAGTTTTATATTTCAAGAAAGCACAGAACAAGTGTTGGGATTTGAACATCACAAATACTTGTATGAAGTGGATGCAGATTTTAGGGAAGCTTATGAAGCCTTCCAGAATCCACTATAGAGAGACAATAGTCCATGGTTGGACTATAACATACAGGAGGGGTTGTTGTTCAAAGGAGGACAATCATGTATTCTATAATTTTCTATGTGAGAGAACTTAATCAAGGAAAAACAAAGTGGAGGTTTGGGCAGACATTTTGGCATAGATAATACTTTGGATCAACTGAGCCAATTTTATTATTGGCCGAGAATGCGAACGGATGTACAAAGATTCGTGATCAAGTAAGTGTGTCCACATGAAAAGGGATGCAGCCAGAATGCAGGGTTGTCTACACCCTTACCCATTCTGAACAGACCATGGGACTCAGTCAGATTGGACTTTGTCTTGGGTCTGTCAAAGAAATAGTGGGTATTTTATTCCATCATGGTGGTGGTGGATCATTTCACCAAAATGGCACATTTCATTCCATGTAGAAAGACAAGTGATGCCATACATGTAGGTCATTTGTTCTTCACAAAGATAGTCAGATTACATTTCTTGCCGAAGTCCATCATCTCAGACAGGGATGTAAAGTTCACAGGCCATTTTTGGTGAACATTGTGGAAGAAATTAGACACCAAACTAAATTTCAGTTCTTATTATCCACAATCAGATGGGAAAAATGAAGTTGTGAACATGGGTCTAGGAAATCTACTTAGGAGTCTGGTTGGTGAAAATTACATACAATGGGATCGTGTTCTTGCACAAGCATAGTTTGCTTACAATGACTCACCCAATAGAAGGACAGGTAGAATTTATTTCCAAATCCTATATGGAATGCACCCACATGAAGTATTTGAGTTGCGGGATTTGGGTCAGTTAGAATGCAGGAGCGTTGATGGCGAAGATTTTGCAAAATCAATCAGCGATCTACATGAACAATCCAAACTGAAGCTATAGGACATTAGCCAAAAATATAAACAGCGAGAAAATTTGAGATTGCGAGGGGCACAATTCAAGGTGGGAGACTTGGTACTGGCACATTTGCGCAAGGATAGTTTTCCTAAAGGCGAATACAACAAATTGAAGATGAAAAAGATTGGGCCTTGTAGAATTCTTCAGAATTTTTGTGCAAATGCTTATGAGTTTTACTTACCTCCAGGTGTAGGAATCTTCCCCATCTTTAATGTGGTAGATATATACCGATACACTATTGTTGATGAAGGAGACAGTTCGGAGAGAGGAACACGGAACACCCAGGATGAAGAGAGATCATGGATTAAAGAGATGCCTCTATCACAGCCTTTGGAAATTGAACAGATTTTGGACACACAGGTGGCCAGGAAGACGTGAAACAAATAATATTTAGAGTATCTGGTCAAATGGAAGAACCATCCTCTGGAGGATTGTTCATGGTTGGACGTTGCCCAAATTCAAAGCGTAGGGTTCTCTATTGAAGAGATCATGGACATGAGCCATGAAGTTAAATTACACTTGGAGCCTAATGAAGGAGAATTAAGGTAGAGCCAACAATGTGACAAGTTGGTAACATGTTGTGGCTTGGAAAGAGGATCAGCAATCAAAGAATTTGAAGACATTACTTTTTTTTTAAAGTATTTTTTTTAAATTTAATGTGGGCTAATTCAACCATTGAAATTTGTAGAATAAAAGAATGGTTAAATTAGCATTAACTAAGTAAACTCACAATCTGAATTACATAGAATATGGCAGGATTAACTAGATGCGTAAAGACCAAGTTTAAGAAAAAGAATTTATTTGGTTCAACAACACATGCCTTTGGGGGTGCCTTTCCAATTAATTTCCCCTTGGGATGTGATAAGACATTTGTGGTAAAACATAATAAAAACAGGCAAAAATATATTCAATAGTGTATAACAAGGACCTAGAGCAACATTACCCGCGATTTTTATTTTCTAAAACATGGAAAATTGTATATCATAGTTTTTAAATAAATATTTTTTTTATTATTAATATGTTTCTATACATTGGTAACGAATCACTAATATTTTACAATGTTTTCTAATTTTTTAGAAGATTAACCAAAAATTTTCAATACTTTATAACCTAGTGAAAAATTCGTCAATATTTAAGAAAATTTTATAATTTAGTGAAAGATTCGCCAAAAAATTATATATGTATATTATATTAATGAAAAAATAGCCTATACATTTTTCTATATATCGTGGCGATTCGCCCATTTTTTATAAATAAAATATTGGGGGGTTTCTTAAAATTTTGCTTGCTAAGGAGGTGGCGGATCTGACACAGAGGAAAGCATTTTTTCGAACTATGTATAAGTCACATGGAAAATGTTGCAAATTGATTATAGATAGTGGAAGCACTGATAACTTGGTACCCACTGAGATGGTGGAAATATAGGGTTTGAAGAAGTAAAAGAATCCGACTCCATATAAGTTGTCTTGGTTGAAGAAAGGACACCAACTGTTGGTTGATGAGCAGTGTGAGGTGGAGTTTCACATTGGAAAGTATAAGGACAAGATAACTTGCGATATTATTCCTATGGACGTGTGCCATATTCTGTTGGGAAAACCATGGAAATACGATAGAAAGGTCGTTCATGATGGGGAGAACAATTTTTATAGATTTTTGAAGGATGGGATAAAGCATACGCTAGTTCCCATGAAAGAAGAAGAGACTGCAGAAACTAGTGGTACAAAAACACTACTGATATGTGGGAAGAAGTTTTTGCGAAAGATTGAGGAGAATGAAGTGAATTATACAGTTGTGCGGAGTCCAAGAGTAGTATTTATGCATATGGAAATCACTGATTTTCCTATGGAAATATAGGACATGTTGCAAGATTTTACGGATATTGTGGTGGATGATCTACTAGATAAATTACCACCAAAGCGGAGCATTAGTCACCATATTTATTTTATTCCAGGAGCCAGTTTTCCAAATAAAGATACTTACCGAATGAGTCTGAAAGATAATGAGGAGACCAGGAAGAAAGTACATCTTCTTTTTTTGAATAAAAGACTAGTTCAAGAGAGTTTGAGCCCGTGTGCTATTCCGACAATTTTAGCTCCCAATAAAGGAGGTGAATGGCAGATGTGCACTGATTCCCGGGCAATAAACATGATCACAATCAGGTACAGGTTTCCTTTACCTCAGATGGATGATATGATGGATTGTTTGAGTGGAGCAACGTACTTTTCAAAGATAGATCTGAAAAGCGGCTATCACCATATCAGAATTAGAGAAGGTGAAGAATGGAAGACAACTTTCAAGACCAATGAAGGGTTGTATGAATGGTTGGTCATGTCTTTTTGGCTGAGAAATGCTCCCAACACATTCATGCATTTGATGAATGAGATGTTGAAGGAATTCATTGGTAAGTTTGTGATTGTGTATCTAGATGATATAATTATTTTTAGCAAGATGAAGGAAGAACATTTTCGGCATGTCAGGTATGTGCTAGAAAAATTGCAACAAAACAAATTATTAATGAATTTAAAAAAATGTTCTTTTTTCAAGAAATAATTGATTTATCTAGGTTTTTAACTGATAGGAATGAATTGAATATGGATCTAGAGAAGGTTGTAGCCATATTTAGCTAGACATCTCCCAAAATTTTGTTTGAAGTAAGAATTTTTCATGGATTGGAAAGTTTCTATCAGAAGTTTATTAAGAACTTCAGTGGTATTTTTTCACCTATGTTGGATACCATTAAGAAGGAAAATCAGCCTTTTAATTGGACAGAATCTAATGAGAAGAGTTTTCATTTTTTGAAGAAGAAGATCATAGAAAAACCAATCCTAAAGTTGCCAGACTTCAACAAAATTTTCCAAGTTCATTGCGATGCCAGTGGGACAGCCATTGGTGCAGTACTCAGCCAAGAAGATAAGCCAGTAGCATACTTCAGTGAGAATTTAAATGATAGCAGGCAGAAGTATACATCTTATGACAAATAATTTTATGTAGTCGTCCAAGCATTGAAGCATTGGAGACATTATTTTTTGGCTAATGAATTTGTCTTGTTTTCAGACAATTCTGCGTTACAATATATTATGCAGCAACACAAGCTGAATCATAAACATGCGAAGTGGGTGGAGTACTTGGAGAGTTTTAAATTTTTTTTGAAACACATCAGTGGTCAGGCCAAAAAGGTGGTAGATGTGTTGAGTAGGAGGAGTTTGATATTTCAAGAAAGCACAGTGCAAGTGTTGAGATTTGAGCATCTCAAAGACTTGTATGAAGTGGATGCAAATTTTAAGGAATCTTATGAAGCTTTCAAGAATCCACTATTGAGAGACAATAGTCCATGGTTGGACTATAACATGCATGAGGGGTTGTTGTTCAAAGGAGGACAGTTGTGTATTCCAAAATGTTCTAAGCAATAGAACTTAATCCAGGAAAAACACAATGGAGGTTTGGTCGGACATTTTGGCATAGATAAGACTTTGGATCAACTGATCCACTTTTATTATTGGCCAAGAACGAAAAGGGATGTACAGAGATTCGTGATCAGGTGTAAAGTGTGTCAACATGCAAAGGGACGTAGCCAGAATGTAGGGTTGTATACACCCTTACCCATTCCGAATAGACCATGGGACTTAGTCAGCTTAGACTTTGTCGTAGGTCTACTGTAGACACAACAGGGATTTGATTCCATCATGTTGGTGGTGGATTTTTTCACAAAAATGGCACATTTCATTCCATGTAGAAAGACAAGTGACGCCACACATGTAGAACATTTGTTCTCTATGGAGATAGTTGGATTACATGGCTTGCCAAAGTCCATCATCTTGGACAGGGATGTAAAACTCAGAGGCCATTTCTGGCGAACATTGTGGAAGAAGTTAGATACCAAACTAAATTTCATTTCTGCTTATCATCCATAGTCATATCGGCAAACTGAAGTTGTGAACGGGAGTCTAGGAATTCTACTGAGGAGTCTGGTTGGTGAAAATTTCATACAGTGGGATCATTTGCTTGCACAAGCGGAGTTTCCTTGCAATGACTCGCCCAAAAAAATCACGGGTAGAATTCCTTTCTAAATCCTATATGGGATGCAACCACGTGGATTATTTTAGTTGCAAGATTTGGGTCAGTTAGAACGCAGGAGTGTTGATGGTGAAGATTTCTTGAAGGCAATCAGCGATCTACATGAATAGGTCAAATTGAAACTACAAGACAGCAGCGAAAAATATAAACAACGAGCAGATTTGAAAATTTGAAAGGTACAATTCGAAGTAGGAGACTTGGTATTGGCACATTTGCGCAAGAAGAGGTTTCCTAAAGGTGAATACAACAAATTGAAGATGAAAACGATCGAGCCTTGTAGAATTCTTCGGAAGTTTTCTGAAAATTTTTATGAGTTGCAGTTACCTCTGGGTGTAGGAATCTCACCCATTTTTAATGTGGCATATCTGTACCAATACATAATTGTTGATGAAGGGGACTGTTCAGAGAGACAAACACGGGACACCAAGGATGAAGAGAGAGCATGGATTAAATAAATGCCTCTAGCACAGCCTTTGGAGATTAAACAGATTTTGGACACACAGGTGCCCGAGAAGACAAGAAATAAATAATATTTGAAGTATTTGGTCAAATGGAAGGACCATCCTCTAGAGGATTTTTCTTGGATGGACGCTGCCCAAATTCAAAGTGTGGGGTATTCTATTGAAGAGCTCATGGACAGGAGCCATGAATTTAATTTACCCCGGGAGCCTGATGCAAAAGCATCCAACTAAAAGGCTACAGCTAGATCTGGCTTTCTTCTGCTAGACAACAGAAGATGTTTTAAATTTCATTTTACCTTTTTTTAGTTTAATTTGGGCTAACTCGGCCATTGTAATTTTTAGAATAAAAAAATGGTTAATTTAGGATTAATTTAGAATTTAGTTGAATAAGTTGAATAAACTATTTTGGAAACTCAATGACAGTTTCTCAACCATATGGGGATTTTGGGGAAGGATAAAACTAAACCAATTCCACCATTGTGGGGTTCTGTCATACGTAGAGGGAAAGGAGAGAACAGAGAAGCGGAAGTAAATGTAAAAACCAGTCATCTAAGGGCTTGGCTCTATGTTTTCCATTTCTAAATTATTTCTGAGTGTTTTGTGTTTGATCGGAATCTCTGTCTTAGAACAATATTTTATTTCCAATATTAATCCAAGATTTTTGTGCTTTGATTGGGCTCCCTATTTTAAATTAATTATTTGAATCTCTGTTGAAATCAAATACCCGTATTTGAGACGCACAGCAAGAATACTAATCAGATTTTCAAGAATGGAGGGTCTATAGACTTTGCATATTCCTTGTTGAATTGAATATTGTGTTAACCACAGAGCATATAACTATCGGATATGTAGGTGCGACGAGGATCGTTGGATCCAACCGATCAACGGTGGAAATACCACATCGCAGTCTGAAGAAATCGCATATCTCAGAGGATAGCGATTACGACTCATTTCGTAAGTTAAATAATTTTGTTTGCGATGCAAAGTAGTATGGTGGAGGTGGAGCGTGGACCATCAGATCCAGAGTAAACCAACAGTGGAGATCGCAGTGGCCTGGAATCGATTTCGCAAATCGCAACATTTACAATTTAACATTGAGGACATCGCATGGTAAAGAGTTTTTTTTGCTATGCGAAGTGGTATGACGGAGGTGGAGCGTGGACTGTCATATCTAATATAAACCAACGACAGAGATCGCAGTGGCCCAGAAGCGATTTCACAAATCGCAACATTTACAATTTAATGTTGAGGTCATCGCACGGTGAATAATTTTGTTTGCAATGCAAAATGGGGAGGACCATGTGTCAACACAGGGAAACATCGCATCCCGTAGAAAATAAGGTTTAACTCTTAAGGTCACATTGTAAATACTACGAAGTGCGACTGACTGTGATTGGTCAAAACCATGTGGGACCTCCAATAAGGAGCCCTGCGTATTTGTATTGATTGGGTTATTTGTATGGTATGTGTGTGTTATATAAGTCCGTTGTTGATCATGCAAGTATGTTTGTTGATAACCTCCAAGGACTGAACTCCATTGCGAAGTAAAGGGGTTTTGCGACAAGTCTTAAAAACTCCATTCCACAGCATAATTCTGGTATTTTGCAACTAGTTTGCATCAGGCTGAAATAAGATAAAAGGGATTATGTTTCAACTGTGACAACAAGTATAGTAAAGCGCATAGATGAAGTGAGAAGAAATTATTCTACATAGATTATGAATATAAAGAATAAAAAGAAATGGAAACTTCAAAATATATATAGATAGAAGTGACTACCGCGACAATCTCTTGTCATGCATTGATTGGCATAAATACTCCAAAAACCCTAAATATAAAAGGATATATCAAAAAGAAAAAATTTAACAATATTAATTGATAGAAGTAGTGTCCATAACTTCATTAATTACAAATTGGGAAAACCTTTTGATTGCTTTGCATATCCAACACAATAATTTCAAATAATTATTACAACTGAAGGTAGAAAAAAATGTTTAGGGAAGAGCCATAATATTAAGCTAAATTGGGGGAATATTTTTTGTTAGTCCCATGATTTAAATCCAAATGGGTGGTGTTGGTGTTGTATAAGAGGTCCAATGGCTACAATAAGTGGGAAAAATGGCACTTAATTTTCAATATATTTTCATAAGATATTTCTTAGAAGGAAATTAAACAGATCTTAAAGGCATCCAAGGGAAACACAATAAAGTGATAAGCTCTAATGGCATGAAAAATTTGCTAAAAAATGGAATCCAAGGTGTAATTACATAATTATGTTCACCAGATGTTCAAACATGTATATCCTCTAATCTAATGGATCTACAAAAAGTTATCAACAATCATTCTAAGGTACCTGGAGAGCATCCTAAGGGTCTTCCACTTGAGATCATGACCAGACTATTCATTTGCAGCTTAGAAGTGTACCACCTAACATTAGGCCTTACTGGTGTCCACATGCAAAAAAGAGTGAGATTGAGTGATGGTGCAAGAAATGTTAGAGGTGGGTGCCATTGAACGTAGCCAAAGTGATTTGTCTTCACCAATGGTGATGGTTATAAAAAAATGTTGGTTCATGGCATATGTGTCTAGATTATAGACAACTCAATAAAATGACAATCAAAGATAAGTTTCATATTCTTGTCATTAATGAATTAGTAGATTAATTTCACGGAGTAATTTTCTTTACTAAGTTGGATATTCGTTTTTGATATCATCAAATCAAAATGAGGTAATAAAACATTCTAAATGTACCTTCCAAATTATGTCATTTGGACCTACAAATGTACCTTTAACATTCCAAAGCTTGATGAATTCTATTTTCAAACCCTTGCTTAAGAAAATTGTGTTATTATTTTTTATGACACATTAATCTACACCAATTCTTGGAAAGAGCGTGCACAACATGTTGACAGGGTCTTAACACTACTGGAAGAGCAACAACTATATGAAAAACCTTCCAAGTGTGCATTTTGGGTTCAAGAAGTGGAATATTTGGGTCATATTGCATCATATGAGTGTGTTAAGTTAGATCATAGTAAAAAAAAATCTATGAGGGAATGGCCAATTCCACAGACCTTAAAGAAACTCAGAGGATTCTTAGGATTGATCAGAAATTACCAGAATTTTGTCAAGAATTATGGTAAAATGGAAACACCTATAAAAAAATTATTGAAGAATGAATAATTTTCTTGGACTAAAGAAGCAACTAATATTTTGAATAAATTAAAGAGGATATGTGTAAAAATCCCATCTTGGTGGCACCTGACTTCACAAAAACCTTGATGCAAGAAGGAAGGCCCCTTTCCTTTGAGAGTATTGAACTTAAAGGAAAGAAATTATGTAAATCCATCTATGAAAAGGAAATGTTGGCCACTCTACATGTAGTTAAGAAATGATGTCAATACCTATTAGGAAGACACTTCAAAGTAAAAATAAATCATGATATTTTTAAAAAATAGATCATGATATTTGTAAGTACTTCTTGGAGAAAAGGCTATCCTTAGAAGAGAAAAAAAAGGTCACAAATATGTTGGTTTATGACTTTGAAATTATACACAAAAATGGAAAAAAAAAATTATTGTGGAAAATGCACTCTCAATGACAGAGGAAGACACAAAAGGTTTATTATGCACTATTTCCATTACACAATATGACTTTGTGGAAGAAGCAAGGATAGAATGGGATGAATATGAGAAGGTATGAAAGATCATTCAACAACTACATGAGGACCCTAATGCAATAAAAAAATAATTATGCTGAAAAATAATTTTATATGGTATATTTTATCACTCGGATTGAACCTCAGGCTGAAGAAGGCAATTCTAAGGTAACCACAAACCACGCTTAGCCAAGTAGCTAGCCCTACTAGGCAAGGAGAGGGATGAGTAAAGAAGATATTAGGCTAGGTATGGTAGCTCAGGGTTTTGATTTGATTGTATAGGGTTGTGCTGGATAAGAAGGAGCAAAACAGTTAGATCAAGGGACATTAGGTCAAAATTTGCAGGGTTTTCTATGGGGCAAGGTAAGCATAGTGATTTAGCACTTTAGGATTTGAATGGGTGGGATGATCAAGACAGGTGAGGAGCTAGAAAGAGCATGGTGAAATCATGGGTTCTTTCTAAACTGAAGAAATTTAGCAGACTGTGAATGTCTACCCAAAATAGAGCATATGAGAATGGATTATTCTTATCTAACTTTCATACATTCGCTTAGAAGTTATGAAATGATGAATAAACTTAACAATAAATTTCAAAACATGAAAAAAAAGGAGAAACTGAACTAAACACCATACCACAGGGATCCCATAAAAATAGTTGCAAAATTGATTAATATTCATGCTCAGAAACTGATACAAAGTGTTTCTCTTCAAAGCCCAAGCATCCAACTGAGTCCAACCTTTACCATGACTAAGAAAATACATTATATAGACCCCAAACCAACTCATCCTAGATTCAGGGGGTTGAATCCATGAGAGGAGGAGTTTTTCCAAGAAAGACTAAAATGACAACTAGAGAAAAGGGTGGTCAAAGTGACTTATCCATAATTTAAGCAAATTGATTCATTACATGTCATTGAGGCCATTTACCTAATGTATCTACCCTAGGTAACATCTAGAACACCATAATTACATCAAAAACCACTTATTAAATCAGTAAAAATTCAAATTTACACAAGTGAAAGTTAATTCTGAAAACTGAGAAAATTGACCAAACAGGCAAAATTTGTCCTATGCGCAACGCCAAGGAGAAAAAAATTAGCCCTTCTTGCAGGTCACTTTTGAAGGACTTCCTGATGTCCAAATTGAGCTCATGATAGCTCATTGGAAATATTTTCCTGACTACATTCCAAATATTCTTTTTTTTTCTTTTTTTGAGCTTTTTTGACCCCTCAAAAGTGAAATCTCCCAAGACTGCCTCTATGCGCACCGCCACCCTGGAAAAGAGGCAGAAACATGATTTTTTGGGTATTTTTGGCCCTATTGCCTAACCAATTTTGCTCCAAATGCTTAGAAAAAATATAGGGCACATATAATCATCATTGTGAACCCACTGATGTCTTCTATTTGTCCATTAGATGCCCCAAAATAGTGCGCAGCTCCAAGGCGCTACATGCAGAGCTAGTTTTTCTATGTTTTTTAAAATTTGCCCAAAAACTCAAAAATTTCCAAAAATTTTCAAAATTGCTCAAAATTTCTACGATAGGCCCACAATCACATGTCAAGTTGAGCTAAGGAGGTTTCAGCAAGTATCTTGAGTTTTACACCTCCTTTCTTGTTCTTCTGGATCTCCTTCAGTTCATCCTTCATCTATTTGACCTTGATATTGCAAATTTTGTTTCAGGTCTGATAGCGATAGGCCATGTGCCTGAGCATATGATTGTCTCTGTTGGCCTTCATTAGCAGCTTCTCCAAGTGAATGTTGACTCTCTCAAGCCACACTTCTCTTTTATCTTCAATCTCCTTTTCCAACTGTTAGTCAAAGCTTAGACTTTGGGCTTCTTGCTTTTCTTTCTCCAATGCTCTTTTGAGGCCTCTTGTATTTGGCCTTTTCCTGATGTTTTCAGCCTCCCTTGTGTGGCCTTCTCTATTGTGAACTCTCATCTTCCTCAAACTCATCATCAGTGTGTTCTTCCTCCCTGTAATATTTTTCTTCTCTCTCCATGCTTGTTTCTTTGGCACTTTAGAAACCCTAGGGGAGAGGAAAGAAAGGGAGAGTCAGTGAGGGAGTGAAGGGAATGGGAGCAGGGAAGGAAATGATGAAATGAGGGCTTTAGGTGATAGGGATAGGGTCACAAAAATTAAGGGATATGGGGAAAAGGGTTAATAAACCTTGTGAGGTGATGGGAGGTGAAAATATGAAGGGAGATGAAAATGAGAATTTAATTACAGGTCAAAGGTAGGGGGGAAATCTAGGAAAAAAATAGTGAAATTCCTAGAAATTAGGGTTTTAATGGAAAAGAGTAAAGGGACTTAGGGATGAGGATCTAGGGGTAGTTTTAGTGTTTTTACAAGTATGAGGTGATGTGGTAGGGTCTAGGGACAATTAATTTGGGACAAGGGGGTTTTGGGAAATTTGTGAGGGGGATGGGGATTTTGGGAGTGACAAAGGAAAACTAGGGTTTCTTTGTAATTTTT
Organism: Pinus albicaulis; assembly: GCA_034641835.2. Taxonomy (NCBI): domain Eukaryota; kingdom Viridiplantae; phylum Streptophyta; class Pinopsida; order Pinales; family Pinaceae; genus Pinus; species Pinus albicaulis. Next base: position 1,353,995,395 of record CM076581.1, read on the forward strand.
GCCAACATAAAACTCACACACAAGCATAAAATGGATAAAGAGGGAGTTACAAGGGCTCACTTACTTTTTTTGGAGGTGAAGAGGCAACCTTGAGGTGTCTCGATAAGTTTGGGAGAGTTTTGGCCCTATGTATAGCACCACACCCAAGTGTTTCTCAGTAACAACATTAAAATTTGCACCGGAAAACACTCTATGCGTACCATCTTGAAGGCCACGTTTGGAGGCCTTCCCGGAGACCAAATTGGGTGCATGATGGCTCGTTGGAAATATATTTCTCTTGGCTACACAATGGACCTATAAAGCACTGAAAATGATCAAGTATAGCCCCTCAAAAATCAATTCTCCCAGGACTGGTCAAAAAGTGCAGAATTGGGATACAGAAATGCAAAGTGTTGTTGCAGGCAACTTTTGGAGGCCTTCCTCAAATCCAAACTAAACTCATGATAGCTCATTGGAAATATATTTTGGTCTAGTTATTAGTTGACTCATAAAGAAAATGATTTGGACACTCCAACTATGATAAAAATTGATTTTCCCAAGGTCAATCCAGGAGTGAAGCAACTCTCCTATGGCACCTGTATTTTTTACATTTATCCAAAACCATAACACTTATGTAAAAAATTAAGGAGGATTTTATTATTTGACCTACGATGGATAAAAAACTCTCTCTCCTTTTTCAAATTCATCTCTGTTTGGTCAAAAACATAGTTTGAATTAAAAGTGGCCCTATGAGTGGCAAATGGCTTGACTCTTGGAATGATTTCCTGGAAAATGATGGAGACGTGATGTTTATGAGTTTGGAATGAACTCATACTTATTGATATGACCTACCTTATGCCTCCTCTACTCATATGTCTCTGATTCCATAGAAAACCCTAGCTCAGTGGGAGAAGAAATTAGGGTTTAGTGCCTATGGAAAATGATGACTTAGGCACCCTTGGAAAAAGACAACTCCCTTTGACATTTGATCAATTTCTGAAGTAGACACTTTTTTTATTTGACACTTGATGTATTGGCATGTGGAACTATGATTTGGAAGCCTTGGGAGACTGAGTACTTATTACATTTGAACTAACATAAAATTACATCTTGGAATGAACTCACACTTGAAATAAAATTACAACTTTGGAAACCATCTTGGAGATCATCTTTACATGGTAAAGAGACATTATTGGGATCATTCTCACACCTTTTGCTGACCTTATGAGATGGAATGGTGCATTTTTTGACTTTTAACAATGAAACCTAATGACCTAATGGGACCTTGAATAACCTGACTCCATGGTTGACTTTCACTAACATAAGACATAGTGAAATAAGCTTTAAAAAAGTGTTTTTTATGTTCAGAAAGACATAAAGGTGGGCCAGAAAATGATAATTTGTGAGGGAGAGTGAGACTTTATGACTAGGGCTACCATCACTGAATCAATTTTTTACATGACCTAATGGAATGATAAAAAATTTATGAGTGGGACACCTAAAATGAATATGAAAAGAGTGATTTTGATCGCTGATGGTAGAATGTATATCTTGACACTAACAGTATCAATATATCTTATACTTATGTAAGAATTATCAACTCAAATAGAAGCTTCTTTCAAAAGTACACACTTATTATATAGGAGGACATTTAGGGTTCTTGAAGACATACCATAAGATGAAGAAAGTTTTTTTTGGGGAAGGTATTAAAGTATATGTGAAAATATTTGTGGCAGAAAGTGTAGTATTTCAACAAAATAAAGGGAGAGAAAATCAAGAAACCATGGCTCCTTAAGTTATTAGCCATACCAAGCCAATATTGGGAACAATTTTCATTGGATTTTATTATATGTTTATCCAAATCTAAAGGAAAGAGTGTCATTGTGGTAGTGGTATATTGATTGAAAAAGTAAGACTAATTTTTTTGTCTATTTCTCACCCTTTTAAAACAAGTATAATGGAAGAATAATTCATAGAAGAAATCGAAAATCTACATGGAATACCATAGATTATTGTAAGTGACAATTATCCAATTTTCACTGATTTTTTTGGATAGAATTATTTTCTTATTCGATTACTCAATTGGCTCATAACTTATCTTACCATCCTCAATCTTTTGGGAAAATTTGTAATGTGAATAAATGTTTAGAATGATATCTATGTTGCTTCGCATCTAATAAACAAACACAATGGGTCAAATGGTTACCCTTCACAGAACAGTAGTATACCAAATCCTTCCATACCTCATCAAATATTTCACCATCTATGGAAATTTATGGATATCATCCTCCATTAATCACATCATCCTTTAAAGAGACTATAAAGCCTCAATTAGTAGAGTACCACATATGGTACAACCAAGAGGTTCTCAAACTATTAAAGGGAAACTTGGTGATGGAACCAAATACAATGAAACAACCAAATTTTCCCTTTAAATCCAATAATTGTAGTGTACATATAAGGCCAAGAGTAATGGACCTAGAGGTTCTAAATCCAAACAAAATAATTTCATTACATAGTGATAAGTGTTACAAAATGGTACCAGATACAAGAATACTTAAAGGTTTTAGGCTGATGTAAGTGACCATGGAAATTTCTAATGCTATGAGTGTTGGTCTATCACATGAAGATGAATTTTTTATTGTCCTTAATTGATGAGAATGTGCATGGGACTATTCATATGTGAATATTTATATGGAAATAATGTGCATTTGATTATGACCATCCTAGATCCATCTTAACTCCAAATGTATCAAGCGCCAAGAGGGATCAAATATCTCGAGGTACATACCTCTTTTTTGAGTGAAAAACGTGAGGAAAGTTTTGCACCTCGAGATATTTGATCCCTCTCGGCACTTGATAGATCCAAATTTAAGATGGATCTAGGTTAGTTTCAGTCATGTGCGTCCAAGAAAAATGCATCACTAATATGAGCAACGTATGATTAAATTTATCAATAATATGTAAATACATCTAATATTAATATAAGCATTTTAAATATGCCAAATATGTATGAGATTTATCAATTAATTTTAATTTTAAATTCACTTAGTTACCTCAGTTTGTTGAGATGATAAATATTGTAAAATAACTTTAATGATTAAATAAAAATTTTGAGTGCAAAGTGACAATGTAAGAATATTGAATGATAGAAAATTTGAATAATAAAAATGTAGTCAATTACAAATAGTCTTCATTGTGATCAATCTCAAACTATTCTTATTGTCACCCTTGTTAGTTTTGTCATCTTTTCATATCGATTATATGAAAAGGAAATTTGGACTCGTAAACCATTTAAATATTTAGCTCGAGTTGTTGTAGTAAAAATCATACCTTGTTTCTCTTGCTCTCCAATATTAATAGGTTTAATTACTATAACACAAACATAAATGTACATTGTCAATAATTTTGTATGATTACACTGAAATCAATGAACATTATTAATCCAATGACTTTAAAATTAATGTACCATCATACATCCAATTACATCAAATCAAAAATCAACATATACGCTGAAATAAATGCATCTAATGCAAGAAAACAAATACGATTAGAAAACAACGTCTACACTGAAATAAATGCATCTAGTGCAAGTAATAAAATAGGATTAAAAATCAACATCTACACTGAAATAAATTCATTTAATGCAAGTAATAAAATAGGATTAGAAATCAACATCTACACTGAAATCAATGCATCTAGTGCAAGTGAGCCAATAGGATTAGAAACCAAGATCTATTGAAAGCAATGCATCTAGTGCAAAAAATCAAATATGATTAGAAATCACCATCTACATTGAAATCAAATCATTTAGTGCAATCAATCAAATAGAATTAGAAATCATCTACATTGAGATCAATGCATCTAGTGCAATCAATCAAATATAATTATAAGTCAAAATTAATGCATCTAGTGCCAGAAATATAATAAGATTAGAAATGACCATTTACACTGAAATCAATGCATTTAGTGCAAGCAATCAAATAGGATCTACATTGAAATCAATTCATATAGTGTAAGTAATCAAATATCATTAGGAATCAACATATACACTAAAATCAATGCATCTAGTGAAAGCAATCAAATAGGATTAGAAATCACCATTTACACTGAAATCAATGCATCTAGTGCAATCTTCCCTCTCTCCTCCCAACATATATATTTATATCTCCCTCCATATCTCCTTATTTTTCTCCTTATCTCACCCCACCAAACACACATGCTCTCTCAATCCATGTCGATCAATCTCTTTGTCCCTCCCTCTTTTTCTCAATCTATCTCTTCTTTCTCTTCACCTTACATCAATATCTCTATCTCCCTTTGTCTCTCTATATCAACCCCAAAACATACACTCTCTTTCTCCACATCTATCTATCTATCGCTCTCCCTCTCTCTCTCTCTCTCTCTCTCTCTACCCTCCAATCCTCTCTCCTTATCGCTCCCTCTCTCCTTCTCTCTCTCCCACCTCCATATTTATGTCTCCCTCTCCCACTCTTACCCTTCTTTACCTCTCTAACTCTTCTCCCTCTCTCTCTCTTCATTCCTCCTCTCCCCTCTCCTTTAGTTCATCTCCATCTCTCCCTTGTCACTCCTGCTATTTCTCCACCTCTATCGTATGTCTTTGTTATTCCCTCCCATATATATATATATATATATATATATGGGAGGGAAAAATATATATATATATCCAAAGTTATTAAAGAGGTTTTATTTATTTACCATACTTGTGGTTTATTTATATTTTTATTTATTAACCATATCTATTTTTTGAGTGTTCCCAAACTTCTTCATATTTTAAATTTATATTCTCAAAAATTAATTTTTAATGAATTTTTATGGTTTATTTATATAGTTATGTAAGTCATTGTTTAAGCTGACATTATTTAGATTTTATTTTGTAATTTTTTTTATTTTTATGTTATTTTGGCTTTTGAAATACTTACACATCGGGGTCACAATAAAATGGCACAGATAAAATTATTAAAATTATATTTCTAAACCATATATATGTGTGAGAAAAAAGAGTGCAAATTACAATTTATATAATTTATAAATTATTAGATCCACAAAGTTTCACACTGGAGAAGAATCTATCACAATGTAAATTCAAAATTTACTCCGTGAATCTCATAATACCTCTATGATAAATCCTTACCGTATGGCAGGAATTTCTGGACACCCTGGAGAAGAATTAGACCATTATTTTGGTGGGTGAAACTGGAAGTGGACACAATGGACGAATATTGGTACAAATTTTATTTCGAAGGATCTACAATGGAAAATTCCTAGACAACTAAAAGAAATGATATAAAAAAAATTAGAATGAAAATTCCCAGACAGGGGATAGAAATGTGATAAAATATTTCAGAATAAATTCACCCTATCCCTAATAAATGAGATAAAAAATTTCAATCCATCACTATACAAAATTTCAAAATAAATGTGAAATTTTTTTTATAACATACCTTGTCCGTTGAGATTGAGGTAGAAATTTCAAAAAATAAGTCTACTGAAATTGTATTTCCACATACACCAATGATAGAATATAATGTTCGAATGTTTCCACGATTGAGATTGAGCGATATACCTATATTTGTTTTTATTTTAAATTATTATAGAACCGACATTTTATTATTATTATTATAAATATATTCTCTATTATAAATATATCGATTACAAATATATTGAGCCGACATTACAAAAGTTTACAAAATTTCTTACATTACATCTACACATGTACCCTATATTGAGTTGTAGAGCGCCTCTCAGAGTAATAAAGGCACGAAACTCTTAATATGGATAAATTGTTGAAAATTTTGATTATGTGTTGAATGGATGCATGCTTGCATGGGACACATAATTGCATGAATGAATGCCATGAAAAGAAATGATTATTTTTTTTTAGAAATTTTTGAGTGTTGAAGTGAGAGGCATGAACCCCTCACCCCACCAAAATTAAAGTGAGAAAAGTAATTTCCAATAAAATTCTAGGATAGACATCTTAGTGAGGAGAGTAATTGTGATACTCAACCTTGCATAATTAATTTTTTTGCTAAAATAAATGCTCAAATGCAGTGTGAAGTGTTAGAATGACTGAAAATAAAATACATAATGTAGTAATGATGATATATATTTATATAATGCAATAATTTTTCCTTTCAATTTGAAATGGTATGCAGTTGAAAATGATTAGATTGTTGAGTATATTCTAATTTGGATGTATATTTTAGTGGTTGCAATAGATATTATATTGAAAGGATTTTATGCATGAAGATTAACAATTGTTTGGCTGAATGAAAGTGTGGATTGTAGGTAAAATGACTAAGAGTATGGAATCTAATTTAATTCCATAAGAAGAATGGATATTATCACTTACAAAAGAGAAAACATAATGAGAGAGAGTCTCATATTTGTGAAATTTTATTTCTATATGAAACAAAATGAAATCAAATACTTTTTCTTTTTATTTGAATTATAATGACTAATCCCACAAGAAATGTATGCATGTGATACAAATATGATGAAGTATGGATCTAGGGAGGATAGATGATGGTTATGAATATGAAGTGCTAGGAACAAGGGAATTATGGTGACACTAGAACCCTATGACATGAATTGATTACTATTGATATGTACCATGCCATGTTAGAGAAAGCTGAAATGACGCCTTTGCTATAAGACAATATAAGTCTTTGCACCCTTCCTATGTAAGGAAGCCTTGAAAAATCATGGATCGTTGGAGGGATTGTGTAGTGGTGAAGGGGATTCTTGAGCTTATAGGGTGATTGACTACAAGGAAGAGGAGACTTGAATGAATTTTTTGTGGGAGATTCAGTTACATGCTAGCTAGGATCATGAGTGCATTTAGGTGTGTCTAAGAAATAAATGAGCTAGAACGGTTTCTTGTGGAAGCCTTATGAATCAAGGGACGACCATATAGATGAGTTTGAATTGAAATTTCATATGTTGAAATGCATGCTTTCTTTGTTGAAAATTGATATTTCCTATGGAAAATATAATGACTATATATAAAATGGTTATGGTATATATATATATATATGATTGTTGTAGGAAAAATTAAAGATGTGTGTACTAAGGAAATGAAGAGGATGACATTGTTGGTATAGTTGAAGAATGAAGACATACAAATTATTGCAATGAAAAAATTGTTAGTTTTTGTAGCATCAGAGGTGTTCTAGTCTCAAAACTTAGTGGAGAGGCTAAAACACATGAGATCTCCACAACCCATAAATAGATATAATTCTAAACATTTATTCACGATCTCAGTTTTTAGACAGAGGGACCCATAAATACCATGAAAAGAGGAATCCAATGAAACCTCTGATAATGACTCACTGGCACCTTTTAGAAATATTCCCAGCCTCCAACAATTGAATTGACCCTCTATCTGGCCAAATGTTTAGAATAAATAAGAAGGAAGAGAGGAAGATATTTGTGGAAAGAGCTAGGAAACTAGGAAAATATACAAGAAGTTTGGAAATCAATTTGGAACTTGATGCAGGAGCATTAGCTCGGAAAAATAATTTGTATTTTTATTAAACCTAGGGGTCTCATGTTTTTGAGAAAATATTAATTCTATGTAAATATTAGTGAGATTTTTGAGTGATTAAATTATATTTTTAAATAATTATATGTGAGGATTTGTTAATGTTTCCAAATAATTGGAAAACATGAGAGAAATTAGACATGGGATATTTAAGAATTAATTATGAGCCTAGGATAGATTTAGTTTCAAGATTTTAGGGATAAATCTAGATTGTAGGATTTGTTGAGATATTTGAGGGCTTGTTTAGTAATTAAGGGGATTTGAACCTAAATTGGTTCAATTCAATTTGTATAAATTTATGAGCCTCAAAGGCAGAATAGATTAGGAAAAATAGAGTGATCAGAGGTGTGGTTTGGACAGCAAAGTTTGTAAGCCTCCGGGCATTTGTAAGAGGGCCAATGATTGAAAATCAGGCTAGGAAGAAATATTGTTGTAAGTAATTTGTTTATATGGAAGTATCTTTTCAGAATTATATGTACTGATTTTTTGAGCAATTGCATGCTTAATTTCTGTAATCGAAGTTTGAATTGAGAGTGTGCATATGAATTAAGATATTAGTCTCCATGTAAGAACTTGTTGGTTTCGATTTGTATAAATCAATAACCATTCTATGGTTGAAGGCCAAATATGCGATGGAATTTAATGAAGGTGTTAAAGAGCATGCAATTGAATGGAAATTAGTAAAGCAGACAAAAACCGTGAGCAGTGGCATGTTATAATTCTGTTATAAAGGTTTAATAATGGTTTAAACACCATTGACTGAAATTGCATCATACAGAGGCGGACTTGATAGTGTGTAGAGTAAGCACTGCGAATTAAAATTCGTGGAAGTCAAATAGGAAATCGATTTGCAGAAGTGGAGCATTTCAAAAGTGCAAGTTCTTAAAATTGGAATGGAATCTATGTAATTAAGAGCGGGTCTTCAAATGAGAGATTGAAGTGGAGCGAGATTGAAATAGAAATTAACACAGCGTTGGAGAGATCGATTGAAGGGAGTGCCGCAATATAAATATATGGAGGTCGATTACAATTTTGTGCGTGTGAACCGGAAGGCGAGTTCTAGAACTGAATTAAATCGAATACAAAGTTGTTGAATTAAAGATTTCAAACCTGTAAGTTAAAAACTAAGTTTCTAGTTGAGAGTACGATGGAATGGATTTTATTTTGCAGGACTGAAAGGGGCGATAGAAGGTACTGTGCGTTAATCAAAGCATTTGGAAGCATAATCCCAAATTAAAGAGGGATCGATCATCTTGGAAAGATTGGATTGAATTTTCAATTATGGGGCGAAGGAGAATGCATCAGATGTTAGTATCTGATTTTGAATGCATTAATCGTGTCATGAAGGACGCAGATGTCAACATGGTTGGTTCAGCATTTGCCTGAATTGATATCAAACTCAAAAGGATCGGATTTAACTTAATTACAATGGGAGTCCTGTGCTGACAGAATCCTGAGATGAAGAACGCATAGTACAATAGAGCGAAGGTTGCAATGGGAGAGCGATATCAGGGCTGGATTATTGAATAGGAGATGTGTAATGAAGGTTTGAAGTTGACATTGAGCAGAGTAAATCTAACTCTGTTCGAATGTTCAAAGAGGGAGCAATTATGCGATGGGAGAAAATCTTCAGAGAACGAATCAATGGATTCGTTGAAGAAGAAACACATTCAATTAAAAACGCCTTTTTGAATCAGGATGGAGACAAATCCAGCGAAATCGATATGTAAGTATTTGGTTGTGTATATCATATTTACATATATAACGCTATGGTTGGTACGAACTGAAGACGTAGAATGAAGGTAATCGATTGGAATATGATTGCCCAGAATTATAATCATAGAATGAGTAAGGCGCATGTATAATGGAATCAAGGTTTGTTTACTTAAATTCTTGGCAATTGGGTTTAAAAGTTGGTTGATAATGGAATTTATAATTCCATATGGGTTGGTTTGATTAACCCATGTCCAGCTTGTTTAAAGAAGCAAGGGCGCACATATATATATTCATGGAATCCAATTACATTCAGATTGGGGATAGTGGAAGGAGAAACTGATTGGTATCGGTACTTTGATTTTTAATCAAGTTGAAATATGAGATTTGTTGAAAGCATATCATATGTTTTGTGGGTTTCATAACCTTTATTAGATAGAAGCTTCTGCAAATGAAAGTGTGTGAAATTTCCCAGATTGGAGTCTTATTTGGGGCAGTTATTGAAGATGAATTTTTATATGCATAGAAAGGAGAGATTCTGGGTTTTAGGGGTTTTCCACACATCAGAACTTTATAAGTATTCACTTAAGGAATTCAAGGTAAGATCAAGGTTTTGAAAAAATAACTTCAAAGGTATTATGCCATGACCGGATAAGATTCCTTGAATTCTCCATGTTAAAAGTTTTGATTAAAATCTAGACTTTATATTGAGGACCAGATAATCTCTCGGTAGACTTGTATTCAAGCTAGATGCCTTTTCTTATCTCCCAAGAATAGTTGCATCATGATACACGAGGGAAAATTTATAGCTTAACATCGTTGATGCATCCAGTAGTCTGGGGTATCTGGCTGGAAATTGAATGTACACTTTCTAAATGAATAAGATATAGATCAAGATAGATTTCCTTGAGAAACAAGTTTAGAACCAAAGATCCATGGTGGGGGCGTTCCTTGGTCATAACATATGGGAAAAAATAAATTTCTCTGCAAGCGGATGTTTCATCTCGCATCCAGAGCATAATCTAGAGCATATGAGGTGGCAAAGTTTAATACATATGAAAAATCCCTAGATAGGACCAAGACTAGGGGCGCCAAGCACTGTGTGCTATTTTGGAGCCTCGAATTCCCGAGAAGCCATATTTTCCAAAACATAACTAAGAAATAGGGATATCTAGGGGACCAGGGGTATGTCAACAAGGGATAATGTTGGATAACTTGGATCTCCTTGAAACCAAATATAATGAGAGAGGGTCACATACAACAAGGGATCAGAACTAATGGTACCCGCATATCTGATATAACTTGGCAAGTGTCATTGGGATAAGGTAAGGGCCATGTGGATGACACGTAGAGGCCATCAATGATGTGGGACTTCTAGAGATGACATGGTGGTGCCACGTGGGTCACACGTGGAAGTACTTTGTTGGTGTGGCATGACATAATTGGTTAAACTTAAAATGCGTGTAACTTTCAATATAAGATTTGGATTGAGATAAAATTTGTATCAGTGGAAAGCTCTTGACAAGCTAAATGGAATGTAGTATTTTTTCTTTAGGTTCAACGAAGTTTGAAAAAAAAAAAAAACTTTTTGTAACACCATATTCATAATAGAACTTCAAGTTCAGGTTAGAGAAATAAGTATCACCTCCCACAACCTATAGAACAAAAGGGAGTGGGGGGGGAGTGTTACAAATGACATCAATAAAAAAAAAAAGTTGAATAATTGATTAGAGTTTTTTTTAAAATTATGAGCTTAAACAACAAAATAAACATTGTTAAGATTAGAACAGTGGGGATGGCATTCATAGATTCACTAATCACTAAAATTACTCAAAAACATATTTGGATTAGCATATTTATCCTCTATGTAATACAAAATAGTTTTGGGATGAACATTACTTCCTTTTAACATGGCTTACCTTTAATCATCTAAAGCATAATCTCACCTACTTTTATAGTTACTGTGTTACTCTTTGGGACCTCCTAACTTACAAAATCCATAATGACTTCGGTATTTTCACTTTCACTATATTTTAAATAATATTCTAAGAAATATTTGATTTTCCTTTATTTACCTGATATACATTGTTAATCTTAGGGGGTGGTAATCATCATCATCATAAAAATATATTTTTTACATTGAAAAAAAATATTAAAATAAACAAAGATGCCAACATGGCTTGATATGTGACGAGATTAATAACATGAGATGTTGAAAGATGATGAAAACTTATAATCTATGTGTAATATCATTATTATGTCACTTTGAATCTTGTTCAACATCTGACTAATAACTGTGACTAACCATTTTTATCCTTGTCATGTTTTACTTCAATGGATTTGTTTTATTAATAACAACATAAATGAAAGACAAAAGAAAATGAGTATTCAAAGAAATCCACATATGGATTTGATTCTTTAACAAAACAAAATTTTAATAATGAGACATGTTACTTATGACCAACACTTATTTTCATTGCGCCAATTTAAGTAGTGTTTCATATCAACATAAATATGATATGTTTGAATGACTAGAATGTGAATATGTTATTATATATTTCCTTTCTCTTTATGTAAAAATAAAAACATTTTACAATATCTCTTTCATATATCTTCTTTAAAAATACCAAATATTAAATCAAATATACTTAAAATCTTTGGTTTATATATATATATATATATATATATATATATATATATATATATATATATATATATCAAAGAAAAAAATCAAGATATTATTACAAACAAAAGTGAGCACATCGATGGAGACATTACTTAGGCACTTTCATTAAAAGGCCCCAATAATATTTTGTTCTATATCAATACTATTAATGACAGCCACTGCAAGCGGAGTAGAATGTAGAAATGTGCTGAATAATAAATAATTATCCACCGAGACTATCCTGGTCACATACTATTTGATCTTCATACACAACACATAATCTCTTCCACTCAACCAACTCAGATCATCACACATGCGGAAATAAAATCAAGCGATAACACATCAAATCATCATACACATTAACACGGTATGTATGGGGAAAGCTTATAGCTGAAAACCCCGCAGCTATTGTGTATATTATAATGGATAAATCAAGTAACAAACTCAGTACAATACTCCTCACAAGTACTCAGTACTTTCTCATGAAGTTACTCACAATCTAGCTCAGTTTTGAACAGGTTACTGGTTCAAAACTCACCGCCAATTGCCTTGCCTCTATTGCGTGTTTCAATGCTATGGGATGGCCTATTTATATAGATAAACCACCATCCTGAACTGCGCAATCCTCATGGGCTTACTCCACCTATCTGTGTGTTGCAAATAGCAACAGTATAGTCACAACTGATAGCTAACTCCACCCTTTCATCTACCTCTTTCACTGGTCTCCACTGAACTGATCATACACTATAGTGAAATGATGTGTTCTTGAGTTGAATAATGAGTTACTAATTAATGAATTAAATAATATTTAATTCACTCCACTCATAACTAATTGATTAGCTAGTTAAACTAATCTCAACTAGTTCAACTAAAATAAACAGAACACAACTCCACTATCTGTCTCATTAACTCCTCCAAACTTCTGCCACTGAAGTCCTAACTGAAATCAACCATGCATGAGCTCAATACCCCATAAGAAAAGTGTATTTCCTTCTGGCAGTTGCATGTGCCACATCCGTAGCTCAAACTGAAGTGCTCCAAGAGAGTAAACTGCTGTTTAGAGTCCAAATATTATTAAGGGTAAATAATATTTGACTTCCCTATTTTTAGGAGAGGCGGTCTAAAAATAGCCTTCGACCTCTTCGACCTAAAAAAATAGAGTCTCATATATTTTTACCAACATGACCAATGCTCCAAGAATCTCAAACTGGAATCCCCGAACCATGCTCCATATGTCTAAAAATAGACATAGTCTAAAAATAGACTTTGCGCCGGAATTTGCCTGCGGGCCCACTTAGTGAAGGCGACTTCATTTCACTAAGCTCCATCATCTTGCTGCATTCTCAACACTCCCTCTCAGCAAGATATGGATTATCTGCAATCCCTATCCTGCCTCTGTGGAATTCGAACTTGCTCCTGGTGAGCGCCTTCGTCGGGATGTCGGCATCCTGATCCTCCGTGGGAACATATGAAAGCATCATGATCCTCCGCTGAACACAATCTCTGATGTGATGGTACCTGATGTCGATATGTTTGGACCTATCATGAAAAACTGGATTAGCCGAGAGCTTGATGCGGCTCTGGTTATCACAGTAGATCACTGTAGGCTCCAAATGCAACCTGAACAAACCTGCGAGGATCTTCCTCATCCAAATAGCCTCACATGCAGCCAAGCTTGCTGCCATGTACTTGGCCTCTGCTGAACTGAGTGCCACGGATCTCTGCTTCCTGCTGTACCAGGAAACTGCTGTCGACCCGATACTAAAGATTCCTCCAGATGTGCTCTTTCGGTCCGTTGGGCTCCCTGCCCAATCTGCATCAGTGAAGCCGCAAAGCTTCGCTCCATCCTCCTGTCTGTACCACAGACCATATCCCGATGTGCCACTAAGATAACCCATAGACCATATCCTGATGTGCCTCTAATATAGCGCAATACATGCTTGCCTTCCTTCCAAAAGAGCTTGGTAGGCTTAACCATAGCTTGCGAAAGCTGGTTAACTGCATAGCATATATCGGGTCGTGTATTGACCAAATACATAAGCGACCCCACCAACTGTCGATAGATAGTAGCATCCACTACCTTCGCTGAAGTAGCATCCTCCTTCCTCCAACCACCAGGAAGAGGAGTGTCAACAGGCTTGCAGCCTTGCATGTTGAACCTCTCCAGAATCTCCCGAGCATACTTTCCCTGAGAAACAAACAGTCCTCCGCTGCGCTGCCAAATCTCCAATCCCAGGAAATAATGAAGGATGCCCAAGTCCTTCATGTCAAACTCTCGTGCAAGATCCTCCTTGCATGAAAGTATCAACTGCTCATCGCCAGTCAAAATCAGATCATCTACATACAGTACGATGATCAACAGCTTCCCCTCCACCACAATCTGGTACAGGTTTGGATCCGCCTCACTCTTGGAGAATCCAAGCCGGGTGAAGTAGCTGTCTATCCGAGTGTACCAAGCACGAGGTGCTTGCTTCAGCCCGTACAGTGCTCTCTTGAGTCGGCACACATGCGACTCACTGCTGAAGATCTCAAAACCTTCAGACTGCTCTATGTACACCTCTTCCTCAATAACTCCATTGAGGAACGCAGTCTTCACATCCATCTGATGAATGTGCCACCCCATCTGCGCTGAGAGAGCAAGGATCGTCCGTATGGAAGAGTACCTTGCGACAGGTGCAAAGGTCTCCTCATAGTCAATCCCCTCGATCTGTGAAAAACCACGGGTGACAAATCTCACCTTGTACTTCTCCACACTCCCGTCAGCCGCCTGCTTCACCTTGTAGATCCATCGCGAACCCACCACTGATTTCCCCACCGGTCTTGGGACAATCTCCCATGCACTGTTCCTGACGATCGAATCATATTCTTCGATCATGGCATCAACCCATGCGGGTTCCTCCACAGCTTCCTCAAAATAGGATGGCTCCGTCACAACACATTGACTCACAAGAGCCATGTATCTAGTGTACCGATCCGGTGACTGTCTCTGTCTGCGCTGTGCTGTAGGTGGTCCTACAACCTTCTCTGCATCCCGAGCCAGTCGCTCAGCTTCTGTAGTGCGCATGCACCCTCTGATGGTTGGCACTGCATGGTTGGTTTCTTCCACCTCCTAAACTTCCTCTTGTGGCTGATCCACATCCGAAAGCTCCTCCTTAGGAACTAACAGCTCCTCATCTGCATGCAAGTGTAGCTCCCTCTCAAGCGAACACTACATGGCTTTCTCCTCCTGAAATTTTATATCCCGTCGCACAACAGTCTTGCGACTGTCTGAAAAATACACCCGGTAGTTGTGAGGTGTATCAGTGTACCCCACAAATATTCCAACCTCAGCAGTTGGATCCAGCTTCCTTCTCGCATCCTTCGTCACATGCATGTAGGCAGGAGAACCAAAAATCCGCAAATGGGAAATATCAGGCCTCTTGCCAGAATAAGCCTCCTCTGGTGTACTCATGCCAAGAACCTTGTGAGGACAACGGTTATGCACATACACTGTTGTATTGCATGCCTCAACCCACAAGTGAAGGGGTAGGCCCTGATCATGCAACATCGCCCGTGCAGCACCCACGATCGTTCTGTTCTTCCGCTCAGCCACCCCGTTCTGCTGTGGGTTTTGGGGTGCGATGAGCTCTCTCCGAATCCCTTCTGCGCTGCAGAACTCCTTGAATTCAGCCGAGATGAATTCACCACCGTTATCACTCCTTAGAGCAATCACCTTCTTCCTTGACTCCTTCTCGACCAGTGCTTTAAACTCACAGAACTTCGCGAATGTATCGCTCTTCTTCTGCATGAAGAAGATCCAGCACTTTCGAGAGAAATCATCGACAAAGATCACATAATACTTGTGCTTTGCTGTCGAAGCAACTGAGAAAGGACCACACACGTCTGTGTGAACTCTCTCAAGGATCATCGTGGCGCGACTATCCTTCTCGTGAAAGGTGGCTTTCACATACTTCCCTAAGGTACACCCCTTGCACTGATCTGACTGCGCAAGAGTGCCCTTAGGAAGCCCAGTATAAATCTGTTGCAGGATCTTCAAAGCTCCATGGTGAAGGTGGCCCAATCTCCTGTGCCACAGTTCGCCCTCATCATCCCGGCTCACCACTTCTCCCGCCTTGCATGCCATAGCTGCGCAGCCATCTACCTGCAACTGATAAAGGTTCTTGGTTCGAACCCATATCTTCCGGGTCTCTCCAGTAGTCTTACTGCGCAGGAAGGCTTTTCCTTCGCTGAAGACCACATCATACCCCTTATCTTCCAACATCGCTACTGAAATCAGGTTCTTCTTCAATCCAGGTACATGCATGACATCCTTTAGTACAAAGGGTTTACCAGACTCCCTCTGAAAGGATATGGTACCGATACCAGTCGCACTGTATCTACCATCATCGCCCATCTTGATGTGCACACCCAAATCTTTGTCCTCCAGATCTGAGAACAACTCCCGATCTCCCGTCATATGAAATGACGCACCGCTGTCCAAGAACCATACCGATCCCAACACACTTGAAACCAAGCATGCGATCAGTGAAAAGTCAAGCTCGAACTGTGAAGCCAAGGCTTCTCCATCTGCAGATCTTCCCGCTTGCTTGTTCTTCTTCTTCTTTGGACAATTGATAGCATAATGTCCGTGATCATGGCAGTGAAAACACTTCACTTTCGCCATATCCTGCTTCTTGCCCTTTGCACCAGAATGAGAGGTTTTCTTACCCTTCCCCTTCTTTGCTTTGGCCACCAAAGCGCAATTTTCTTCATCGGCTCCCTTTGATGAAGATCCATCTCGAGTAGTCCTCCTTATCTCCTCCTGCATGAGATACGCCCAAAGGCGCTCCCATCCCGGCAGCTTCTCCCGACCATTGACACTATCTTGATATGAGTGCCAAGCCTTCGGAAGACCAAGGAGAGCCAGGTCGACCATGTCCTCGTCTTCGACAGTCACCCCCACACTTCCCAACTCATCTCTGCACTGAGTGAACTTCGTGAGGTATTTGGCGATACTGTCGCCTTTCTCCATCTTGATGTTCCTGAGCTTATCTTTGAGCGCCAGCTTCCTTTGGTCGCTCTTACTCTGGAACAGATCCGTCAAAGCTTTCCACATTAAATATGGAGAAGCCTTTCCATGCAGGCTGGATACAATATGATCCTTGACGCCCTCCAACAGGATCCTTCGACATTTCGCCATCTTCTTTTGCCATGCTTCGACTTCAGCAGGATCAATGGGCCTTTGGAAATACGCATCCACGAACTCCTTCGGACCATTATCTTCTAATACTGAGCTTTTTAGCGTGCGGGGTATTTAAATGCGTACGCCCTTCTGAAATCCAATGTTCTGGGCTTTATCTTTTACGTGACTTCCTTTGGTCGCTCTAACTCTGGAATAGATCCGTCAAAGCTTTCCACATTAAATATGGAGTAGCCTTTCCATGCAGGCTGGATACAATATGATCCTTGACGCCCTCCAACAGGATCCTTCGACATTTCGCCATCTTCTTTTGCCATGCTTCAACTTCAGCAGGATCAGTGGGCTTTTGGACATCCGTATCTACGAACTCCTTCGGACCATTATCTTCTAATACTGCCTCCATGCGATCCTTCCATGCAACATAATTCGAACTACCTTCAAGAGCATATTCGAGTCGCAAACCGTTGAAAGACATTTTCAACACCGGCACCAAGAAAACAAAACTGCTGCAAAATTCGAATTCCACCTCAAGGCTCAACCGCTCTAGATCTGTGAGAACAAATTATTTCTAGCACAGAGATTGACTGCAAGGGGCATTTACCAGACCTTTCACTTTCCGAAGAAAGATGAATCCGGAGGCTACCTGGCCCGCATGCAGACTCTGTCTACCGAAATAAGTTTGTAATCATTGTGATGATCAATCTCTGCTTCAATACCTCTGATACCATGTAGAAATTTGCTGAATAATAAATAATTATTCACCGAGACTATCCTGGTCACATACTATTTGATCTTCATACACAACACATAATCTCTTCCACTCAACCAACTCAGATCATCACACATGCGGAAATAAAATCAAGCGATAACACATCAAATCATCATACACATTAACACAGTATGTATGGGGAAAGCTTATAGCTGAAAACCCCGCAGCTATTGTGTATATTATAATGGATAAATCAAGTAACAAACTCAGTACAATACTCCTCACAAGTACTCAGTACTTTCTCATAAAGTTACACACAATCTAGCTCAGTTTTGAACAGGTTACTGGTTCAAAACTCACCGCCAATTGCCTTGCCTCTATTGCGTGTTTCAATGCTATGGGATAGCCTCTTTATATAGATAAACCACCAGCCTGAACTGCGCAATCCTCATGGGCTTACTCCACCTATCTGTGTGTTGCAAATAGCAACAGTATAGTCACAACTAATAGCTAACTCTACCCTTTCATCTACCTCTTTCACTGGTCTCCACTGAACTGATCATACACTGTAGTGAACTGATGTGTTCTTGAGTTGAATAATGAGTTACTAATTAATGAATTAAATAATATTTAATTCACTCCACTCATAACTAATTGATTAGCTAGTTAAAACTAATCTCAATCAGTTCAACTAAAATAAACAGAACACAACTCCACTATCTGTCTCATTAACTCCTCCAAACTTCTGCCACTGAAGTCCAACTGAAGTCAACCATGCATGATGCCATCAAACCCTTGGGAACCATGTGATTCCTCTGTCAGATGCATGAGCCACTTCTGTAGCTCGAACTGAAGTGCTCCAAGAGAGTAAACTGCTGTTTAGAGTCCAAATATTATTAAGGGTAAATAATATTTGACTTCCATATTTTTAGGAGAGGTAGTCTAAAAATAGACTTCGACCTCTTTTGACCTAAAATATGAGTCTCATCTATTTTTACCAACATGTCGCATACTCCAAGAATCTCAAACTGGAATCCCCGAACCATGCTCCATATGTCTAAAAATAGACATAGTCTAAAAATAGACATAGTCTAAAAATAGATTTTGCGCCAGAATTTGCCTGCGGGCCCACTTGGTGAAGGCGACTTCATTTCACTAAGCTCCATCATCTTGCTGCATTTTCAACAAAAACCCTTCAAGGAAGAAATTTTTGAGCTTCACTGAAATTTCTGGGCAAGGTTATCGGTGCTATGCTCAAGACCCGGTGATGCGCGAATAGAGGTTCCCACAGTGCATTTTTTGCACTGCGTTGCGGGTATAGTTGCACGCGCTGCATACAGCCTGGCTCTTCACCCAGGCAGACTCGATACACCCAGGAGCTCGACATTCTGCTCACAGGCTGACCCAACAAGCCCAGTGCTACACGTAGAGGCCCGACTCGCCTAGTTTTTTCCCAAAACTGTGCACACAAGGCCCGACTCGTCTAGTTTCTTCCCAGCACTGTGCACACAGGACCTGACTCACCCAGATTCTTCCAGGCACTACGCTTAGCTAAAAACTCTCTAAACCATAGAAAATTTCCAAAAACTCAAGGGAGCACTCTTCAAATTTTCTTAAAGAGCCTGAAAAGGAGTCAAAGGTGGTAAGTGTTCATTTTTACCTCATCCTCCAATTTTTTTGTGTTTTGATGATTAAGGGAAAATTATCAAATCTTAGTGCCTAAAAAAACCCTAATTTTTCATCATTAACACTCTCCTTTGACCTCCAAGATAAATCATCAGTTAAGGGAGGTGTCAATGAGGGTTATAATAGTCAGTTGAAGTTAAAGCCCTCATTAAGCTCAAAGAAACTCAGTCATAAACCCACATCCATCTCACTCATTTGAAAAATCTTCCCTCACCATCATTTCATTTCACTCCTCCTACATTAGTTTCACAAGCAGGCCTGATTTTGTCTAAAAACAGTCCTAGTCACCATGTTAGGAGCAGAAGACAGTATCAGCATTGAAGGAGACCAAGTGCCTATGAGGCAAAAGAACAAGGGAGGGAAGGTCAATAGGTTTGAACCCTAGAGCACAGTGCATATTACTTCATCTCCCATGATTCTCACATGCTTTCAGAATGTGGGGTGTTTTCAGTTTTGTGAGAAAGTCAAACAAGTGCATAGTCACCCTGAACTCACTAGGTTGTTTGTCCTCAACTTATGCAATAAACAAGTGAGCCTTGCAGGGGTATATTTTGAACTATCAGCAGATGCCATCTCTAATGCTATATGTATACCTGCTATTGGTGAAAAGGGGTTCAAAAAAGTAAGATTTAACATGAGATATTATGAGCCATTTGTCAAGACTAGGTACAGAGAAGGTTGCAAGGCTATTTTCCCTTTCTCACACCTAAAACGGAGTTTTTCACCTTTTATGAGGGTCATTATGAAATAATTTACCTGTAAGGGTAGGTGCTCCAGACTCTACTACTACCATATTAGATTACTCATGAATTTTACCAAGGTTAAAATGCTTCATTTTCCCTACTACTTATATAGAAGTATTGACAAGATGTCTTTTATTGTCCGGAGGAGGACCTATTCCCAAAAAATGCAGAGTTTGTTCCATCACTCCTTGATCAAGATGGTGGTTCTACATCAGTTGGAACAGAAGGTCATACCTTGGGAGGTGTTTATAGCCCATGAAGTATTCACAAGCCCTCAACCCCATCATCAACCAAACTTGCCCTCATCATCTCATCCTCCTCCCTCTACTCCTCCATCACCTCCTACTGGCCATACCTCATCCTCTACACATATATCCCCTCCTCAAGGAAACCTCTCTTCCTCCCCTTATCTTGATGCATCAGATCAAGAAATAAGTGGCAGTGAGGAATCAAGTGAAAATGAGGGTGAAGATGAAAATGACTCAAGCCTAGATGAGAATGAGGGTGATGATGAGTTAAGCGCACAAAAAGCAGATAACATGGAGATATAAGGAGATAATGAGTTGAGTCAACAAGAGGTAGAAAACATAGAAACGGAGTAGAGTAATGACAGTGAAGACAATGAGGAGGTTAACAGTGAGAATGAATTGAGCAGTGATGAAGAGGGCAGCCAAGATGAAGAGGGAAATCATGAAGAATATATAGAGGATAAAGGCAGAAGTGACACCCAAAAAGCAAGCCTCAGTGATGGACAAGATAGCAAAGAGGAAAACAGTCATGAAAGTCATGAAGACAGTGAAAAAGTGAAGGGGTTGATAGTCCAATTGAAGATCACAGTAATGAAGAGGTAAGCAGCTTTAATGAAGAACAAAATGACAATGTAGAAAAGAGGATGAGAGTGGTGATGATGCTGAGAACAAAGAGGACAATGATGAAGAAAAAAATATGATGACTGATGATACTAATAATGAAAATGAAGAGTTTGATGACAGCAGAAAGGATCATAGCCAATGATAAAGATAGACACCCACAATACCACAATCACACCTCTTTCATTCACGTATCAGAGAGGGCCAAGGCTTGTGTTTTTTTCCTCTAAAAGGAAAGGGACCATCCCATCCACCTCATCTCAACCACTAGACAAGGGTAAACAAAAGGTAAAGGAAGAAGAAGAAGATCATGAGGTTGAGAGGGAGTTTGAAATCATTCACATGGATAGTGACAAGGAGAATGAAGTAAGGATCTCAAAATTTCTCATCCATAACAAAAATGCCCAAATTGAATACCTCCAAACACATTTGGATAGGGCCAAGAGTATGAATGATGCCCTTGAGATGGAGAATAGGAAATTAGGAGAACAAATTGTAATTTATGTGGCTACAGCCATCAGGGCCCAGAAAGAAGCCCAAAGGGCATAGAGAAAGCTAGAGGAGTTCATGGCCACCTATGAGGAGAGTGAGGATGAAGAAGGACAATCTAGGAAGAAGCCTAGAACCATGGGGTTGAAGAAGGCATTGGAAAAACAAAGGGAGCAAGAATTAGCCTTAGAATAACAACTCCCTCTAAATGAGTTGTTGGCCATGGAGATGGCACATGATCAGGAGCCTTGGTTGGAAAGAGCCAAAATACACTTGGAGGCCAAGTTGGAAAGGGAAAATAATGACCTTTATCTACAAATAAAGATGACCAAACATTATGCCCGGGGGAATCAAGTTGCAAGGGAAAAACTCAAAAAGGCCCAAACCAAGATCCAAGCACTAATAGAGGAAAAAGGCCAATATAACCTTGGAATATTGGCACAATCTTCTCTACAGGTCTCCCAAACCCCATGAATGATACATCCACCAATTTTGAAGAAATTTTGACAAATTTTGGTTTTTTGTGAATTTTGAGGCCTATAAGCACAACACCCCTGGCACTATGCTTTTTCCTCAGAAATATTCATAGGGAGAAATTTTAATTTTTGGATTTGTCATGCTTAGTACACTACGCTCACCAAATTTTAGAGCATTTGGAGCATTTTTGACCCCTCATAAGGTCAAAAAACACCTCATTTTCTACCTTTTTGCCTCATTTTGAGGCTTGGCACTATGCTCAAAGCAGTTTGGGGAATTTGGATTTTTACACAAGTTACAAGAGCTCAATCAGAAAACCAAAGGTATATTTGGAAATTATACTTAGCAATATTTCCAATGAACCATCATGGATAAAAATCCAACATCGTGAAGGTCACCAAAACTCGGCTGTAAGTGGACCCATTTTCTGCATGTGAAGGTGCTGCGCTTAGAGACCTCACTGTGTGTTTTTGGCCAAAACTCAACAAAACAAACTCATTAATTGAAAATTGATATTTTAATGTTTTTTTAGGAAAATCACTCTAAAATTAGGTGCTAGAAGTTATTTTGACATTTATTTCATAGGATATTTTGTGCCTTCGGCCTTGCATGGTCTCTTGGGCATTTATGACATTTATGAGTGATTTTGACATTTTCCAACCCTATCTAGGGTTTTTTTCCTCCTTTGATAAATAAATAGAGCCCGAGAGATTCATTGTAAATTTTGGCATTTTATGACTCTTTGGAACAATACATAGTCTTTTGGAGGTTGAAGAGAAATTGGTGTTGTGGAGCTTGTGAATGGCTTGTTTTGCTTGTTGATCGAGGAGGCTTACTTGCAGGATCCCTGAGCTTGGATAATGGTGAAGTGATTCTATTCATTTATTTTTTTCTCATGTATCATTGTGTTTCCATTTTTCTGTATTGCAATAGAACAAAGGATTTAGACTAATAAATGTTCTTCAAAGGCACCTTAGCTCTGTTTGTTCTTCATTGCCTCTATGTTTTCCTCTGCTAGGACATTTTAGAGAATTATTAATTGCTCTCTAGACCCCCTAATCTTGTTTATTTCATGAATGGTTTAATACAGAAGGTATCAAAGATTATTTATGGTTTTCCATGCTTGTTTGATGTCACTAAACACTGGTCTTGAGGTCTCTCTCCAAAGTACCATTAATTAGGTCTGCTAAATAGGCTATGTTTCAATCATACCCTATGTCCATGCTTGAATAATTGTTTTGGAGATATTCATAGCTATGATCAATGATGTTTAGGCATTCCCTCTTCTTTGATTAAAGTTATATGTGTATCTTGAATGTTTTCTAACCTTGAAGGTGAAATCACTAGAAGTTAAATGAGTTTCTCGCCTTCTATATTTCGTTGGAATGTTTTTCTGAAAGCTTATTTGCTTAAGTGGAATCAAAGAGTTATTGGTATGCCCTATCTATTGATTACTTCTTTATGTTAAATAGTGTTGAAGTCCCTTCTTGTTTTAAGTATTTGAAAAAGTATTCTTGATTTCCATTTTCCCTACTTTAGTTCACAAACTTAATATCCATCTCATTTCCCATAAACCTTGAAAATCCATTGACCAATGCTAGATTTTCACTGTGATGCTCCCCGATCCATTGTTGAACTTTCCATGACTTTTATAGACTCCATAGCCCAATGATTTGAAGATTTTCTCATTCCATCTATTCTACTTGACCATCTTACCCAACCAAAACAATCAAACAAATCCTACACTTAACAACTAGCCTAAAATCAAACCCTAAAAGAAAACAAGTTCACATTATTTACATACAATAGAGAGAGCCCTCTCTGATTCTAGGAAGGCTAGGTCCTAGGACCCCAAAGATTGGTCTGATGTTACCCTATGCATTTGGTCTTACGAATCCGTCAAATCACGGGAACCTAACAAAGGTCATTAGAGCATCAAAGAGAGAAAATTGTGAGTTTCAATCAAATTTCGGGCAAGTTACCTGGCACTGCGCATTCAGGTTAGTGTTGCGCACTCAGGGTCAAGCGTTGTGCATTGCGAGGAATTTCCTATGTTAATTTACTCTGTGTTGCGTGTTTAGAGGCATGCGCTGAGCATTCTGAGGCATTCAGCATTGCATTTTCGATAGGCTCGACACCCTGGAAAATGTTGTGCTTTTGACAGGGAAGCTCGATAGGCCCATGTAGATGATGCGTTTTTGGTAGACCCAACAGGCCTGAATACGCATTAAAGCGCTGCACGTTGGACCTGAAGCTCCTCATGCACATGCAAACACCCAAAAAACATCAAAAATACCTCCAAGCTACGATCAAAGGGTCTCGAAAGAATTTCTAAATTGGTAGGTGGATGTCATGCTTTCCCTCCAGAGATTTTTGATGTTTTTATGTTAAGATAAATTGAAAAAACCCTAAGTTAAAACCCTAATCTTCATACTAAAAACCCTGTTTAAACGTCCATCACCTACAAATAAGGAGATATCAATCAAACAGGTATAAAATAGTGTGGTTGTAGTGATTTGAAGTTGGTCCTCCATCAAAGCTTAAAGGCTCTGCTCCATACACTGAAAACAAAGTGACCTTACATTTCCCCCTCCATTTCAAAATTAACATCAGTGCAAGTTACTGTCAGAGTATAATTATAAAAATTAGCTGATGTTTTTCCTTGAGTTCTAGCTCTCCCTAACAGTAATACACTTACACTTTCATTCATCCCTCTCACTCACTTGCAAAAGCTGCCCTCTTACCATCATTCCATCACTTCTCATATCAGCTTCACAAGAAGAGCTAGGGTTTGTTTCAAAACAACAGTAATCAAAATGTCAGGAGAAGGAGGAAATGGTAGTGTTGAAGAAGGCCAAGTGCCTAGGAGACAAAAACACATAGGTGGGAAGGTTAACAGGTTTGAACCCCAAGACACTATGGAGCTTAATGCCTCTCCTATGATTGTCACATGTTTCCAAAATGTAGGGTGTTTTCAATTTTGTGAAAAGGTCCAACAAGTACAAAGTCACCCTGACCTCACTAGGTTATTTATCCTCAACTTGGATGAGAAATAGGTAAATATTGCAGGGGTAAACTTTGATTTTTCATTAGATTCCATTTCTATTACCACTAGAATTCCTAGTGTTGGTGAAAAATGGTTCAAAAGAGAAAATTTAGACATAATTCGCTATGAATCATTTCTTAAACCCAGATACAAAGAAGGCTGCAAATCTATCTTCCCTTTTTCACATTTTCTGGAGAGGTATGCACCCTTAATGAGGGTCATCATGAAATATTTTACATGTGAGGGAAGGTACTCTAGAATTTACTCCTATCATATCAGATTACTCATGCACTTTACTAGGGTTAAGATGTTTCATTTAACCTACTACCTCTACAGGAGTATTAACAAGATGTCCTCTATTATACAAAAGAGGAACTATTCCCAGCAAATGCAAAGTTTTTTCCATCAGTCTTTGATCAAGATAGTTGTGCTACATAAATTGGAGCAACAGGGTATTCCATGGGAGGTTTTCATTGCCCATTAGGTCTTCACAAACCCACAGCCCCAGTCTCAGCAAAATGTCCCCTCATCATCCCATCCTCCTTCCTCACCCTCTCCTAATGCATCAGACAATGAGGGAAATCAAGATGAACCATCAAATGAGAATGAATGAGAGAGAAATGATAAATCAAGAAATTATGAAGAAGAGGATAGTAAAGAGGAAGAAAATGAAGAGGCAGAAGGTAGTATGGATACAAATGAAGAAAGTGACAAAGAGACAGATGATGATGCCAAGGATAGTAGTGACACCAAAGAACAAAATGTCAGTGAAGCTAATGATAACCGTGAAGAAAATGAAGAGTTTGATAATAGCAGTAAAGATCACATCCATGAGACTCCTAGCAGTAATGATGAAAAAGATGAAGGCAGTACAAAGAATAGTGCAGAAAACATGGATACAGAAGACAATGAAATAGAGTTTGATGAGGCTCTTGACAGTGGTAATGATGATAGTGCAGAAATCAGTGAAGAGGAAAATCGTGAGGCTGATATTGGAGATAATGAAGTAAGCATCAGTCAAGGTAATGAAGAAGCTGACATAAGTGAAATAAACGACAGTGAAGTTCACAGTGATGAAGACAGTGAGGAAGAAATCCATGAGGAAAACAGCCATAGAAAGGGCAATAATGTCAGCATGAAGGGTACCAATGAAGAAATAAGCCAATATTTCATTGAGCCAAACAAAGATTGCCACAATGATGGAAACAATACATATGGCACTAAAATAAGAAGAGTTGAATCTTTTCCTTTGACATACCAAAGAGGAGAAAGACATGTGTTTATTGCCTCTAAAAGGCAAGGGGACATGCCTTCCACTTCCACCAAGCAACTAGACAAAGGAAAAAATAAGGTAATAAAGGAAGAAGAGGAAGAAAATCATGAGGTTGAAAAGGAATTTGAACTCATTCATATTTACCTTGACAGTGAAAATGAACATGAGGATAGGGTCACTAGCACACTGCTCCATAGCAAGGATGGTTAGATCAGAGACCTACAAAGAAGCCTTGGCATGGAAAATTATATTATTAAGTATTATATGGATGAAAACCAGCAGCTAAAGAAGACACAAAGAGACCTTGGCCTATAGAAAAATATGGCCAAGCACTATGCATTTAGAAGTAAAATTACAAGGGCCAAGCTCAAAGGTGCCCTTGCCGAAATTCAAGCACTCAAGGGGGCCAAATATCAAGAAAACCTAGAAATCCTTGTTGATGCTTCCATACAAGCATCCCAGACCCCATGAGGAAGGTACTTGCAAATTTTGGGAACATTTTAGAAATTTTTGGTTTCTGCTGATGTTAAGGGCCCAAAGCGCAACACCCTTGGCACTACGTGTTGGAAATACTGAGAGGGGGGGTGAATCAATATTACTTTCAATTAGATAATTAGTTAATCTTCAATTATTATCAGTGTTTGTACAATGATACCTTTACAATGATTGTATGTAGTGATTTCCACTTTGCATCCCTTGACAACACATGATCTAGCTTTTTCTTTGCCTTCTAGGAGCTCAATATTGAATATGGTGTATCTCTGTTATTTCAGATGCCCAATATCCAATTTTCCATCCTGTAGTAGTCCTTTGAGTCATATTTCCAATGCCATAGGTCTGACCCAATTTGGATTCTTCAAGGGAGACTTATACCCAATCTCTCACAATGCCCTAATTATGGACTGTTTCAGCAGAGAAAACTTGTATGGAGTGCCACGTTTCAATGTGTCTTCATTCGGCTCTAAAATTGATAGAGCAAAAAATAAAGACTGTGCATTATCTACCACTTTCACAGAATTCCAATTTGATACTCAGAGAGAGTTATGATGATTTTACCAAGGTCACTTCTTTGAGATGAATTTCAGGAGCCTGCAAAACACTGACTTCCATAGATCATATCTTTGACAATATTGCGCACCTTGATCTGAAATTTTCACAGTAGCTTCCTCAGGATTTCATCTTCACCTCATAAAAATTTTAGGTTCTGAACCTTCGTAGAAAAAAATTTAGATCGAAAATTCCACGATGACCTATTTTAGATGGCGAAATCTCTTGCATGAGGAGGATATGAGGATCACAATTTATATAAATTCTTAGGTTGAGAGGGGCTTCAAAAAGTGAACGCGGGAGGGATTTTACGAGCTTAAAAAATATTAATTATGACTTTTCAATGACCCATGGCACAACCCCATGGGGTTTTAGCACACTAACTAGGGGTACAAACTTCAAACATGAATATCTCTCAAACCGTGAAGAATTACATGGCGTGCCATATATCAACGGAAACATCTCAACAAGTAGAAACCATCAAAGGAATTATTGACCTAGAATATATTAATTTGGTAGGTAAAAATTCCCATGTAATATTGGGTTATCCCCTGGTGCTGATTGGGTTGACATCAATGACAACCGCTGATCAACAATCTCCCCCTTTGGTATTGATGGAAACACAAGTACTCCCCCTGCGATCATGACACCTCTTCCTACAACATTCTCTCCCCCTTTGACATCAATGGCAAAGGGTAAATCCTAAAAAAAAACCATCCCATGGACCTATACACATTTCCACTCCCCCCGACACAC
Organism: Pinus albicaulis; assembly: GCA_034641835.2. Lineage (NCBI taxonomy): Eukaryota > Viridiplantae > Streptophyta > Pinopsida > Pinales > Pinaceae > Pinus > Pinus albicaulis. The sequence continues at coordinate 1,354,023,593 of CM076581.1, forward strand.
AACCGTCCTCAGACCTGTAATCTAATGAGAACATGGGAGAATCCCAAGCTTCTGACGAAGATATTCAAATGATTCACGAATACTCTCATGATCATCGACACTTCCTGCCAAATCTGCATCTGTAAAGGAATGAATAATGAGATTTTTACCCTTGGGATACCACAAGCCATATTCTGTTGTTCCCTTTAGATATCAAAGAATTTTTTTGATGGCAATAATATGTGATTCTTTTGGTTTTGCTTGGAATATTGCTACTTGTCCAACTGCTTGCATAACATCTGGCTGGGAGGCTATTACATATAGAAGACTACCAATCATAGATCTGTACAACCTTTGATCCACATCCTTAGATGAGTCGTCTATGCTCAATTTGCAACCTGTTACCATTGGAGTAAGGATGGGTTTGCAATATTCCATTTTAAATTTCTTGAGCATTTCCTTGATGACTTGGCTTGACATATAAATATTCCTTTCTCTTGTTGAGATATTTGAAGCCCTAAGAAGTATGTGAGCTCACCAAGTAAATACATCTCGAAATCAATTTGCACCTTTGCAAAAAACTTCTTACTTAGTGGATCATCATTTCTACCAAATATTGTATCATTCTATTTAGCTATTAGACATGCTTTAGTTGCTTCATCCATAACATATATGTTGTTTGATGCTCGACTTGCTGTAGCCACAATTTCACCATACATGCCTTTCCTGATTTCATATTTTGTGGAGTTGAATAGTATTGTGTGTCCTTGATCACACATTTGTCCAACACTGAGTAGATTGTGATTCATGTTTTCAACCAATAGAACATTCTTGGCTAGGGCATCTTTGCTTCTGAGAGTTACAGTACCTTATCCTATAACATTTGAAGATCCATCATTTCCAAAGGACATGGTTCCATCCTTCTTCTCTTTGAGAGATACAAATTTATTTCTATCTCTAGTCATATGCGTTGAGCAACCGTTATCAACATACCACACATGTTTGTTGTTTTGAGCCTTGAAAGCGAGAGCACAATTATCAGTCTTATTCTTCTTCCATGATAATTCGTTCTGTGGCTTTGAAGATTCTTCTGGAGGATTTTCAAGTGTGCATTCTTTGGCTATGTGTCCAAAGTTTCGACATTTGTAAAATTCAATATTATTTCTTAAATGCTCAAATCTATTGATGTTTCGATGAGCCCTGGGAGGTTCATATTTGACAGATCTCCTGTAATTGTATTCGTTCTTGGGGTACATGCAACATTATACATCTTTATGACCAAATTTTCCACATGAATAACAGTAGCCATAAAAAATATATTGGTACCTGGATGGAAATTTTCATCGAGGAATTATCTTCCAAGGTTGTTCTTGTGAATCTTGTCCAATGAAGTCTACATGCATGTCAGATCTCATATGTTCATTGTATTTTGTTGTATAAGGTCCTGCTTCTTCTTCTTTGTAACCGATGCCAGTTCTGTCGTTGTAAGATCGTTGATTTTTGATGAGTTCTTCCAATGCCCTTGAGTTATTGGCATAGTTTTGGATAGTTTTTCCTTTCTTCACTTCCTCACGCAGCGAGACTACTTCAGCTTCTAATTCTTCCCTTTCTTGGTTGCTTTCTTCCAACTTCTTTTGAAGTGACTCTTCAACGCATTTGTGTTCTTCAACTTCAATTTTGAGACCTTGAACTTGTTCTTCAAGAGTATTGGAACGGATCTTCTTTGCCTTGAGATCTTTTATAAGCTTGATTTCTTCCTTACAAAATTCTTCTATGGTCAATCCTTCTTCTTCGTTGTTTGATACCTCTTGTTTATTGTGCTTGGGTTTATTGTTCTTGGCCATAAACAATACTCTCTCATTGGATTCTTCTTTTCTATCACTTTCTTCGTCGGATGATGAGCTATCTTCTTTAGAGAGAAAGTTCCTTTTGGATCCTTTCTTTTTTCCTTGCTTGTTGAATTTCTTAAAGCCTTTCTTTCCTTTCGAGTTGCCATCACTTTTTTTCGGACATTTTGCTGCAAAATTCCCAACCTCACCACAACTGAAACATATCAATGGAATTTTACCTTTGAATTATCCCTTACCACTTTTTATTTTCTCATCAACTGGCTCTCCCAATCCATCCAGATTATTGGTTATTTCATCAATGTATTGGAAGTATGCAGAAATTTTGCAATCTTATTTCATTCTGAGTTGCTCAAATTTTTCTCTATATATTTGAAGCTTTGCTTCTTTGACATGTAAGTCGCCTACATATATATTCTCAAGCTTGTCCCATACATTTTTGGTGGTTTTACAACCCAACATGTTATGATAAGCAGATTCAATAAGTCCACTGATAATAATATTCTTTTCTTTTGCATCATTTACCAAATTCTTCTTACCGTGTTCATCTGCAGTTGATGTAAATCCATTTTTAACAGTGTCCCATACTTCATAACCTTGCGCCAAGAGATAGATCTCCATTCTTCCTTTCTAGAGTGCATAATTATTTTCATTGAATAGAGGTAAACCATTTTTGGTATGCTCCATGACCTCCTTCCCACTGTTAAACTACTATTGAAGGAACCAATCTCTAAAACCAATTGTTGGAAATATTGAGAGGGGGGGTGAATCAATATTCCTTTCAATTAGAGCATTAGTTAATCTTCATCTATTATCAGTGTTTGTACAATGATACCTTTACAATGATTGTATGCAGTGATGCCCACTTGAAGACTTCATGCGATGAACTTCTTGTTGTTGTTATACACCTTGGTTTCTGATCTTGTTATGCTACCCTCTGCTACACCTTGATTTTCTTTTCTTCCCTAGAAATTTTGGTCCTTTGCAGCCCTTGACAACACATGATCTAGCTTTTTCTTTTCCTTCTAGGAGCTTGATATTGAATCTGGTGTATATCTGTAATTTCAGATCCTCAATATCTGATTTTCTATCCTATAGTATTCCTCTAAGTCTTCTTTCCAATTCCATAGGTTTTACCCAATTTGGATTCTTCAAGAGAGAGTTATACCCAATCTCTCACAATTCCCTAATTATGGATTGTTTCAGCAGAGAAAACTTGTACGGCATGTCGTGTGTCACTGTTTCTTCATTCAACTCTAAAATTGATATAGAAAAATAAAAAAACTGTTCACTATCTGCCACTTTTTATAGAATTCCAAACCGATACTCAGAGAGATATTTATGAAAATTTTACCAAGGTCACTTCTTTGAGATGAATTTAAGGAGCCTGCAAAAATATTGACTTCCACAAATCATATCTCCGACAATATTGCGTACCTTGATCTAAAATTTTCACAGCAGCTTCCTTAGGATTTTAGGTTCGCCTCATAAAAATTTCCACTTCTGAACCTTCGTATAAAATAAGTTAGAGCGAAAATTCCACGATGACCTGTTTCAGATGGCGAAATCCATGGCATGAGGAGGATATGAGGATCAAAATTTATATAAATGCTTAGGTTGAGAGGGGCTTAAACAAGTGAACATGGGAGGGATTTTAGGAGCTTAAAAAATATTAATTATGACTTTTCAATGACCCATGCCACAACCCCATGGAGTTTTAGCCCACTAACTGGGGGTACAAACTTCAAACATGAATATCTCTCAAACCGTGAAGAATTACATTGGCGTGCCAAATATCAACGGAAACACATCGACAAGTAGAAACAATCAAAATCATTATTGACCTAGAATATATTAATTTGGTAGGTCAAAATTCCCATGCAATATTGGGTTAGCCCGTGGTGCTACTTAGGTTGACATCAATGACAACCGTTGATTAACACTATGCTTTTTCTACATGCTTACAATGAAGGTAAAGTTTACATTTTTGGATTCATCAACCCAAAGAAATCACGCACACCAAAGTTCAGATCATTTGGAGTAGTTTTGGTCCCTCAAAAGGCCCAAAAACATGTCAATTTTCACCTTTTTGCCATGTTTTCAGGGTTGGCATTGCGCCTTCAAAAGCCTTGAGAGATTTTCTTTTTGAAAAGGTTAGTGGATCCAAATTATAAAAACAGGGGAATTTTTGGAAATTAGTCTCAACAGGCTTCCCAACAAGCCATCACGGAGCCCATTCTGACATCGGGAAGGCCTTCAAAACTTGGCTACAAGGTGACCCAGTTTTCCTGTACAGGCGCTGCACCTTTGGCCTGGAAATGCATCCTTAAATCTCAGTGTTGCACCCTATCAAACAAAAATTCAACAAAGTACACTAGGAAATATTTTGGAAGCTTTTGGGAGCCTAAATTTCAATTTTTTTGCCAAAAATGGTCGAGAATATATTTTGCATTAGATATTTTGTGCCTTGGGCCTTGCAAGGTTTCAAAGGAAAAAAGTGACATTTATGATTAAATAATGGGCTTCTAAAGACCTAATTAGGGTTTTTTTCCTCCTTTCTTGTTAAATACAACATTGACGACTCATTTTATTGGTTGGTTGTTTGTTAGACAATTATTGAGATTAATACATAGACTTGGAGATTGAAGACAAATTGTCTCTTATTTTTGTGAATGGCTTGGATTGTTTGACATTGGAGAAGACTTGCTTACAAGATCCTTGAGCATTATCAAATGGTGATGTGTTCCTATTTAGTTCATTTTTTTCTTGTATTATCATTTTTTTCATCCTTCTATTGCAATAGGACAAAAGTTTTAGACTAAGAAATGTTGTTTAGAGGCACCTTAGTTCTGTTTATCCTTCACTGCTTGTATGTTTTATTTTGCTAGATCAGTTTATAGAATTCTTAGTTGTTGTCTAGACCCAATTATGCTTGTTTATATTATGATTGATTCGATACAGTAGATATCAAAGATGTTTTATGGTTAGCCCTGCTTGTTTGATATTACTTAAACATTGTTCTTAAGATCTTTCTTTGAAGTATCACTGATTAGGTTTAGTCAAAGAGGTTTATGTTTTGATCATGCCCTTTTTCCATTCTTGAAAGGTTGCCTTGGAGGTCTTTATAGTTCTGATCAATGATTTTTAAGAGTTACCTATTCTTTGATCTATTTTATATGTCTATCTTAAATATTTTCTAATATTGAAGGTGAAATCACTAGAAGTTATACAAGTTTCTTGCCTTCTATAGTTCACTGGATTGTTTGTCTTAAATGCTTATTTGCTTGAGTTTAATAAAAGAGTTATTTGTTTGCCCTATCTTATGATTACTTCTTTATGCTTAGTGTTAAAGACCTTTCTTGTTTAAAGGTATTTTTTCAAGGATTCTTAACTGCCCTTTTACACCTACTATGTTCACAAATTTGATGTTCATTTCATCTCACACAAACCTTGAAGATCCATTTGACCCTGTTAGATTTTCCCTGTGATGCGCCCTGATTCATTGATTGAAATATCCATGACATTTTGTAGACTCCATAGCCTAATGACTTGAAAATATCTAACTCCCTCTATTCTACTTGACCACCTATCCAACCCAAACAAACAAACAAACAAACCCCAAACTTAACAACTAGCCTAAAATCAAACCCTAAAAGCAAAAAAGTACACATCCTTTGCACAAAATAGAGAGAGCCCTCTCTAATTCCAGGAAGGTTAGGTCCTAAGAATCCAAAGACTGGTTTGATGTTACCCCTGTTAATTTTTTCTCACAAATCTAACAAATTATGGGGACCTAACATAATGGCGATCACGATCGGACCTTCTGAGTAAATAAAATCTTAGACATCCTTAAGACCTCAGAAAACCCTCAAACATCATGAGATTGGTATTCAGTTGTTGATGGTGGACAACAAGTACATCCTTAAAATAGTAAGCATCCTCCACTTGGTGACTCCACTGGTCTTCAATAGCCTTGTTGACCCCACTAGTTCTCATAGACTCCCTTGGGAATGCATTAAGAAATCCCAATCACGTTGATGGTGGACACCAAAGTTCAAACCCTCCACCTGGTGACTCCACAACTCTCAATAGACCTAAAGACTTCACTGGTAGAGAACTCTAGAATGGTTGAAAAGATATAGTGACCCTTTTTTATTTATAAACATGGATCCAAGGATACAAAGGAGATATGCTCCCATGAACAGATATCACATCCCTGGATTCCCACATAGGATGCCTCAGATAGATTGGTTTTCAAACCTGGCTATGTTTCAAAATGAAAAATTTGATGACCACTTATTACATCTCATCAAATTTCATATACATGTATGGAGGTTATGTTGGTCCCTCGTGTTTTGATAGTTTGGCAAATCAAAATACAAGGCAACATCAGAACCAATCTTTAGAGTTACAAGATCTAGTCCTCTTGCTCTCAGAGATGGATCTCTCAATTATTATTTTTTTGCAAAGGTTTATCTTGTGTGCTTTGAGTATTGGTTTTAGACTAGCTATTAAGTGCAAGTGTTTGTTTGTTTGGTTGGTTTAATTGATATAGAAGAACATAAAAGGTCTAGGAAAGATAGATAGAAAGGGGAAATGCCAGTTTCATTAGGCAACGGAGTCAAAAAGAGGTTATAACAAACTTATAAATGGATATGGGATATAAAAGGGAAAATCTAACTTGGCCACAGGATCCTTTAGTTTATGAATGAGATGGAAATTAATGGTTTAGAAAAGAGAAGTTTGATTCTTAGCAAAGGGAATTTGAAAGCATAACTTGAACAATAAAGAGTTATTTGATGGATAGGGCTAACCATGAATTCTACAAATCACACTTTAAGAAAATAATGACTTCAAAACAACTTTTAAAATGAAATCTAAGATTTGGGGAACACCCTATTTCCTCAAAGATTTTATTTCAAATGACTTAGAAAACATAAAAGATTCACTGATAATTATGGTCATAGAAGAGGGAACACCAAAATACATCTATGATCACAACTATAAAGACCTTTAAACCAACTGTTCAAGCAAGGACAAGGGGCATGATCATAACAGACCTCCTTGGCACATTGTAAACAAAGATACTTCAAAGGGAGACTTCAATAACAGCCTTTAAGTGGCAACAGACAAGCAGGGAGAACCATAAATCATGTTGAAACCAACTATTCAAACTATTATAGAAATAAACAAGCATGAGGACTAAAGAGAGAGATTAAAGACTCTAAAATACCTTAGCAGAAGAAAACATAAAACAGTGAAGGATAAACAGGTCTAAGGTGCTTCCAAGAGTCATTTCTTAGCCTAAAACTTTCATCCTACTGTAGTAAGAATTTATGGAATCAAAATGAAAATAGGGAAAAACATTAAATAGTTCAGAATACTTCACCAACAGCCAAGCTCATGAATCCAATGATAAGGCCTTCTCAAGAACAAGCATGCAACAATATCATCAGGGCTTCCAAGACTTAAATTTCTTCTTCAACTTCTACAGACTATGTATTATTTCAGAGAGTTTCAGTATTACAACTAGTGATCAACCAATGTTTACAATGAACTCCTCAATCATATTTTATAGAAGGGTGAGGAGGTCAGAAGAGAAAATATCTATGGGTTCAATTAATACAGTTAATGCTTCTTAGCCTTTGAGGCACTCGATGGAGAAGTTTACATATGTTTGTCTGTATTAATTGTTTTACATATAAGAATTGAGCTAGGTGGAGAGCTTTTGTTGACTTTGAGGCTCTATGTCATAACTGTAGTAACTCAGCAGATATTTTACAATAAGTTCTTCGGCTGAATTAACTGTTCGGCTATTGTGAGGTGAATATCCTCTGTTTTGGTCATTACTCGACCTGTGTTGAATGCTGTGAGGCCACAGGAGGAAATCTGGTAGCTGGAAGGAGTCAATTTGACTCTGATGTGGTAGTGGAGGCATCCTCTATCTGATAAATATTTTCAATATTCCTTTAACTGTGTTTAATTTAGTGGATTAGGCTTTTGAATTTCGATCTTAGCCGAAATCCACCCAATCTGTGTAATTAAACTTTAATTCTTCAGTTCTGCTATAGTTAGGTCTTCAACACTAATACTCTCTATCTCTTTTAATCTTCACTGTGTCTTGTTGATGTGCAAGTGCCACAGGGCTTTATAATGTTTATCAGTGCTCATGAGGCACCGATAAAACGTGGTGTCAAACCCTGTTAACGGATACTCTTTAATAACCAAAAGCCTGGAGGATATTCATCCTCGAATTTTATTTCTTTAAAACATTTGAAAACCTTTTAAACCCTGCACAATACAATAAAAATTAGAAAATCCTACATATTTGGGGTAAAACTGCTCAGAGGCTCGGGTTTGGAGCATGGCCATTAGATGGCAGCATCCAACGGTGGAGATCGTGCGTAGAAGGTCAAAGAGGAAAGCGGTGAAGAATTAAGTCAGAGCCATTGATCCATGTCGAATCAATGGTTGAGATTGGTTATGGACATAAAAAGAGAATGAGTTGCTTTATAATAACATAGGGGAAAATGTGAAGAATTTACAAAGAAAAAGGGTTTAAAAACTTTGGCGAAAGAAATCTGTGTTAAAATGGAAATTGGGGTTTCCGAATGATCGTAGATCGTCAGATCATATTGGACCCCAAGATCAGTAGCAGAGATTGCTCGTTGAAATCCTTTGGTGAAGGTAGAGGGCGATAGTGTAATGGGAGATAAGATTTGAGCCATTGATCTGCAGAGATCAATGGCGGGGAGCGCATGCGATAAAACATAACACAAAATGAGGAAGGTAGTTTCGGGAGGGAAAAACACAGGTTTCGCGTGGCCAAAAGAGGGATAGGTAGTTTCACCTTTTTGAATGCGATATACATTCCCGCCCGACATGTGGCATTTGAAAACAACTTATATCGCGTAGCCCTTGGGAAATTAACGCTTGTGCTTAAATTTACGCGATATGGAACGTCAGTCGTTAGATCTGGGGCCTCAAATCTAACGGTGGGGAGTGAGCGCGATATTGATAAGATGCGCAGGTGAAACAAGGTGGGGTGGTTTTGTTCTGAGCCGTTGGATCAAATATTGGATGGCTAAGATCATATCTGGAGGGGGGCAGGACCCACAGGGGTTGGGTCTGTCCAGTTTAATATGGGCTGTTAGATGGAACAAATCAACATCTCAGATGTGATCTGTGGGTTGAATGAAAATAATACAAAGGCATAGAAAGGGTTAATAAGGGCCATTGATTTGCAAATATCAACGGCCGATATTTGGCCAAAAACATTATGAAGTAGGGCGCATGAATTTCACCAAAGTCGGCAGACGCAATCTGGACCATCTGATCTAGACACGTGGATGGCCCAGATGCAATCGGAGCTTCGCAATCGGCGGGGAAATGGACAGGGAGGGGCCGAAGTGATTAACTGTGGGCCGTCGATCTGCAGATCAGATCGACAGTGGAGGATGGATCGGGGAAATGCTAATGATCAACGACGGAGAAGGGCTCCAACCAATGAACGAGTGGGACCATGTTATAATATATAAAAATCAAAATTTTATGGAAACAAAGGTTTATTGTGTCGGGCGGGTTATATATATGAAATGGCGCCCGACTCTAGGGCCATTGGTTTATATGAAAATCAATAGGCCCAAGTCTTATATGTATAAGGGTCAATTGGAATCGGGAGGAAGGATGAGCTTTTCAATCTACCTGTTCTACAAATCTCCGATGCGAAATTATATGGATCGTTGATCAGGGAAACAAATCAATGGTCTTTTTTCATTAAAAACATCGCGCCGGCGTGTTTACTTCAAACCATAGAAAAATGGGTTTTTATGTATTAAAAAGGGAAAAAGTGATTGGGAAGGATTTATATGAAGTTTTAAGTTCCTGATTGCGGGCCTTGTGGTTATATAAAGTGGTAATAAGATCGGGTGGTTATGTATAAAGGGGCCAATCGCATCGGGGGTTTCAATGAAACAAATAGACTTGTGCGTTCTGATTTCCCTGATGCGATAAGCGCCAAAAGGATTTAGCGCTTGGTTCCAACACCAAGGCAAATGGTGGGGAAGTGGTTTAGGTCTTAGCCCAATGGAGCTTAATCCTATAGTCAAAAACACTTATTTTTTATGAAATTTTTCAAAGCTTTTGATGGATTTGGGGGTTTCAGAAAGGTTCAAAAGTGAGTTTTAAACCTTGTAAAAGGATTTTTATGACGGGGAAAGGGGAATAAACGGAAAATAGAGGAATTCCATGGGGAATAAAGGGGTAAAAATGAAGGTTAGTTTTGATTGAAGGAGGGGAAAAAATGGGATTTTGTAGCAGTATTTTCTTCATGGAAAACAACAGAATTTCTGATTTTTAAAGGGAAACAGTAGTGAAGATTAAACAAAGAGCATGATGTCGTCATGATTCTTCAAGAGATAACACTTTTTAGCAATCAAACTTGTTTCTTGAAGGCTCCAAAAATGATTTAGCCACCATTTGATATGAAAATTTTTATTGGTGGCTAACAGTGGCTCCACTTGGGGATGGTGCCTTTTGAAGGCATCAAGAACTTCATATTTGCATTCTCTGGAGGCTGATTAGTGCCTTATCCATTGGGCTGCCTTTTCTTCATTTGGATGGTCTTCTTTTGCTCTAAAAAATATTAGCAGCCATGACAAATAATGGATTTTCATCAACACAAGATTTCTACCTACCCTATCCTACTAATCTAACATTTTTTATTCTTTAGAATACACTTGGATCGGCAAACTCTTTTACAACATTTTATTATTTTGAAAGCAAAAAATATAATCTAATTCTGCTCCTTATTTCTCCATGAACTCAGATTAAACAGTTGAGTTCATATGCTTCTCTACCTAATCTGCTAATCTGTTAGGATTAAACAGTCTAACAGATTTTTATTCACTAATTTCTAAAGCAGAAGTTTAAAAGCCTACAAGTCATGATTGAACAGTCTAACTTATTGCTGATCTATGGAATAAAAACAAGCTGCACATAGATATTATTTTGCAGAAAATTAAATCAAAATGGAAGGCTTAAGGTTTGAAAGTTCAAGCACTTCCTTTATCTTTTTTCAACTCTGTTTTTACTTTTGTTTTAGTTGTTCTTTTCTTGTTCTCTGGTTAAGATTTTGAGCTAATTAGAACTAGTTTTACCTCTGTTTTGACTTAGAAATTAAAACAGATTGGAGTCTTTCTTGTTCAGAAACTTAGGTTCAGATTTTGAGCTTGTTTGAACCTTTAATTTCTAGCCTAATCTACCTACTGATAAGCCAAAATTAAGCTGTTTAGCAAATCAAATTCACTAACCTATCAGCAGTCAATTTAAAACTAATTAGTCATGATTAAGCTATATGACTAACTAGAAGTGTGTTTTTCAGAAGTGGCATTTGATCTTGCACACTTTCATATTTTTGTTCTCTTTTTTTATTGGTATGGGGCTGTACCTTTATTGTTTTTACAATCTGCCCTCTTTTCTTTCCTTTACTGTTTTTGTATTTTTATTTTTGTAACTTTGAATGCAACGTTCAGACTATGATATTTACAATGAAAAATAATTTTTTTTGAAACTCATGACTCCTAGCAGAAGTAATGCTTTAGCATGCTGCCATTGACAGGACGTCCATACAGATCTTCTCCATTCAATTATTTCAAGAAAAATGCATTGTGAGCCCTCTCAGCATGAATAATATAGGGGCCTTTCCACAAGTTCTCAAACTTGCCATGTTTTCCCTTCTCTTCTCTTCTTGAATCCCATTTAAGAACAACATTTCCAACCTAGAAATTGGTTACCTTAGTCCTCTTATCAAATAATTTTTTTACATTTTCTTGGACTAACTACATCCTTTCATAGACTTCTTCTCTGGTCTGCTGTAAATGGATGGTTTGGTTGATTCTCCTCTGCATATCATTCTCTTCAACATGCACTTCTTGAAGGAGTTTCATGACTGTAACTCCTAATGAGGTGCAGAAAACTGCATCCATTCCATAGACCAGCTGATAGGGGGACATATTTATTGACTTCTTTGTAGTTAACCTATCAACCCATAAGGCGTGAACTAGCTTACTATGCCATGATTTCTGATTCTGCTCCAACATCTTTTTGATGATATTGATGAGGCTCTTGTTGGAAGATTTAGCTAATCCATTTCCTTGGGGATAGTAAGCAGTAGAATGGCCCAAGGTTATATGGTATTTGTAACATAAATCAACCATTTTATTAGATTTAAAATTAGCAGCATTATCTGTTATGATTTTTCTAGGACAACCAAATCTGGATAGGATATTTGTTTCAAGGAACTTGATAATGATAGATTCATTAGAATTTCTAGAGGGTATAGCTTCTATCCACTTGGCTAAAAATTCAGTGGCCGTGAGGATCCACTTATGTTGGGCTGAGGAAGATGGGTGAATTTCCCCAATGAAGTCTAAACCCCATTGTTGAAAAGGTGCCTCAACTCTGATAGGATGTAATGGTAAGGGAAGGAGTTTTCTTTTGCCATCAAAAATTTGACACTTATGGCAAGACATGACCAAATTTTGAGTGTCTGGGAAAAGGGTAGGCCAATAGTGACCAGATCTAATAATTTTGTTTGTCGTGGCCTTCCAGTAGAGGTGTCCTCCACATTCTCCATCATGCAACTCATGCATGATTTTTCCTGCGTCATATTCAAGTAAATATTTAAGAAAAATTCCAATAGTATTTCTCCAATATAATGCCCCATCTAAGATGCAATAACTCAAAGCTTTTTGTTTAAAAAATCTAGCTTTAGTTTTAGACAAAGAAGGAGGGGCATTAAAATATAAAAGCACATAAATAATGTCAGCATACCAAGGAGAATTCAGAAATGTCTGTTCAATGAAAGGAGCAAGAGATTCTTCTATTTCTTCCAACACATCTACCATATTCATGTCTAGTGCTTGGAAATTAGACTTAACCATAATTTTCGCTAATCCTTGCCCTTTAACTAATTTGGTGGGCCTGATTTCTAAGTCATATTCAAGAATAGTTGCAATCCATTTTCCCCTTTTACCATCAGGGTCTTGACTTAGAATGTCCTTGACAACAGTATGTGGAACAAAAGAAATTATGTGAGTGTAAAATATAGACTCTAAAGTCCTTTAAAGCTTTCACTAGTGCTAAGGCTTGCTTCTCCATGATGTTATATTTGAGAGGAGCATCTCTTAAGGCCCTACTAAAGAAGGATATTGGTTTTTATTTCCCCAAGTCATTATTTTGAAGTAACACTGCAGCTATTGTATGCTCAGATGCAAAAGAAAAGATATAAAAGTCTTTGGTAAAATCTGGACTAATCAGGACTGGTGTTTGAGTAAGACCTTGTTTGACCAGTTCAAATGATTTTTTAGCTGGTAAAGTCCATTTTACACCTACATCCTTTTTAAGCATGTTTGTAATGTTTTTTAATAGCTCAGCAAGGTTGGGGATGAACCTCCTCAAAAAATTAATCTTTCCAATGAAAGATTGTAATTCTTTGAGGCTTCTTGGATGGCTGATCTGTAATATGCCATCTATCCTTGTAGGGTCTATTTTGATTCCCTCTTCTGAAATTATATGGCCAAGAAGTTTACCTTCTTGGAGACCAAAGAGTGTCTTCTTGGGATTCAATGACAGGCTAAATTTCCTACATTTCTCAAAAACTTTTCTCAAATGAATCAAATGTTCTTCAACAGTTTTTGAGAAGACGGTTATGTCATCAAGGTAAATGATTATGAAATAGCTAATATCTTTAGAGAAGGCTATGTCCATGGCCCTTTGGAAGGTGGCCCCTTCATTCATCAATTCGAAAGGAATTTTGACATACATAAAGGTGCCCTAAGGTGTGGTAAAAGCAGTTTTGATTTGATCACTTGGGAGCACTACCACCTGGTTGTAACCCGAGAACCCATCTAAGAGGGATATCCTTTTTGACCCAACTACCCTTTGAAGTGTATGGTCCATCTTGGGTAAGGGGTAGTTGTCTTTTAGAGAGGCTCTATTTAAATTTCTGAAGTCAATACAGAGCCTGATTTCCCTTGTCTTCTTTCTAACGGAAACTAAGTTTTATACCCATTTTGAATATCTAATTGGTACTATGATCCCAGCATCATGCATCTTTTCAATTTCTACCTTAACTAAAGGTAGTAAAACAGGGTTTATTCTCCTTAGCTTTTTTTTGAAAGGATTTTGATTTTCTTTGAGAGGGATTTTGTGTTGAATGATTCTGGTATCATACGATTTTAGGTCTTTGTACCCCCAAGCAAAAACATCTTTAAACTCTTTGAACAACTCTATGTATTGCAATTTTATGCGATTTGGGAGAGTGTTGGATATTTTAATCATCTTTGGTTCTGCTAGGCTGCCTATGTTATGTTCTTCGACATCTGTTTCCACAGGCTCCATTCTTGGTTCTTTGGCTACATCGTTAAAGTCGAAAAGGTGTTCTAAAGGTGTTAGACCTCTTGGAATTGTATCATTCTTACATTGTAAAACTTCCAAGTCTTCTTGGTCTGCGTTGTCAATTAACTCTGCTTCAAAAGGGTTCTCACAATGATTTATATCAACAGAATATGTCATTTCAACTTCTGGGATTTGTTCAATATACAAACATTTTTCTTTATGACTGGTTTCTGATATTGGTATGTCGAAATTGCTTTCTGATTTTAAGAAATCATCTATGTGTTTGTCAGAATCAAACACTTGCCAGTGATCTTCATTATCAGGCACTGCAGGCTTGTGTTTTACCTTTAAGCTAAGTTGTTCATTTATCTAAGGTATTTGGCAGTTGCTGGCATTGAAAGCAAGTTCATTTGCTAGATGATTTAGTGCTCTAGGAATGAAAATAATTTCATACTTTTCAAAGGTTTTCAATAAATCAAGGGCAGTGTTCTGATATTCCCTAAGCCTTGTATTTCTAGCTAAGTATTCTCCTTTGATTTGTCTTATGATAAATTCAGAATCTCCTAAGATTGATATATTTTGGGCTTCTAATTGTTTAAAAAATTGTAAGCCTAGAAGAAGTTCTTCATACTCAGCAATATTGTTAGTGCATGGGAAATCTAATTTATATGAAAAACTCTGATTCATATTTTGAATCCAAACACCTGCCCCTGCACTTGTTTTATTACAAGATCCATCAAAGTTTATTTTCCAAAGTATATTTTCCTCATTTTCATTTTCTTCTTGTTGTTTATTGCCGATGTTTTGTATTTGATTTGAGGGAAGTTCTGATTGTTCTTGTAACCTATTTGGGTCTATGTTTTCCTTTTCTTGTTGAGTAATTTCATCTTCGTTGTACAAGATAAAGGAATCTAAACTTGATTGAATAGAATAGATTGGAGAGTTGTTTGGTTTATCTATGTTGCTCACCATGTACTTCATGTGAGATTCCCTGTATAGTCTTCTTTTTTGGTTAAAAACAAGGATGGTGGCATAAGATATGTCCATTTGAAGGATTCCCTAAATTTTGGCTCCCCATGATATTGATAAGAGCATGCCATACTTAGGGGGAATGTCAGCTACAAGTATTTCCATTACTAGACTCTTAGCAGGGATATGAGCTAAGTTAACACATAAATCTTTGATTAAACCCAAAAATTTGACTCTGCTTGAGTCAAAGGAATACAAATCTTTGTATGGTTTAGTAATTTCTAAGCCTAATCTTTCCATTACTACCTTGGGCATCAGATGAATACAAATCTTTGTATGGTTTAGTAATTTCTAAGCCTAATCTTTCCATTACTACCTTGGGCATCAGATTGTGTGAAGCTCTAGAATCTAGCATGGCATTGTGTAAAATTTTCTCATGTATGTTCAAACTAACATAGAAGGGAGGAACAACCCCTTATTGGTATTTTCCTTCAACTTCAGGACCAAACAACAACTCAGGCTTGTCATCTATCAAGTTTAAGGTGTTAGTATCACTTTCTAGGTTCAAAGCTTTTAAAACTTGGTTTTTGTACACTTCTTGGGTTACTAGTTCAGCTAGGGGGATGGTAATTTTTATCTTTGCAATCTCTCCCTCAAGGCTGAAAGGATCAATTGATTTTCTCATATTTACATATATTTTTTCAATTGAATTCCTTTCAGCAGTTTTGATTTGCTGAAATTTGTTTGGACTGGTAATTGGGATAGTTTTGTTAGGACCACTAGCTGAAGTGCTAGGGGTACTTTGTTCAACATTTGGCTGGATGTTTTTCTCTTTGTTTAAATCTAGTTTTTTAGCCAAAGTGATGGGTTTGTCTATTGTCTTCTTAGGAAGACTGTCTGCATTTTTCTTGATAACAATGCTAGTGTTCTTATCTTTTGAATTGTCTACGTTCCCTTTGCTCCTAAGATCGTATTGTTTGTGTACTTCCATGATTGCCTTTTCAAACCCCAATCTATAATCATCATAATCTTCATAGGTGTTTGTATTTTGAACAGAGAAGAAACCTTGTTCTTCCTCAGTGAGGAAAACATCATCCCCACTGTCTGATCCAATCAATTTTACATGAGCTTCTCGCAAACTTTCCATCTCCCTATCTTCCTCATATTGATCCACATATTTTTGTTGGAAGGGAGGTCTAACCTATTGGTCACTTTATTTTTGCTTATCTTGATTGTTTTCTCTTCTATAATTCTGATTTCTATTTCTATTTTGGTTATTTTGAGGTTCTCTTGGTGGCACTCTATCATTCAAGTTGATCTTTTCAAGCATCCTCTCCATCACCTTCATTAGGTTATCAATTTTTGTGTCAGAAGTTGAGGTTGAGGGTAGCATGTCATCTTTATAAGTTACCCTCTTCTCTGATCTCAGCCTATTTCTCTTCTCAATTATGTTTTCTTTTACGCTCACAACCCCCTTATGCATGTCTTCTAATGTTAAGTAATCTCTCTCCCTCAACTAATAAGTCATTTCAGCATCAAAGCCTTCGAGATACCTTACTAAGGCCATGCCTTGGGGAGGTTTCATGTGAGGTGGAAGAGCATTGTAAACGTTATTGAACCTAGTGGAGTAGTCATGAACACTCTCCCCTTGATTTCTCTTGAGGCTGCTATACTCTGCTAGTATTTGGAGAGGGTTCTTTTTTAGTTCCCATTTGTTGATGAATGTTTGATGCAAAGTAGGGAGATCATTGATGTTGTTAGGAGGTAAGTTTTTAAACCACTTCTTCACATCTCCTCCTAAACTTTGGGCGAAGATCCTCATCTTCATAGTTTCTTCTTCTATCTCCATGTAATCGAATGCATCTTCCATCCTATCTACATGATGTTGAGCTGTTGTAGACTCTTTTCCAGTAAAATGGGGAATTTCGGATTGGTAATCATTTGGTAAGGGAAGTAGAGGTTGTGGTAACACTAATGGGGCATACCATGTTGCCATGGATGGAAATAAGGGTGGATTTACAAGTGTGAAAGTGGGCTGAACAGGAGTTTTTTTCATAGTGGTAGTATGGATTGGGGTGGAAGAAACACTTGGGCCAGCAAACTGATTTTGAGCAGATTTGTTATGGAAAAGGCTAAAGTGATGAAGGAGCTAGGAATTAGGAGGAGTGGAAGGTGAGGCTTCTCTACTAAAGCTTTGTTGCAAATCTGCAATGTCAAGATTAGCTTGGTTTAAATCACCTTTAGATCTAGTTCTAAAGATGTTCTTTGTATGATGTAAATCAAAGTGTGAATCCTCTAAGACAACAAGGTTTTCAGGGACATATTTTGTTCTTAAGAGGCTCCTATTAGAAGCTGATTTTCCAGACTTAGTAGTCTGCCACATAATTCTCTCTGGATTGTCAACGATTAAAGGAGGATTTGGGTCCGGATGGGATCTAGTGTTGATCCTATGTGAAGCCAGACTGTTTTTAAAAAATTAGAGAGGTTAAAGATTTAGGAACTGTTTTTGGGAGTTTTACCTCTCACGGTGTCTTATCTAGTATAGGACTAGGCTTCTAAACTTCTTCAAGGCTAGTTAACACAGTCCTAAAAAGATCTGGAAACCTAGATGAGTAATATGCCTACTGGGGCTAATGGATTCCCCAGGTGGAAACTATTTAGCTTCTATGAAGGTAAAATATTGGATGGTTCCACCACCATGTTTATTGTGAAGCCAAACTGAAATGTTTTTTGGGTTTTTCTAAGTTATTTCGGTCTTATAGGTTACAAGAGTGTCCTAAATCTGATTTTAACACTTAGCTAAGGTGTCAATAATATAGATATTTCACTCTTATGGCTTGATAACTAATTCTTTCAAGGTTTGATAAGGTCTTACGAGAATCCTAAGGGTTACTTAGTTTGTCACTGATTCAAATAAGTCCTATCATGATTACCATTTTTTTAGGTAGTGCTTGAAGAAGGCTACTTATGTTATACTGGATAGGGAGTGTTTTGTTTTAAATATTTTACTCAGTGTCCCACCGTGATCGCCATTATGTTGGTCCCCCATGTTTTGATAGTTTGGAAAATTAAAAGACAAGTCAACATCAGAACCAATCTTTAGAGTTACAGGATCTAGTCCTCCTACTCTCAGAGAGGGATCTCTAAATTATTTGTTTTTTGCAAAGGTTTATCTTGTGTGCTTTGAGTATTGGTTTTAGACTAGTTATTAAGTGCAAGTGTTTGTTCATTTGTTTGGTTGAATTGATATAGCAGAACATAAAAGGTCTAGGAAAGATAGATAGAAAGGGGAAATGTCAGTTTCATTGGGAAATGGATTCAAAAAGAGGTTATAACAAACTTATAAATGGATATGGGATATCAAAGGGAAAATCTAACTTGGCCATAGGATCCTTTAGTTTATGAATGAGATGGAAATTAATGGTTTAGAAAAGAGAATTTTGATTCTCAACAAAGGGAATTTGAAAGCATAAATTGAACAATAAAGAGTTATTTGATAGACAGGGCTAACCATGAATTCTACAAATCAAACTTTAAGAAAATAATGACTTCAAAACAAATTTTAAAATGAAATCTAAGATTTGGGGAACACCCTATTTCCTCAAATATTTTATTTCAAATGACTTAGAAAACATAAAAGATTCACTGATAATTACGGTCATAGAAGAGGGAACACCTAAATACATCTATGATCACAACTATAAAGACCTTTAAGACAACTGTTTAAGCAAGGACAAAGGGCATGATCAGAACAAACCTCCTTAGCTCACTGTAAACAAAGATACTTCAAAGGGAGACTTCAATAACAACCTTTAAGTGGCAGCAGACAAGCAGGGAGAACCATAAATCATGCTGAAACCAACTATTTGAACTATTAGAGAAATAAACAAGCATGAGGACTAAAGAGAGAGATTAAAGACTCTAAAATACCTCAGCAGAAGAAAACATAAAATAGTGAAGGATAAACAGGTCTAAGGTGCTTCCAAGAGTCATTTCTTAGCCTAAAACTTTCATCCTACTGTAGTAAGAATTTATGGAACAAAATGAAAACAGGGGAAAACATTAAACAATTCAGAATACTTCACCAACAGCCAAGCTCATGGATCCAATGATAGAGCCTTCTCAAGAACAAGAATGCAACAACATCATCAGGGCTTCCAAGACTTCAATTTCTTCTTCAACTTCAACAGACTATGCATTATTTCAGAGTTTCAGTATTACAACTAGTGATCAACCAACCGACGTTTACAATGGATTCCTCAACAAGTTTTTATAGAGGGATGAGGAGGTCGAAAGAGAGAAAAGATATTCTGAGTTCAATTGATACAGTTAATGCTTCTCGGCCTTTGAGGGGCTCAAGGGAGAAGTTTACAGGTATTTTCCTGTATTAATTGGTTTACATTAAGTATTTAAGCTTGCTGGAAGCTTATGTTGACTTTAAGGCTCTGTGTCATTTTTGTAATAACTCAACGGATATTTTTGTAATTAATTCTTTGGGCTGAATTATCTGTTCAACTGTATTGGGAAAATATCTTTTGTTCTGGTCATTACTCGGTCTTCTGTTAAATGCTTTGAGGCCACATGTGGCAATCTGGTAGCTGAGAGGAATCAATTTGCCTTTGATGTGGCAATGGAGACATCCTCTGTCTGATAAATATTCTTGATTCGCCTTTAAATGTGTTTAATTTAGTGGATCATGCTTTTGATAATCGATTTTTAGCCGTAATCCATTAAATCGTGGAATTGATCTTCAATCTTCAGTTTTGTTTTGATTAGGTCTTGACACTGATACTCTTTGTTTCAATTATGCTTCACGGTGTCTTGTTGATGTGCAGGCACGCAGAGGCTTTATAATAATATCGGTGCTCATGATGCACTGATAAAACTTTGATGAGAACCTTTGCAAAAATATTTGCTTTGATAAACAAAGGCCTGGAGAGTCGTCACTCTCAGCCTTTCATTTTATTTTTAAAATATTCGAAAAACCTTTAAAATCCTGCACAAACCAAGAACTAATTAAGAAATCCTACATTTATTTGGGTGAGACTGCTTAGAAGGCTGTGGTTAAGTCACGACCGTTGGATGAAAGCATCCAACAGTGGATATTTGCTTGTGGGGGTCAAAAGGAGGGGATTTGGAAGAAATGGAGAAAATTAAGTCAGAGCCATTGATCGCGCAGAGATCAACAGTCAGGAGGTATAATAATATCATAAAGCGAAAGGGTCACTTTACAATGGGATAAGTGGAAAATGTGATGAAATACAAAGGAAAAGGGAAAAAATCCCTTGGCGGAAGAAATCTGCGTTAAAATGGAAATTGAGGCTTCGGGATGATCGTGGGTCGTCGATGAGATCAGGCCACGAGATCAACGGCGGATATTGCACGTTAAAAACCCTTTGGAAAAGGCAGAGAGCAAGGGTGTAATGAGAAATTAGATCTTAGCCGTTGAACTGCAAAGATCAACGGCGAAAAGTGCACGCGATGATTTATAATACAAATGGGGAAAAATGGTTTAGGAGGAGAAAACCACGGGTTTCGCGTGGTGAAAGTGCGGGGAGGCAGTTTTGCCTTTTTGAACGCGATATGCATTAGAGGCCGCCACGTGTCTTTTCAAAACAGCTTATATCGCATAAATTTTGTGGATTAACATTCGTGCTTGAAGTTACGCGATATGGAACGTCGACCATTAGATCTAGGGCCTCATATCTAACGGTGGGGAGTGAGCGCGATATTGGATATATGCGTGGGCAGAAGCAGGAAGGGAGGTTTCAATCTGAGCCGTTAGATTTAAGATGGATGGCTGAGATCAAATCTTGAAGAAAGCAGGACCCACAGCGGTTGGACCTGTCGGGGTTAATATGGGCCGTTGATCTATAGAGATCAACTACTGCGATTTGTTGGAAAAAACATTATAGAGCGAGGCTGCATGTTTTTAACCAAAGTGGGGAGATGCATTCTGGACCGTCCGATCTGGACATGTGGATAGCCCAGATGCAATCGGAGCTTTCTCCATTAGCGGGGCAAAGAACATGGAGGCGCCGAAGCGATTGATCGTGGGCCGTCGATCTGCAGATCAGATCAACGGTGGAGGATGCGTCGGAAGGCGATCAATCGGGGATGGGGAAATATTAACGTGCCCAATGAAACATTTCCGATGTGATACAGCGCTGACCATTAGATTGGCCCAATGATCAACGGCGGAGAAGGGCTCCGACCAATGAATGAGCGGGACCCTTTATCTTATACGAAAACCAAAAAATTAACAAAAATACAAAGGTTTAATTCCATCGGGCGAGTTATATATGAAATGGCTTGGCGCCCGTTTGCGAGGCCGTTGCTTCATATGAATAAAATGAAAAGGGACCGGGGCTTTATGTATACAAGGGCCAATCGCATCGGAAGGAAAGGTCGGGCTTTTCAATCTACCCATTTGAATTTCTCCGATGCGATTAGTGCTTCAGGGCTTTAAATCTTGGTCCCGGGTGTAATTTTATATAGAGAGAGGCGGAGGTTTATACAACGGGGTTCAATCGCATCGGAATCAATGATGCGGGGCTTTTCAATCTACCCATTTTCATTACAAAACATTGCTCTGGCGGGTTTAGACCAAAACTTAGGAAAAGTGGGTTTATGAACTTACAAATGGAAATATGCATCGGAGATGGGTTTATACAATGTTTAGCACCTGATTGTGGGCTCTTGTGTTTTATGAAGCGGCAATGGGATCGGGGCTTATAAACAATGGGGCTCGTCGGATCGGAGGTCTTAATACAACAAAAAGACTTGTGTTCTCTGATTATTTCCGATGCGATAAGCACCCAACTGGGTTAGCACCTGGTCCTAGGGCATGGGCACATGTGGGGAAGTGGTTAGGACTTAGCCCAAAGGGGCTTAAACCCATAGTAAAAAACGCTTATTTTTTATGAATTTTTTCAAAGTTTTTGATGGATTTGGGGGTTTCGGTAAAGTTTTAAAAATGAGCTTTAAACTTTGTAAAAGGATTTTCATGAAGGGAAGAAGGGGAATCATGAAAAATATAGGAATTTCGTGGGGGGGGGAAGGGGATAAAATGAAGGTTAGTTTTTGAGTGGAGGAGGGGAAAAAATGGGATTTTCGGCCGATCTTGACTTGTCGAAAATAAACGAAATTTTGAGTTTGAAAAGGAAACAATAGTGAAAGATTAAACAAAGGGTATGATGTCTCCATGAGTCTACAAGAGATAAAATTTTTAGCAATAAATTTTTTTCTTGAAAGGCTCGAAATATTTAGCCACCATTTGTTATGACAAATTTTATTGGTGGCTAACGGGGGTCTGTGTACCATCATCAGCAAGGAGGTCCATACCCTCCGGCTCAGGGGACCCAGTACGCAACTAGAAATGCTGATGAAAGAGCTCCCCCCATCAGTGATTAAAAAACTAGGGACAGGGGAACCTGGTTGCCTTACTCTCTTGAGTTTCCCAACTTTCCACTCTAGAAGTTTCCTGGTAGGTCAAATACTACAAACGATTTGATGTGGGTCTTTGGCCCAAGGTCACCTAGGCAGTAGTAGTACCCAAGAGACTCAGGGCGTTACCATATGTGTCAAATATTGCAGATGGTTTGATAGAGGTATTTGGCCCAAGATCACCTAGGAAACAGTAGTACCCATGATACTCAGGGAGTTACTAGGTAGGCCTAATACTGCAGATGGTTTGATTGACTCTTTGGCCCAAGATCACCTAGGCAGCAGTAGTACCATGTAGGTCGATACTACAGATGGTTTGATTGGGTCTTTGGCCCAAGATCACCTACGAAACAATAGTACCATGGGTGTCGATACTGCAGATGGTTTGATCGGGTCTTTGGCCTAGGATCACCTAGGCAGCAGTAGTACCATGCACGTCGATACTGCAGACGGTTTGATTGGGGCTTTGGCCCAAGGACACCTAGGCAACAGTAATCAGTAACCTGGATACTCGTACAATTCTACTCATAATGTATCACAACTTGACTATCATGAAAGTCGCCCCTGCGCTCATATACCAACCAAGGACAAGGGAACCAATATCCCCCATTCCCCGCATAGAATGGACCACTACCACAACATAACATGCCGGTCAATATAATGAAACATTCCCAGGCTCATCAGAAACCATAAAAATAAGAGAAATATGAAAATCCTCCAAATTCTGCAAAAGGAAGGCGAGGAACAAACAAAAGGGAGATCCTAAACAGGGGCAGTAACCAGCAACGCCCCCCGTGATCTCAGTCTGGGGGCAGCCCCAACCGAAATCAAAACCAGGAGCCAAGTAACATCTCCCAAGGGAAAAATAGAGCTCAGAGTATCTGATCATGGAACCAAAAGCAGCACAGTGATCAACGCCTCATAACACCCAAAGGAGGCTCCACATATTCACACCTCCGAAAAAATAAAATTTTAGTGCCGAAAGGTATGCCCTCTCTCATCTTCTTTTCATTTAGTGCATGTTTTTAATATATGAATGAAGAATATGCTTTCACTTGGGGTATTTTTTTGCAAGTATTGTACAAACCATCCATCGCTCCATCCACTGAAAGTACCAGAGAAGGTATCATTATACCCTTCGCATGATAGAGTCCCAGAAAAACTTTGCATATCCTGACATCATTTCTCCACAAGAAATTAACCATAGGTTCCAAGCACCCGACCATGTTTAACATATCCCCACCTTGCACATGATACACATCCTTGTTGGTTGGTAGAGCCTCCCATCCATGGTGCCCGTCACTCAAAGTAGACCATACATCAGAAAAATCACGATGCCATGGCCATACCACTTTAGTCCGGGAAGCACTTCATGCCCATTCATCCACCATGTTTCAAGTCAAGTTTTACCATATCGAAATAAAACCCCTTTCTCGAAATACCATGTTTTGCATGCATATTGAAAGCACACCACCGTGCCTCGCATTTTTCCTACCAGACCTCCATCATCATAGCCCATTTGCGATATTTTCCATCTGCTTCACTACCCCCACACAAGTGACCAACCAATGGGGCCACCACCCTCAGCAAAAACACCCTCCTCACATCATTAGTGAGCGAGCACTTTCATGTTTAGGGGCAACCATCTCCGTGTTTCGTACATGTTGGACACCTAATCCTCAACGGGTAGGTGTGGAAGGCAAATGGACAAATGGAGTACAAGAGACCACTTGGAATGGGAAGCCAAGGGTGACCTACTGTATTGTATATATGCATCTTTATGGTTAATAGTATGGAATATCAATGCTTATCTTTCCCTTTGTGTGTGTTTTACCGTGCATTGTTTAACATGGTATCAGAGCCATGATGAGCGGCCTTCCTCTGTGTTTATATGTTCCATTGACAACACTGGTGTTAAGCATAAAATTTGACTTCTGTCAGATCCGCCTTATCCCCTATGAATTCTGTGTCGGTTTCTTTACTTGACACTATTTTTGGAGGTACGTTCGCTGAAATTTTCCTCAGCCCTGACCTCGACCATTCATTTCTTTGCATTTTCTATTTTGTAACGCGCTATCCTATAATTACAATGGTCTCTGTGTGACCTGCATTCCTACAAACCTTAGCACGACTCTGAAAAATTCCCACGGCACTCTCCACAATTGATTCCCTCATTCAGGCAGTGCGCTCTCCCTAATTCAATCAATCCCTCAGTGAAACTTGTACTCACACCACTGATGCATTCATACTTTGCTTCTTTGAACTGAAATATTATGTTGTTGAATGCTCTGGTGTTCTCGCTCCTATCATGCACTAGACCCATCGACTCTCACTCTGTTGACCGTGCCATAATACAAGACCTACAACCTACAGCCCATGCTGCCCACTCCTCGCCATTGAAACGCCCTCTGTTAGTGTTAGTACTTAAAAGAAGACCACTTTAGCTACGCATAACTTATAGCCCTAACATCAAATGTGGCTGCTAACATCTCCAGATCTGCAGTTAATTGATCAAGACAAGTGCTGCAAAAAACCATATCTATGCATAGAAAGACATTAAGCAGTAAAAAGAAGGGTTTTCTCCATATATCCAATAGACAAGACAAGAACAATTTTTGAAAGAATTTTTTGTATTAAGGGCACCTGGGAGGAAAACAAGAAGATGTTTCCAATTCTCCTCAATGGGATAGGTTCTTGGAAGTCCTCAGCACTTCAGATCTAGAATCTCTCTCTCTTGTTGGTGTAGAAAACCCAGACAAAGATAGAACTCAAAGGGAGCTCACACAACAAATAATGTAGAAAAATGTGACCAAGTGTATAGATCCAGAGTGATCTAATAGGCAACAAAAGGTGAAGAATGGTAGGAAAAACCCTCCTATTTATAACAAAATATTGGGTCATTCTAGATCTTGGTGCATGATCAAAATAATGTTAACCAAATCTAGATCCACCTTTTATGGAATATTTTATTATATTTGTTGGAGGGAAAAAGTATTTGACTTGGGTCAAATCCCTTTATTTGTTAATAATAAATAAATAAATGATTTATTTATCTTTTAAGGAAGTGGTTGAAGGATAATTAAATAAATAATGATTTATTTAATTATTTGTGGGTGATTTGGTCATATTTAACAAGGAATATTATCTAAATAAGATTTAAATAATTATTCCTAGAAAATAATAAGATAAATAAAGGTTTATCTAATTAATTTCTTTGTTTTGGGTTAAACATTATTAGGAATAATAATTAAATTATGGTTTAATTAATTATTCCATGAGGAAAATCAAACAAATATAGGTTTGTTTAATATTTCCTTTTGGGGTTTCCTGTTTGGACCATAAACAACCTAATAAATATGGTTTATTAAGTTATTTAACATAGTGAAGGAAATTTTACTTAGGGTAAAATTGGTCTTACATGGTGTACTTGGGTCCATCTAATGATGATAGGTTAGATGACAAAAAAATGGTGTAACAGATTGCCCCCCAGCGTGCGAGTGTCAGGAGAAAATCGTATGACCGAAGTACGTTGTAAGAACTCAATCACCGGACAACAAAAGGGAAGTCAGAGAGAGAAAGGTGAGTTAGATAGTGTGCTGAAGGACTAGACCCTGAGGAGATGAGACTCGCAGGTGCAACAAGTCTCTTTTTATGAGAGGGTACCTGTGCTGAAGGCGGCGGGGGAGGCATACCTATGCCCGCCGAGACAAAGTACAAAAGAATAGTGTGTCCAGTAAACAAGGGACCGAACCATAAAGTACAACCGGCATAATCATGAGCCAGATAAAAATACAATGAAGAATCCCACATACATGCTGTGCCTGGGATAACAGCCAGGACTTATACAATAATATCTGAGTACATGAGATACAAATACAACCCAAATGCCCCCTGTAAATTGGGAAGGGCTCGCAAAATCTGACTGATACATGCAAATCAAAGAGGCGCTGCAAGCGACTAAGGCCGACATCATCAAATATATGGAGCGACATCAAGGGCTGCAATGAAGAGGTCATCTGGGCATGTGGGAGGCTACCTGCAGGGCCACCCTCTCATGAGGGCTGAGACATCTCACACACACCCGGGAATCACCAATAGCTACTGCTGTATCACTGAACCATCAAGCATACAGATCTCGATCATGATGAAAGGAGTTGGAGTGGAGAAACAATCAAGTCAAAGGGAAATGAGAGAGCCCTTTGCCTGATCCGAGGCACCGAACAAGAGTGGAAGCTGGAACCAAGGTACACCGCCCTCTAGACCTGGCTTCTGGAATGAATGAGCTGATGTCGACAGAAGGAGGTCCGCCATAGGTGAGGCAATGAGAGATCCTCAACTAAGGCACGAGATAAAATAGTAGAGCGACGGATAGACTAATACCAATGATGATGGTGGAATGGAGGGGACTGAGTAGCGAATGGACGACTTCCCTTGCTAGAGAATAAAGGGCATGAATGACATGGCAGCGACTGACACAATATCATCAGGGATAAGGGACAGTGGGACTAAAGGCCATAATGTGCGACACAAGAGAGAAACCAAGCAATGAGGGATGGAGGACTATAGTGGGGTACAAAGGGACTCGGGATAGACTCCATGAATGCGATGATGACTCAACTTGGATGCTCTAAACAAGGGTGACTTGATGGTGCTGCCACACAGTAAAGGTCCAATGGGGGACCATGAAAACATGAGTACAAGATGGGAACTACGACAAACATCAGCACGAGCATGGATAAGTATGGAGGCCAAATGGTGCCCCTAGTATGAGTGTTGCAAGTGAAGAAATTCGATTTTGAGGAGGGTTATGGTTGAGGGGCATAGGTGCCCCCAAGCATGGTGTGGTCATGCCAAAATGTATTTAGAAAAAGGGGAATCTAAACACAGTTTAATGATGTGGTGTGCCATTTGTTTTCGTTATGGTTATGCAGTTTGAGAAAGGAAATGGAGGATTACCAATCTCTTTTAGTACTGCATATATGAAGCAAATGGACTTTAAGTTGGTGGGTTGGCATACCTAGTGTCACTATCCCAAAGAGAGGATTTGGAGATAATGAACTGATGCTCGCCTAGAAAACCCATAGGTTGGTCAACAACAATGTCTAAGAGATTGGGTTGTTGAGGGAAGATGAGGGAACGATAAGGGGTATCATCCCTAGAGTGATCTGAAGTGATATGAGACTCTAGAGGTTCTTCTAAATGTGGAAGAATAATGGTACTAAAGTCAACACGACTAGATACACTAGGAGAGTTGTGGAGAATTGCTTCTCTTGGTCTCTCAAATGTGGGTGCCCCCTTACCCAAACATTGGGTTTCAATGTAATGGCCACACGGTGTATGTGGTGTGAACGCATGGGTTCGATGTAAGGGGGAATAGATAAAGTCAGGGGTGGAAATTTTTTCCATAATGTCGTCATCGTGATAGAAGATGGGGTGACTGGTGGAAGAAAGACCACCTGATGTGGCGAAGCGACCTGAATCATCATCATGAGAAGAGAGGTTCACATGCGTATCGTCACAAGGGGTGACAGAAGAGTAAGTAGATAAAGGATCTACCGATGTTGAGCCCAAGGTGATCGTTGAAGTAAGGTCAAGTGAAACAACAGGGGAGGGTTCAGAGGGAATGTTCCCCAAGGGTCTCATGGATGATGATAGGTAGAAAATGCTGGACGAAGGCTCCGTCATCTCGACATCAGGAGGGGGGATGTCAATGGGAGCAGTCATGTCTGGTAGTTTTGCCAAAGCAAAATGCGCAAATATGGGAGAGGTGGACTCATTGCGCTTGGCCTCAAATTGGCGGACCGCGGCTAGAGAGGTGCGGAAGTCCGCGAGGCGGGGACAAAGGTGGGTGTAATGGCCATGGAGGTCACACAAAGCATAGGGGTGGTTGGTGTGAATAGTCTGGGGGTTCGTGGCCGCGGTCGCGAAAGGAACAGAGGCTTCCGGGACCGGGGACTCAGGGAACGCGACATTAACCATGGGCTTGAGATGAAGCAATTCAGGACAGGTATGGGTGGCGTGACCGACAATATCACACAAAGCACACTGGATGGTATGCTTTGGAGGCCGAGGAGGGGTAGGGTTTGTCGGGGCAGCCTTGTCCTTTGATGCCCCCTTGCGAGCTTTGCCCTTCTTACCTGAAGCGGTCGCAACAGGAGGTGGTTCCTGTTGAGGTGACTGAGGCACTGATGCAGCGGGAGAAGGCATGGGGGCCAGTTGAACCGGGGTCAAAGCAATATAAGGTTTGGGTTGACTAGGCAAGGTGGGGGCTGGAGGATCAAGGTACCAAACGGGAATCCCAAGGGTCAAGTTAGGAAGAGAGAGGGTGGCCATGACCGGTACCGTGTACACTCCTGGTGGGGGAGCTAGGAACGGTATCTGACCAGAGGGGTAATGGCCAGGTGGGACGGCTCCTAAATGGCTAAGGCTTGGAGGAACCGTTCGAGGAGGGTAAAGAGGCTCATGAATACCAACTGCAGGTGAAGGGCTAGGAGCAGGTTGCGGAGAGTGCGGTTGTTGGCTAGCCAAAGCGAGTTGCTTGAGAGCAATCCGAGATGATTGCATCATGCAAACATTCGATGAGTTGGGGTCGGAGACAGGAGGAGGAGGAAGACCAGGTCAGGTTCCAAGCAAAGAAGAGTCTTTGTAGACGCCGGGAGAGACACTGGTCAAGGAATCGACTGTTTGATTATTGGCTATAGGAGAGATGGTTGTCTCAGGGGAGGTCTGAGATTCTGGCTCATGATATGTCAACTGGTCAATGGTGACTATCTTTCCATTATGAGGGAAAGACATCTTGCGGAAAACCGCGGATGGGACAGCAGACATGGCATAGGTGTAGCTCCGCCCTAAGATAATTTTGTAATCTAGAGGGGCGTCGATGACTTCAACGTCAACGCAAACAATCTTGCCCACAAGAGTGATAGGACAATTACGGAATAGGCCAATGGGCTGGGAGGGGTGGCCATCCCACACTCGAAGGGTGATCGTGGAAGGGGCCAACTCAGGAGAACCAAGTTGTTTCCAAACCGAAGCGGACATCACATAGGTGGATGCCCCCTCATCAATGATACACCGAGAAACGTTAGCGTTCCGGATTTTGACTGGGATTTGGAAAGCGACGGAAGCAGGAAGAGGAGGATGTTCTGATTGACGGGCGTCGAAAAAAATCAATTGGTCAGCAGCAGGATCTACAACGCCCAGGGTAGATAGTAGAGCCTTCTTTTGAGAAGGGCACGACTGGAGGAGTTCCAATGTAGAAATGGCAGCAGGAGACTGCGCCAAATCATCTACTATGCTATACGACTGAGCAGCTCGACCAGAAGCAGCATTTCGGCGTAATGGTCCTTTAGGAATCTTGGTATGAACCTCAACGTTGGGTTGAGGGATAGGCAAGGGACCATTGGATGTTGAAAGAGGCTCTGTAGAACCTAAAGAAGGTGACTCGGGGACAGACGGAGCGAGAGGCTTGGGGTACTGAGGGGCCCAAGTTTGAAGGTTAAGGTCGACGGTTGGAGGTGGAGCAGAGTTCATCATGAGGATCTGGTAATTGGAGGAACCAGAAGGGGAAGGTTGAGTGGCCACCTGTCCGTCAGGTGGTTGGGTAGCCACGAATCCCTGCTGTGCATCCACCTGCGCTTGAGGGGGCGGTGACTGTTGTTGCAGGGGTTGAGAAGGCAAGGGAGGCGGAGGTGCTGATGCTGGAGGAGCTGGAGCACCAAACTACGGATACGAATAATAAGGGGGTTGGGTAACAGTATGGTGAGTAGGAGGTTGGGCCAAAAGAGGAGGTATGTTGTATCCTGGATACGTGCTACCAGGAGGGGGACAAGTGCGGGAGGTGCTGCCCCCTCCCCCAGGAAAACCATAACCCATGGGAGGTTGGGCATATGGATGAGAGAGAGCTCCAACGATACCGTCGGCGGCATGAGGTGCCCCCTGTGCGTTGACACCACCGGGTCTGGGGAGATCAGGTAGAACGGTATAAACATAACCTGTCTGAGCGTAGATCAAGTCATATTTTAATGCCAGTTGGAGGGCGGCTTCTTCGGTTTGGGGAAAATGCGACGCAACATCTTTCCCGATAGGAGGCAATAGAGATCTAAGGAACCAGTCCATGTAGACACGGTCTTCGAAAGTAGGGGATTGACATAGGCTCTTTCGTCTCCGCCATTCCTGGACATGATCGGATAGGCGGGTCGCAGATGATTGACAGAAAGAAGTCAAAATTTCGATACCAGTGTCATAACGAAGGGGAAGATGGAAGATAAAAAAGCCCGGGCAAGAGTCGCAAAGGTGGTATGAGAAGAAGGGGGCTGATCAACATACCACTTAGAAGCCGCGCCTGTAAGCGTTCATTGGAACAACTGAAGACGGACAGAGTCATCAGTAATGGAGGTAGATGAACACCACATGTGGAAAGATCGGACATGATTTGAAGGATCTTCTCCAGCAAGGCCTTCAAACTTTGGGATGTCAGAAGGGAGCTTTGTCGGCATAGCGGGCCAACTAGCGTCATGGTGTATAGGGTCATTTGTCAACCGGTCCAAATCAGGAAGGCTAAGGCCTACCATGAAGGGGAGAAAGGGCGCAGCCGACGTAGTTCCTATGGCGGTTCCGCTTGTAGCAGTCCTGGCATTAGGGCCGGGATTACCGCTAGCATTAGGCCCTGGACCAGACATAGTGAAGGTGACAAGGGGAGAACCGGAAGGAAAAGGAGAACCCAATGAATCAGAAGAGGAGTCAGAGTGTGGACTCGGAGGAGGACTAACTTGATGACGACGGGAAGGAGTAGGTCGTCCGAGTGGAAACTGAGGGTGAAGGCCAAGAAGTCTCCACGATGTGCGCTTTGGGGGCGCAATGGTGACAACACAAACACGGCATGAGGGGAAGAAGAACGACCGACAAAGGTAGGGAGGTGCAGAATCAAGTGAATACAATGTCGAAACAAGGGCAGAAAGGTGCAGTGTCAATTGATTTTAAAGTCTTTGCCTGGCGGTGTAAACCAGGCTCTTCTTCGCTTAGGGTGAGTGTGTGGTGTGCGTTAATTTTAATTTTTAAACCCTTTTTGTTTTGAGAGAAAATTGGTCCAATATTGCGTGGCGAAAATAATCTTGAAAAAACATTATATAATCTTTGAAATAACAAAACATTAACACACACTAAGAAGGCGGGTCTCTCAAAAATAATCAAAGAGGGAAAAATATAGTCAAAACACACTAAAAAGAGGCCAATAGATCTCAGATCGAAGGGCCAAGGATCTAAGGGAAAAATCTGCTAAAGAGTGCGAGATCACGGCCAAGAGCGAGTAAGGTGGGTTTGGAAAAAAAGGAGGAAATCGGTAAAAAGCGGAGGGGGCAAGGAGGAGGCCCGAAAAGTAGATCCAAGCAAATCTTCGGGAGGTGATTTGAGAGGTAGAAGAGCTGATTACAATGGATCTGAAAGGGAGGTAACAGATCTAGAAAAAAGGAGGCTGAAGCTCTGAAAAACAGACGGCTGAAACAGCTAAAAATATTCCACAAAAAGTGGAGGGTACTAAAGCCCTAGGGGGCTCGGTTCCCACTTAGATGAGTAAAAGAGCAGAATAGGTCTAAATGAGAGAGGCGGAGACGTGTTAACAAGTGGAACCCGGCAGAAGCTTCAAAAAACCCGAAATTTGAGAAAAATTCGAGAAAAAGTCCGAATTCGCCGAGTTTTTGACTGTTTTTCGCGATCGCCGATTTTGAGTTTTTAATGACTGAAGCTCGAGGACGTAGTTTTGGGCCAAAAAGTGCGACCTGCACTTCCGGCACTCTCGGCGGCAAATTTAAGAAAAAAATGTCGTCTCAGCTGCGGCTAATGTTTGTCACCTGCGCAATAGGGCCAGAAACACACGGAAGTTAAAAATTTTAATGTTTTGAGGGTTTTAGAGAGTTTTAAAGGTGAAAGGCACCATAAAAATAGGAAAAATAAAAATCTGAAGAGAAACCCTAGGATTTGAAGTAGCTGGATATGCAGGAATATGAAAAACGACAGCGGTCGTAATTGAAAACCCGTGTGGAGTCGCCAATTGTTAGTATGAATCCTTTGTCGAAGTGTACGAAAAAAGACCACTTTAGCTACGCATAACTAATAGCCCTAACATCAAAGGTGGCTGCCAATATCTTCAGATCTGCAGTTAGTTGATCAAGAAAAGAGCTGCAAAAAACCAGATCTATGCATAGAAAGACATTAAGCAGTAAAAAGAAGGGTTTGCTCCATATATCCAATAGACAAGACAAGAACAATTTTTGAAAGAATTTTTTGTATTAAGGGAACTTGGGAGGAAAACAAGAAGATGTTTCCAATTCTCCTCAATGGGATGGGTTCTTGGAAGTCCTCAGCACTTCAGATCTAGAATCTCTCTCTCTTGTTGGTGTAGAAAACTCAGACAAAGATAGAACTCAAAGGGAGCTCACACAACAAATAATGTAGAAAAATGTGACCAAGTGTATAGATCCAGAGTGATCTAATAGGCAACAAAAGGTGAAGAGTGGTAGTAAAAACCCTCCTATTTATAACAAAATATTGGGTCATTCTAGATCTTGGTGCATGATTAAAATAATGTTAACCAAATCTAGATCCACCTTTTATGGAATATTTTATTATATTTGTTGGAGGGAAAAAGTATTTGACATGGGTCAAATCCCTTTATTTGTTAATAATAAATAAATAAAAGATTTATTTATCTTTTTAAGGAAGTGATTGAAGGATAATTAAATAAATAATGATTTATTTAATTATTTGTGGGTGATTTGGTCATATTTAACAAAGAATATTATCTAAATAAGATTTAAATAATTATTCCTAGAAAATAATAAGATAAATAAAGGTTTATCTAATTAATTTCTTTGTTTTGGGTTAAACATGATTAGGAATAATAATTAAATTATGGTTTAATTAATTATTCCATGAGGAAAATCAAACAAATATAGGTTTGTTTAATATTTCCTTTTGGGGTTTCATGTTTAGACCATAAACAACCTAATAAATGTGGTTTATTAAGTTATTTTACATAGTGAAAGCAATTTTACTTAGGGTAAAATTGGTCTTACATGGTGTACTTGGGTCCATCTAATGATGATAGGTTAGATGACCAAAAAATGGTGTACTAGCTTAGCTCCTCTCACAATGTCGAATCATAATGCAAATGTATGTGTCTACTGGGCCGTCAACTACTTGAGATGGAGTTCATAGTAACGGATCACGTCATCGACGTTTCCCATGCCATGTGGGGTCGCGTGCCTCTTCAGAGAAGGCCACTCTGTTGTTGTCGAGGGCTTTGTCCACCCCATTTATACTTCTTCATCAATAGAAAACAATGGCATTGAATCCTTTCATCCCTTGTCGGCCAGTCATGTTGCGTTGGAAAAGGAGAGAAGCAACAACTGCTATTTTTCTACCATCTCCCTTTCTCTGAATCCTTGTGCACGTTGTCTCATTATTGTATGTTGAATTAAATGCCTTGTGTTGCGTTTTCTGCCTATGGTCCCATAACTGATTTTCCATTGCTCCATTTCTTGGGACTGATTTTCATAGTTAAGATTGGTGGGCTTTTCTTATATTCTTCAATAGATGATTTTATTCCCAATAATGATAAAATAGTGATGCTTTACCATGAGATAATTTGGTTATAAGAAATAGCTCGATAGGAGAAGAGACTATGGAATATGGAAAATAAAACCAATACATTCTTTTGCTGGAGATGAAAGAAGCAGAAGTATGCTTTCTCCCATGAACTTCTTCTCTAATTTTGTGCCTTCTCCCATCATTCGACAATGCCCACGGTCCATACAACTGCACTCTCTCTCCCATAATTTGACAACACTCACGGTAGCTTGGAATCTACATCCCTCCTTTGCATGGCATATAAATATTTATACCTTTATGCTCTTCAACACTGTTCATATGCATCAAGACAGTGGAAGCGTAATTTTTGCATCCACAACACTAAAAGCTACTCCTGTAGTTTGTGGGTGCTCCATTTTTAACACCAGAGAGAAAATAATGGCCTTTTGTATATGTTTGAACTTGGAAACAATCAGAGGATTGTGAAATGCCAATGGCTGAGGTGCAGTAGTAAATTCTTGGATAAAATATGCGAAACCTGTACAAAAAAAAAGAACCTGAAACATGATTGGGCATGTTTATAATGGTAATCATCGTGGGGTTTTTTAGGTTGGCCTCTTGGAATGTCGACATATTGAAGGAACTCAGAGCTAGAGCTGGAAGTCAAGAACACGATTTTCATTTTGACCATGGTCTCTCATTCCTAGAGGCCCATACATCACAACGCTCCTCCACAGTCACCGCACAACTCTCAGTTGATTGGGCTACCCATCTTTCATCTTTGTAGTGTTGAGATCTTGCACTAAACTAAAGGTACTCTCAACTCCATTTACTCTGTGAACTTCAAATACTATAAGAGGCACCTAACAAATTTCAGAATCTTGGTACAATTTTCCCACATTCAGATTTGGGGAGTATTTTGTTAGTCTGTGAATATCTCAGTTTTCGGTATTGTTTCTGTATATGATTTCTACAAGAATTATCCATTAAAAGGGAGATAATTTGGAACCTTTTGTTTGCAACTGAGTCATTTCTGTTTTTGGTCTTCCATAATTTGAGTACTAGAGTTTGTCCTCTAGGAATTCCATAGTTGGTAGTTAAAGAAATATTAAAAGGTGTCTGAAGTCACTAGTATTCTTTTGAAAGTAAGTTGAACGACATTGTAAATGGGTGCATTATCGGTTGAAGCCGACACCCTTCATTTATTTAGCTTGATTTGTTTGGAAAATGGCCAAATTTCATGAAGTATTACAGTCACTGGAAAATTTTATACAATATATTTTTGGTGACACTATAAAAATCAGCAAAACCTCTCTTGTTGACATTAAATTCTGTCTACAAAATGCACATGAAAAGATTGATTTTCTGCAACTACAATCTTAGCTCGAGCAAGAATAATTAAAATAGAAGAGTTGTGATTCTAAACTTGTTTTTGTTTATAACATTGAGATAAACTCATATTAACAACAAGAAATTGTAGAGGCAGTACCCATTTCAGGAGCAGACGTTCAGAAATATGCAGAAATGCAGCATGCACTTCCCAAGCCCATCATTAGACCTTGGTAAGAGCTTGTCCACAACAAGCACAGAAATGGTATTGAATATGACAAGGAGTTGTCCTTTCATATTCCAGACTACTCCAAGCCCATCAAATTTCAGAGTGTCGGATTTCTTCATGACAGTTCACCTTCATTTGTTCTAGATCCTACTCCTCTTCTGAAGCAGCAACAACAAATTGAAAAATGCCAACACTGTGATCGAGTTGGCCATATGAAAGATCACTATTTCGATCTTCACCCATGCAAGCACTATGGTCGGCACACCCATTCTTCACAAATATGCTTCAGAAAAAAGCCTCCTGCAAGAACAAAGATTCATCTTGGATGGATCGCTTCTTGGCAATGGGCATCAACAACCAAGAAGATATTTAAGTCACATGTTAGAACTTGTTCTAGAATATTGAACAAAATTGCAATTGAGTTTTCGCCATCATATCACCTTGTACCTGACAGGGGGGAAATGGTGGTCATCTACAAGCTTCGAAGCCACATCAAGTAAGCCTGAGCCACAACTTGTCATTCTAGATTCAGAGTTGTAGCCAAAGACACAACACTTCAAGCGAGCCTGAGCCAAAATATCTCATTCCAGATTCAGATTTGTAGCCAGAGACACAACAGTTCAAGTGAGCCTGAGCCACAATCTGTCATTCCAGATTTAGAGTTGTAGCCAGAGACACCGATGCCCATGAGAATTCCTTCGGTTGGTGGACAACCTTAAACCATCTATGTGAGGTTGATATTCTTCTTCCTCAAAGAATTCAGAGCACTTCCTCTAGCAAAAGACTTCAGCTTCTTGCCAGCTTTGGTAGAGTTTTGGGAAAAGCATTAAGCATTCCAATGTTGGTGGTCATCCTTAAACCATCACAGGCTGTAGAACTCCCTTCTTCTAGGTTGAAGGTTTCCCTCTTCAAATATAAGGGACATTTCCTCTAGCATAAGCCCTCAGCTTCTTGCCATATTTGGAATAGTTTTGGGAACTACACTAAGCGTTCGTGTGTTGGTGGTCATCCTTAAACCACCTCTTTATGCCAACATTTCAGAGAGCTAATTTAGCCTAAGCGTTGCCATGCATACTTTGCAGATTTTTATTAAAACTCTCTTCTTGGACTCACACATACCCCTTCAGATTAAGGGGGGAATGTTGGACACCTAATCCTCAACGGGTAGGTGTGCAATATGAATGGACAAATGGAGTCCAAGAGACCACTTGGAATGGGAAACCAAGGGTCACCTATTGTATTGTATATATACATCTTTATGGTTAATAATATGGAATATCAATGCTTATCTTTCCCTTTGTGTGTGTTTTACCGTGCATTGTTTAACAGTACAATCCAATCCCATTGTTTCATTCTTTTGGTATGTGTACAAAGACTGAAAACAATGAAAAAATTCCCCCACTAATCCATCCATTTTTCCTCCCATGGTAGCAGTCCCTAGTCACCCCTGGTCAGAGTATCACAGCTTTCACGCATAAGCCACCATGACATTCACAACCAACATATACCCACTCTGGACGTCCTACTGACTCCAGGTATTTCCTCATTAGAAATAGTTATGACTGCTGCCAAGATGTTTTTTATACTCCGAACTTGGGCCACTGAATTATAATCATCAGTTTTTAGTCACCCCTCACCATCATGCCTATGTTAAACCCATCAAATCCGAGACCCCGGTCCCTTGCATCAGTAACTCTCTCGTTCGGTTGAGGCTTCCATTTTTTTGACTTCAACTCCCATTCTCCAAAAAGGAAGCAGTACCTTAGATGGCCCCTCACCACAATAGGGGCATCCTCGGGTGGCATTGTGGGAATCATCATTTCCCACAGATGTCATCAATCCTCCTGAAATTCGACTACAACACAAGCCTTCATGTCAAGATGGTATCGTAATTTACGACCATTGCACTTTGCTCAAATTCGTCAAAAACCCATGCAATTATAAGCATCTCTTTCAACAATGCTTACACGGGAAGGTCCCATTCATACACCCATACATACAATGAGCATTTATATGCCATACCAAGCTTACGCGTGTGGGCACCACATTCCATCTATTTTCAAAGAAAAAACTCCCCTGAGGGCGTCAGCAATCATCGTCATCAACCAAATCAGTAGATCACTACCATACTAGTGACATAGATAGAATCGTTATCTTTCAGATAGATTTTTTTTTGTACTCAAAGTATCACGAGCATGGGACATGCCCTCCTCGTAGAAAAAAATGTATTTATTGTATCATACTATTTCTTGTAGGGTTCCCATGAGACATGGTCACTCTTTGACCCGATGTAACGCATTTCCAACTTGTAGTTATACACGGGTCTCTCTCTCTCTCTCTCTCTCTCTCTCTCTCTCTCTCTCTCTCCATAAAGTACATAGAAAATAAACTATAATGTATTTCAGCTATACAGTTTTTCCTAGACCTCACACATTTGGGGTAATTGTTATCACTAGAAAATCGGACATGCAAAGATTAGATTATTAAATTTCAGGTAGAAGGATTTACAGGGCTGAGGCACATTAGAGGATCTAAAAATTTTAAAAAATCCCTAAGGTCCAAAAGAAAAATCAAATTATGCACCAAGTACTCAGGGAAAATATGCATTTGCACACATTTCTCTTTGATTAGCATGACTTTGAGTGAATTTCTCTTGAAAATTTGCGCGGTCCTGGGAGTGGTGAAAGTCACTTTCTAGGACCACAAGGCACACTCTACAAAATTATCCCACACTTGAGGCCACCCAAGGACAATTTCCTAAGCCATCTTTGGACCTCAAGGGAGCACACAAAGGAATCAAGTGGCACACAATGGAATAAACCCTCTCTCTTGGGTTACCATCCACCAATGTACCAAGAGAGGGAAGGATAATTTAAATTCATCTATAAAAGGCCACCAAGAGATGAAAAAAGGGAGAGTACACTGTTATGTTGGCCAAAAATGCTTTGAGGAAATCTAGTAGTGTGCAATCTAGAGTAGAAGTAGAGAGGGTATTTGGTTGTTGGTCTTCCAACAACTTAAATCATTTGGATTAGAGAGAAATACCTTGCACCAATTAGCTAGAAGGTAAAAACGTCCTTGCATCGGGTCTTAGAACTCCATAGTTCTAAGGGCCCCTTGGAAAGCATGTCAACGTAGTATCTTTATTCCTAACAACAAGAAATAAGAGGGGACATTGACGCCATGGTTATTATTATTTTTATGTTTGAATCTTTATGAGATTTCATGTCTATGTTTAGTTTAGTCTTGTTTTCTCTCTATATGTGCATACTATATCATGATTTAGTGTGTTTAATGTTTTATAGCATGTTCACTAACCTGCTAACTCTTTTGTTTATCTGCTTGTGACCAAGGCTTAGAGGCAACGATCACTCCTCCTAAGCAATTGTGGATTGGTACACTTGTGCACCAAAACCATAACCACACATGACATTTGAAGAAGGTGGAGAAATAGAATGACAAGAATGGAAAATAATATTCCATAATTGATGTGGGTCAAGATGATTCACATGATGATGATGTGTAGTAGAAAGAAGCACCATTGAAATGGGTTGGTAAGAGATGGTTAGATTTCTTATCCAATTAAGGCTTTGTGTGTCTTTTGATTTTGATGCATTTCTTTGCCAATGGAATGCATGTTGCATGTTTATGCCAAGAAGGTGATTGAAAGTGGAGTATGTTGACTCACTTCAATGCAAAAAAATATTTCCATTTCAGTTCCTTAAGTACATGTACATATGAATGAATTTCTTGTACTTATGATTGTACTTGTGAGAGAGTTGAAGAATTATATACATGCATGAGAATTTTCATGTATAAATAGTAGAATTTTGATGGTTTCATTGTGTTTGAACATGCATGGGTGATCATACATGTGTTGGTCGATTTCTTTTTTTAACATGCATGATGTCAACTTGAGAGTGTTTATCATTTGCACATGCATGAGTGTTGACATGTGTTGGTTGATTGATTGTTGCATGCATGTCATATCGACTTGGAAGAGTTGATTTTGTCTCCAAAGATGGAAGGGATATTTTGACGAAGTGTTTCATGAGATGTGAAATTATTTTGTTTTGGGAAAAAAATCATCAAGTTGGTATACATGCTTATGCTTGACTTGAGAATCATTTGTTTGAAGAGGCATGTTTTTTCGGCTTGTGTTTGGTCAATGAATTTTGACACCAAGATGTGAGAGTACATGGCAATGTTCACATGATGTGAAATTAGTTGCTTTGAAGGAGCAAGAGGATATGTCGTTAAGTTATTTTTCTTGCATGATGTTTTTGTTGTGACAATATGTCAAAAAAAATTTGCAGCCATTGTAGACCATTTCATGTGTTGACGCCAAGAAGAGAAGGAGATGTCAAATGCA
The DNA here is from genome assembly GCA_034641835.2 of Pinus albicaulis. NCBI lineage: Eukaryota > Viridiplantae > Streptophyta > Pinopsida > Pinales > Pinaceae > Pinus > Pinus albicaulis. The sequence continues at coordinate 1,354,063,749 of CM076581.1, forward strand.
TTCTTCCAGATATGAAATTTGGAACCATGGAGGTAAAAGAATGGTCATTTCTTTTCTTTTTTTACTGATTTTGGAAGATATTTGTTGTTGTTAAATCATTGTGCAAAGAAGGAACAAGATTCGCAGTGGGAAGGCACCGAGGAATCAATTTGGTACAAAAAAATTGTTATATTAGCATGCAACTAGCAAGTGTTGGTTTGGTTCGGCAACAAAAGGAGAATAGTGTTTGAAAAGCCAAGCCATTTGCAAGGCAAGGCAAGGCATGTCAGTGAAGCGAAGTGGTTGTCATAACAATTTCTCCAAGTATAATCAAGATGATAGAACTTTGGAAACATAAGAGTGTTCAGAAATCATGAGATAACCACTTTTGTGGGTCCAAAAGCATGTCAGTCGAAAGGAGAGATCAGAATCTGGATCAGGGGAAAAAATTAGCTAAAAAATGAATGTGCTAAAAATTGCACCGAACTAGAATGACAACGACCGTACCGTTGCAATGAATCCAATGCAACTCGTTTTGTTGAAAACCAGGTTCGAATGAAGGAGTTATGGTCTGCTGATCGCCATTCACAATAGGGAAATTTAAAAAAAAAAATTGCAGAACATGTATAGCCGATGACATGGAAGTCCAGTCAGCATGCAGAGAATCTTCTTCAGTTTTTTCCCAATGGCATTGTGACAAGTGGCACAATTGGATTCGCCAGTTTGGTTTGTGAAGAAAAAAATTGCCCAATATCCTTCAAGGTTGAGTGTGGGTTCATGATGATTTTTATGTGATGGAATTATTTTTTTTAATTAGTAAAGTTGGATTAATATATATATATATATATATATATATATATATATATATATGTATGTATGTATGTATGTATGTATGTATGTATGTATGTATGTATATATGTATGTGTGTGTATGTGTGTAGAAATTATACAACAAGCATGCATATCATGGATTCAATCTAATCTAACAATGTGATAAAGTTAGATACTGAATCACTTCTACAAATCAATTATGGAATTAAAAACAAAATCGCCAATCACATGAAGCAAAGAAGAGTCAATCAAACCATAACACAGATAATTTCCCAAGGAAAGCTTGCTGCTCAAAACCCCACTATATTCTATTTTATATTAAACATGGATACATGAACCAATTACATACAACTCTTCTCACAAGAGCCCTCTTGTACTCAGCTAATTGTCTCACATTGTTTTGGACAAAATTAACCAATGCATAGTCAATTTTCTGCCTCCTGACAGCTTGCCTTGCTTGCGCAATTCATGTGGAATTCAATCCCTATTCCATAGAAATTTTGGCCTTCCTTGACTACGCAAGGATCATGGCCAATCCAATGGGTGTTTCGTTGCATGGGTGCAACCCAATAATCCTACAACTGATAGTCAACTTCCCTTTCACCTAGATCTCAACTAGGTCTCCACTGGAACTGACATGCTTGCAGCTAATGATAGTAAATCATGAGTTGCATGTAAGATCACTGGTTGTGAATTAAATAATGTTTAATTCACTTGATCTCTCACTAGTGTATCAAACAGTTACAACTAGCACAATTGAGTTTAACTCACTTAACTGAGTTAAACTGATTACAACCTGCATTAACTGATGTGCCACTACACTTTGAACTCTATTACAACTAGAATTACTTTGCATGCCTCACCAACTACCCTCAACTCGAAATTCATGATTTAACTGAGTTTATCACACTCAATTAACTATTACAAGTTATTTTGAGATTAGATTACATTTTATTTTCCATCTTCATTAAGGGATAACTAAAATAGACATGCACCAAATTTAGCCCGCACCAGTGTAGGTGTTGCTAAGACCTGTAGTCCCACACTAGTGTAGGTGCTTCTTGGACCTCCTGGTCCCACAATAGTGTAAGTGCTGAAATTTCTTTTTAATTTCAACACTCCCTCTCAACAAGAAAGGGATTATCCTTCACCCTAAACCTGCCTCTATGGTATTCAAATATTCTCCTGGTGAGTGCCTTCGTTAGAATATCTGCATATTGATCTTCTGTGGGAATGTACTGAAGTAACATTACTCGCCTCTGCACACAATATATGAGATGTTGGTACTGGATATCTATGTGCTTGGACCTATCATGAAACACAGGATTAATCGAGAGTTTAATGAAACTCTGATTATCACAATGTATCACTGTCGTATCCATCCGAGAACCAAACAAACCAACCAAGATATTTCTCATCCATATAGCTTCACATGTAGCTTAACTTGCTGCCATGTACTCTGCTTCTGCTGAACTAAGTGCCATAGATCACTTCTTCCTGTTGTACCAAGGAACTGTTGTCGATCATATGTTGAATATCCCTCCTGATGTGCTCTTCCTGTCTAATGGACTAACTGCCCAATTTGCATCCGTGAAGCCTTGATGCTTCACTCCCTCTATCTATATGCACCATAATCCATACTTTGATGTGCCCCCCAGGTATCTCAAGACATGCTTCCCTGCCTTCCAAAATAGCTTGGTAGGCTTAACCATAGCTTGAATCAGATGGTTAACTGCGTAGAAAATGTCTGGTCTAGTGTTCACTAAGCACATCAGTGAACCAACTAATTTCCTGTAGACAATAGCATCCACTACCTCTCCATAAGTAGCATCGTCTTTCCTCCAATTTCCTGGAAGAGGAGTGTCTGATGGGTTTGCAGCTCTCCATGTGAAACTTACCCAGTATCTCTTTGGTGTACTTGCCTTGAGAAAAAAAAAATCACCATCATGCTGCCATATTTCCAAACCAAGGAAATAATGAAGGAGTCCCATGTCCTTCATTTCGAACTCCCTTGCAAGATCCTCCTTGCATGAGTGTATCCGTTGATCATCACCAGTCAAAATTAGATCATCAACATAAAGAACAATAATCAATAGCCTATCCTCAACCAAAATCTGGTACAGGTTTGCATCAACTTCACTTTTGGTGAATTCGAGTCCAGTGAAATAGATGTCTATCTAAGTGTACCAAGCACGAGGTGCTTGCTTCAGCCCATACAATGCTCTCTTGAGTCGACACATGTGTGAATCACTGTTGAAGATCTCGAAACCTTCTAGCTGCTCTATGTACACTTCTTCCTCAATAACTCCATTGAGAAATGCAATTTTCACATCCATTTGATGAATGCGCCACCCCATCTGTGCTGGGAGTGCAAGGATGGATCTAATGGAAGAGTACCTTGCAACTGGTAAAAAAGTCTCATCATAATCGATCCCTTCAATCTGTGAGAATCCTCGGGCCTCAAACATGGCCTTGTACTTCTCCACACTCCCATCAACAACTTGCTTTACCATGTATATCCATCTAGATCCAACCACTGATTTGTTGATCGGTCTTGGGAGAATATCCCATGCATTGTTCTTGACAATGGAGTCATAATCCTCCACCATTGCATCAACCCAAGTTGGTTACTGCACTGCCTCCTTAAAGGAATATGGTTCATTCACAATACATTTTATCATAAGAGCCATGTATCCAATAAACCTGTTTGGAGATTATCTCTGTTTTCATTGTGAAGTAGGGGCTCTTACATTCTCTACAGCATCAATTCTCAATCTATCAACTTCCATGGTGCACCTTCTGCCATTTTTGATGGATGGCTCTGCATGAGTGTTTTTCTACCACTCCATGATCCTCCACATGTGGTTGCTCCACATCCTGAGGCTCATCCTTAGGAACCAAGATTTCCTCCTCTGTATGCAAATCCAGCTCCCTCTCAAGGGACAATCACATGGCTTTCTCCTCATCAAATTTTATATCCCGTCGCACAACAATCATTCTACTGTTTTGAAAATAAACTCGGTAATTGTGGGGAGTTTCAATGTACCCCACAAACATCCCAAACTTAGCTGTTGGTTCTAGCTTCTTCCTGGAATCTTTGGTCACATGCACATAAACAGATGAGCCAAAAATCTTAAAATGTGAAACATCAGGTTTCTTACCAGTAAAATCCTCTTCTGGTGTACTCATGCCAAGTATCCTATGAGGACAACAGTTCTACACAAATATCGCAGTGTTGCATGCTTCTGCCCATAGATGCATCGGTAGGCCTTGATCATGTAACATTGCTCTAGCTGCACCCATAATCATTCTATTCTTTCTTTCAGCGACCCCATTCTACTGTGGGTTATGAGGCAGTATTAGTTCTCTCTGAATTCCTTCTTTTTTACAGAAGTTATTGAATTCATTAGAGATGTACTCACCACTATTATCGCTCCTAAGTGCCTTCACTTGCTTCCTTGTGTCTTTCTCCACCAATGCTTTAAAATCAAGAAACTTTGATAATGTCTGATCTTTCTTCTACATGAAGTAGATCCAGCACTTACGAGAAAAGTCATTAACAAATATCACATAGTACTTATGTTTTGTTGTCGAAGCAACAGAGAATGGTTCACACACGTTTGTTTGAACTCTCTAAAGGATCCCCAAAGCTCGGTTCTCCTTCTCATGAAAGGTGGCCTTTACATATTTTCCCATAGTACATCCCTTGCATGTGTCTCACTGTGCAAGTGTACCCTTGGGAAGACCCGTAGAAATCTATTGCATGAATTTCAAGGCTCTGTGGTGAAGATGGCCCAATCTCTTGTGCCATAAATCACCCTCTTCCAGGCTCACCACTTTGTCTACCTTGCCCATCAATGTTACGCAACAATCTACATCCAGCTTATAGATATTATTAACTCGAATCCCAATATTCTTGGCATGTCCTGTTGTTTTGTGTTGCAGGAAAACTTTTCCTTCACCGAAAACAACATCATAGCCTCTATCCTCCAACATTGCAACTGAGACTAATTTTTTCTTCAAACCTGGTATATGCATTACATATTTTAATTGAAAGGGTTTACCTGAATATCTATGGAAGGTAATTGTACCAACCTGGGAATCATTGTACTGCCTGTCATCACCCATTTCCATATGCATCTGGAGATCCTTCTCCTCCGAGCTATTGAAAAGTTCCTTGTCTCCTGTCATGTGAAAGGAAGCACCACTATCCAAATACCACATAGATCCCAATGCACTTAACAGCATGCATGCGATCAATGAGAAGTCAAGATCAAATTACAAGGCCAAAGCCTCACCAGCTTTAGATCCTGAAGCATTCTTGTTCTTCTTCTTTTGTGGATAGTTAGTAGGATAATGCCCATGCTCGTGACAATGAAAACACTTCACTCTGGACATTTCATGCTTCTTTCCATATTTGGACTTAGATTTAGAATGGAACTTCTTTCCTTTCCCCTTCTTCTCCTTGGCAGCCAAAGAAAAATATTCTTCATATTCATTTTTAGATGAAGATCAATCTCTGGTGTTCCATCTGAACTCCTCCTGCACCAAATCTGACCACAGTCGTTCCCAATCTGACAGATTTTCCTTTCAATTGACAGAGTCTTTATAACTATGCCAACTCTTGGGAAGTCCTAGGAGAGCTAGACTCACAAAATCATCATTAGCGACAATAATTCCAATGCTCCCCAACTCATCCCGACATTGGACAAACTTTGTTAAATATTTTGACATGGAGTTTCCTTTTTCCATCTTGATCTTCCTGATTTTATCTCCGAGTGCCAATTTTTTATGGTCACTGCTGCTCTAAAACAGATTCGTCAAAGCTTTCTACATAGCATATGGTGTTTCTTTGCCATGGATACTTGAGACAATGTGTTCTCTTACTCCCTCCAGTAGGATCCTACTTGCCTTTGCCACTTTCTTTTGCCATGCATCAAGATTTTCAGCATTTGTCACAGCGATTTTAGGAGCATCATTGTCAATGAATTCCTTCAAGCCATTGTCTTCGAGTACTGCCTCCATCCTGTCCTTCCAAGAAATATAGTTAGAGCTTCCCTCGAGTGCATACTCCAATCTCAAGCCATTGAAATACATTTTGATCCTGAATCAGCTGTAGCACCAAGAAAGTCTTTCTGCAAATTCTAATTTTGTCCAGTCACAAACTTAGCTCCTCCTTCACTATTGTGATTTCCTGTGCTCCTATACCATGTAGAAATTATACAACAAGAATGTATATCATGGATTCAATCTGATCTAACAATGTGATAAAGCTAGATACCAAATCACTTTTACAAATCAATTTCAAAATTAAAAACACAATCGCCAATCACATGAAGCAAAGAAGAATCAATCAAACCACAATACAGATAATTTCTCGGTGAAAGCTTGTTGCTCAAAACCCCACTATCTTCTATTGTATATTCAACATGGATACATGAAAAAATTACATACAAATATTCTCACAAGAGCCCTCCTGTACTCAGCTAATTGTCTCACACTTTCCTGGACAAAACTGACCAATACTTAGTCAATTTTCTGCCTCCTGACAGCCTACCTTGCTTGCACAATTCATGTGGAATGCAATACCTATTCCATAGGAATTTTGGCCTTCCTTGACTGCGCAAGGATCATATGAGAAATCTACTGGTGTTTGGTTTCATGGGTCAACCCAATAATCCTACAACTGATAGTCAACTTCCCTTTCACCTAGATCTCAACTGGGTCTCCGTTGGAACTGTCATGCATGCAACTAATAATAGTAAATCCTCAGTTGCATGTGAGATCACTAATTGTGAATTAAATAATATTTAATTCACTTGATCTCTCACTAATGTATCAAACATTTACAACTAGCACAACTGAGTTTAACTCACTTAACTAAGTTTAATTGATTACAACCTGCATTAACTAATGCACCACTGCACTTCGAACTCTATTACAACTAGAATTACTCTGCATGCCTCACCAAATACCCTTAACTCGAAATTCATGAGTTAAATAAGTTTATCACACTCAATTATCTATTACAAGTTATTGTGAGATTAGATTACATTCTATTTTCCATCTTAATTAAGAGATAACTAAAATAGACATGCACCAAATTTAGCCCACACTAGTGTAGGTGCTGTTAAGACCTATGGTTCCACACTAGTGTAGGTGCTGAAATTTCTTGTTGAACTTCAAAAATATATATTATTAATCATATATTATGTTATTATATATATATATAATTCCAAAATTATTAATTATTAATTCAGCATATTAATCAAATCCATAGTCTGAATTTAATTCAAATGAGGCATATTTCAATTAATCCAAAGTTTGGATAATTGCAAAGGTTTTCTGTGGCATATGTTTTAAACTTTGGAATATTATGGTGGAGAACATAAATATTAACCCAAGTCGAATTATGGTGGAGCATTACTAAATTTCAATGGAATAGTTAAAAAATTCAGAATAATTATATGAGCAGAGTTTTCAAAGGTTTTATAACCTAATTTTGGAACATACATGGAGGGGCGAGGTCGGGGTTCGACCCCATGACCTCCCCCATAATACTGCCACTGTTTACCGCTAAGCCACTGCTTTTTTTGTTGAAATACAACACACTCCACTTATACTTGAATGGTATGTTGATCTCAGATGGCGGAGCAGAAGGGGCTAGCCCTGCGGGCCAACCCTCCTCCACATGACCGCTCCATATAACCGAACATGAGCGCCCAGGATAAGCACATATTAGTGCGTGTTAATCACATTTAGTCATTTATTAATCTCCCAGTTAAGTTGCTGGATTTTTTTAGATTCCCCAATTTTGGTAGACTTGCCAAATTTGGCAGATCTAACTCGCATTTTTCCAGATTTAGAGGCAGAATCTAGGGAAAACTTTAATGAGGCCTATCTTGAGAAATTTTCGACCAATTTGGGCTCATGAATATTCATTCCTAGTAGATTGGCATGCTCTAAATCCATTGGAATAGGTTTCAGAGAAAATGGAGCAAGTCTACAAGTGTTTTTGGTCACTTGAAGTATTTTGAAGCCTAGGGCCACCAGGGGGAAGGCCATGCCCAAATCAGCTGAAGCCCAAATGGAGTGAATGAGCAGTATTTTTTGGATGTATTTGATGTTCTGAACATAATGGTACAATTCATAGAGGCATTGGAGCACATCTGAAGGTTATTTTGTCACATTGGAGATTAAACAAGCCCTTGGCCACTAAGAGGGGAGGTCAAGCCTAGAGGAGATGGTAACCAAATTCAGAGATTGAATAGTAATTTTTTGGGTTTTCATGTCTTTTGAAGTCAATGGAGCAGTCAGAAAATCTATTAGAGCATCACAGATGCTTGTAATCATACATTTGACTCATAATCCCAAGAGGGCCTAGCTATTTGAAGCAGGTCCATGGAGATGTAGCCCAAGAGGGGTGAACTCCACTATCATCCATTGTGTTATGTGATTAATGTGAGTTATATTTCTATATTTTAGTTGCTTTTTATGAGTTTTTAAAAGTTAATTAACTCATAATTTGATCATCAAAGACACTTGAAACTTGACACTTTAACCCCTTCACAAATGGTTAACATGAGACGATCCTTAAACACATTTTTAATACTGATGAGGGAGCTAGCATATAAATAGCTAGTTTTCCCATATTTAGATCACTAAATTTTTTTGTTTACTTTTTGTATTTGTCCAAGACTTTATGACCTTTTAGCTTGTAAGTCTTGGGATAGGTTGTTTTCAGGACCATCTGATGATTTCAAGTTTATTTTGACTGCTTCGATTCCATGATCGTTGACCTATCATGGTAGGTATTATGTTCAAAACTAGCATATAGGTTAGGGAATTCAATTTCCATTGCACTTATGCATTCTAGCCTCCATACTAAAATCTTGCCATAGGGATGACCCCATCATGTTATGATTATTAAACAAAATCCACTCGTCGACTTAAAAAATCATGATATGATGGTAGAGAAATACTTTACATGAGCCTCCTAGTTAGATCCTCGCTAGCATATGTCAACCATGCTACAAATTTTGTAGGCTCGGAAGTCCTCTTAGTCCTGCCATGACTTATGCGATGAAGTTTCATTCTTCTTATTCTTCGCTATATTTCTGGCTTTATACCCTAGAGGCTCCCTTTTTTATTGAGTTGTTCTATTGCATTGCATATTGACCATTTCTATATCTTGGCCTTAATCCGGCTTAACTTGGACTCATGTATAAGCCAACTTTTTTTACCATGCCCTTCTGCAAAGTCAAACTTGCAAGCACTTAACATCTGCAACTTGACACCATTGACCATGGATAGAACATTCCTCTGAGTGTCATCTACCACTTGTGCCACCTTACATTGAGCATAGGATTGTTCCTATCCCAGGAACTAGTGCATTTGTTCACTGACACTCATTCTATCCATTGTACTATAGGCATTATTTTATTCTTTTTTCAGGCTTTCAATATGAAAAAGAGAAAAAAATCAAATATCCCAAAAAGAGCGGGAACAGGGCATTACTTCCATATTTGATGGCATCTAAGAGTCATTTGTGTCACCCTTGAATAATTATTTTCTCCATTTGGGATGGGCTTTATTTTGACTTAGGAGAGCCATAACCTTGTATTGAGTCAATACTCCCCCGGTTGGTTATCTCTTCCAATCATATGGAGGGTTTGTTCGCGCCTCCTACATGACAAAATTATACAAAGTTATCATATGCTGCCACATTCAGATTGAGTCATGCTTTTCTTCAAGGGAAGTAAACCTGAGTCGGCCTTCGCAGCCTTTTTGGCAGTTGTTTCTTGACTCATTTTTCAGTCGGCCATCACCGATTTGTTAGAGTCTTGTTCTATCACATCATCTATTTCGTCCTTTGCTCGTGCTAGTTTGAGAAGGTCACCATTGACTTCTTGTCAGCGAGTTTTTCTCTTATCGACTTCGACTAATTTCTCTAAGAGTAAACTTAGAGCCACACCCTAGCCCTATTTACATCATTGATAGGTGACATTGTGCTCAACATTTGATCAACACCATGGGTCTTTGACTTAGTGGTTTCCCTTGTTTTCGACTTCAAATTTCATTATCACACCTGTGATTCATGCAGTACCTTGGTTTCCATTTGACCCTATTGGTGGATTCCTCACCTCTTTTTCAGCTTCATTATTGGTTGGTTCAGAGGGTTTTTGTCGTGCGCTAGCTACATTTTGTGCATGCCAGAAACGTGTTTCAGGTTGGTTACTTCACTTTTCTTCATCTAATTCCTTCCAAATATTGGCCTGCGGGTTACACTCATGTTGGATTGATGTGGGATTCCTTAATTCCTTCCTTCTAGTAGATATTTTCCAATCGACTCTGACACATTTCTCTGGGAATAAGGTCTAGAGTCCTTTTGTCAGTACCTTAGGGTTTGCAGTCATCAGTGGTAGATATCTTCGCTATCGACAGTGAGAATATATCAATGTCTCCCCGACGCAGAGATTTCCCGTTAATTCTCGTTAGCCCCCTATGAATTTTTTGGCAAGCAAACAGGGGGCTAAAATGTTTTTGAGCCTTCAAGGAATGCATTTCCTCTGAAAACACATCATCCTTGAAGCCTCCTTATGCCTTGGTCCTTTGATAAATCCTCACTGTTGATTCCATAAGAGAAGCCTCTCTGTTTGTGAAGAAATTTCCCAAAAGGCCCTTATCCCCCTTATTTCATCCCTTTAAACCTCTGTTTCTTCACCTTTTTCCCTCCGTTATTTCCTCATTAACCCCTTAAAATCACCCTAACTCCCCTTTAAGCCTTATAATACCTTTATTCGGCCTTAAATACTCTTTATTCCTTCTATCGAAACCCCTTTTAAGCCTTAAAAAGCCCTCTTTTTGGCTTAAAATCATCCATTTGACATATGCGGGTTAAGCCCCTTTCGGCCAGCCCCCCTTAAACCACTTCCCCACGTAACCCAGTGCTAAGACCAGGCGCCAAAGCATAAGGAACTTATCACAATCGCAAGCTTTCGGTGAGCGCATTCATGTGTTACACGAAGAAATCTCGATGAAATTGGGTTTGGTCTATAGCCCCGCTCCGCTAAGATCTGAGCCGTTGATCTGTGTAAGATCTGACGGTCAGCGCTTTTTCGCAATGTGCCCATTCCCCCCGTTTACCCCTCCGATCACATATCCACCGTCAATCTGACCCGTAGATCGACGGCCCACATTGCATCCGCCCCGGTGGTCCTCGTGCTAAAGCACTGTTCAAAACCGCTGGTGTCCATCGCACCGCTTTTGGAGGGCGGGCTGTATTTTTCGTTTCGAAGCGATGCCATTCACCGCACGACACGTGGCTCTGCGCACTATTGAAAAACCGCCCCCATCACGCATTAACATTCATCCGCAGATCCGGCGCGATATTGTTGTACACCGTCCGATCTAGAGCTGCCCATCCAACGGTCATCGCGCCACGAAGTTGCTCGCGAGTTAACCCAAGAAAAAAATGACCCCTAGCCCACCATTTGTCGCCCTCCGATGCATTCTCAACCGTCGATCTCCTCCTGAGATCGGACGGTCTGGATTAACTGCATGTCCCGCCATTGATCGGGTCCCACCACCAAGAGCTCCACGTCACATGCCTTCGCGACATTTCCACCATTTCTTTTGTGTTTCGCTCGATTTCCAAAACCCTTCATCGTGCATTTTCCGCCGTCAATCATCGCCCGCATGCAAGATCAAACGGCCAACATGTTTTCTCCACTACGCCTCCACCTATCTAACCCTCCACCATTACATATCGACCATTTCCACCATTTCACTGCATTTCTCCACCACTGTCCGTTGCATCCACAGTTCCTCCAAGCCTCTACAGCATTCCTTCCGCCACCCCCTAGGTTTTATAATTGATTCATTTTTACTGTGCAGGGTTTACAGAGTGGATTTTTTCACTCTGCTTCAGTAATCACAGTCACCGTGATTCAAGAACACAGAGAGGCCTTTATAGTGGCCAAGTGAAGCAGCAGAGATGGATCTGAGGGATTTAAGCCCGCAGTTAAAGATTTAATGTGCTAATCCCGTGTTCAAAGGATTAAGGCACCAGTTCGAAGACCAAAGAGCGCACCAGAAAGTCATATCAATGCTACATAACATCAAAACGTGTTTTCTCCAGGGGAACACCTTCCTACAGCGGTCTCCATGCCTCCTCGAGCCCAGAAACAATTAATTACTTTGACATAAACTTCTTAAAGACTGTCAGGACCGCAGCTATGGAAGCATGGAAACTTGAAGACCTTTCAGTCACCTTACTTGCTTCAAAAGATAGAACAGAGGGCCTTGCAGCCAGAAAGGACTCCAAAGAAACATCAGAGGTCGAATATCGACCTGACAGAGGCTTCGAAACAGTCTACAGAGTACATGCAGAGTTATTAAGTAGAGTGGGCACGAACTCTTTCCCTACTCTATCTTATTGAGATCCATTTAATGAATATAATCTACTCCTGTTATTCTCTTCTCCTATAAGAATCCCCAAGAACAAATTGTAAAGGGTTGTTGTTCGGTTGTTGTCGTTGCTGTTTGAGGGATTCAGTTTGACTGCTAGAACATTCTTGGGAGGTAGTAGCAGAGTAGTTTGTAATGTAGTAGGCTGGGAAGAGAAGTTTGGACTGTGATCAGCCATTGAGCTCAGTGTATGTGACTGGTTTTGCATCAATTAATCAAGCAAATTTCACAAGATCTTGGTCTATTACTATGGGTGATGTTTCTCTTATCTTATTGTTTTATTACATTTTCATGCTGTTCATTGGTCTTCTAGCTCGCATCAGAAATCTGGCATAGGATTTACCCTTGTTAGGTACCCTATGTTTCTGCTCTCCTTGCCTTTAATGTTTTATGCTGATTGTGAATCTAAGAGTAAATTCAGCTAATTTAACCAGTGTAGCAGTTCCATATGCTGCTAGCTGATGTATGAATTCGGGGTTTTCTGCTTGGATATTCTTGCTGGTGTCAAAGCATTGAAGGTTCAAAGTCCTTCTCTGATCTATAGACCCTAGCTCTGTATTAAACCTTATCTTTGTTTTTCCCTTGGAGCATGCTAAAGCAGACCCGGAGTTAAATGACCTCTGGTCCGATCTATAAGCTACCCCTTTGTCCCTCCATTGAAAGCCACCTTTGAGTATGTCCAAGCAGGTCTGGAGTTAAATGACCTCTGACCTGATCTATAGACAGAAATTGGGTTGCTTTCCTTCTTTCACTTTCAATCCTTAATGTTCCATTCCATCATCTATCTAAAAAGATCCTTTAGTGTAGATGACTTGCCCTTTGAAAGCCTTGGCTAGTTGTTTGCATGTAATTACCTTTCATGACTCCATAGCCCAATGGATGGCACATTCTTAACCTATCCTCTTTTGTTGAAACATCCTGCTACTTTGCTCCTTTCCTTCCATTACTTTCTCAGTTTATGATCTCATGACCCAACCCAACAACCAACCAACAAAATCATTTTAAACCCCCTTTATGCTTCATAACTAGCCTAACACCTAGTCTTGAGCTTTCAAAAAGTATAGCTCTTTCATATTTATGGAGATATCCTCTCACGGGTGGAGAGGGCTAGATCCTAGGGCCCCAAAGTAGTTTTGATGTTGTCTTATCTTTGGTATTACAAAATATGGAAAAACATAGACAACATAATGGCGACTCTGCTGGGGAATGACCACTTATCCTAGATTGGCTTTTAATAAAGACGACTTGGAAAACGGCTTCCAGCTCCAAACGGATTAGTTAACTCCACAGCGACTCCACACTCCATAACTCCCAAAGACTCCACTGGAGGAAGAACCTGAAATATGGCCAGGCCTCATAGAAGGGTAGAACACATGGGTTGGATTTGGTTTAAATAATTCATTGTTTTTGTCTACCACTATGTTCTGTCCTACTTTAATCCTGATCAAATGTACAAAGATGAGAACCACACTGAGTATGGGAAATATCTCAAGCCTCAGTCCTCAGACCATGAGCAGACCTCTAGTCCTGTGAAGAACCTGGTGGAACAAGAGGCTAATGTTGTATCTCCCACTCCTAAAGAAGCTTCAAGCAGCCATGAGCCCATTGTCACACCACCTACACCTACAAAGGTCATAGAAAGATATAAGCCTCTGGTTTTACCTCTTATTTTCCAACCCCTTCCTTCAAAACTTATAAACCAGCTGCCTCCTTTTAATGGAGAAAGGAAAGGGGCCACTACTGAGGAACATGTGCAAAACCTAGAGGATTTACTTGACTTGTACGAAATAGAGGAAGATGATGTGTGCATTAGAATGTTTTCCTTGTCATTACAAGGAAATGTTAAGAGTTGGTTCAAAAGCCTTCCAGCGGCAAGCATTTTCAGCTTTCATCAATTTTCTCAAGTTTTCCTTGATAAATGGGCAGCCCCTAAGAATGCTCTCCTCATCCTAGGAGAGTATCAAAATTTGAAAAGGCAGCCAGGAGAGACAGTAAAAGAATTTTCAGCTAGGTTCAATAAGGTATATCACGCAATACCTGCTGACATAAAACCACCCTTGGGATGGGCTCTACTACACTATCCTAGTTCTTTTGACCCCGAGGTGGAATTCCATATAAGAGAAAGAGAACCTTTGAGCCTGGAGGAAATGCAAGATGTAGCAATTACTGTCGAACACAACATAAAGTGCAGGGAGGAAAGGTTAAAGGCTACAAAGAAAGATTAGGCAGAGAAAATAGCGCAGATCTCTTTAGAGAACAAGCTGGAAAGAATGATAGAGACTACAAAATCCTTGTTAAGTGTAAAAGAGGAAGAATATGAGGTTGAAACCAGAGAAGATGATTGGAAAAGACCTACACCTTGTCCTCAGGAAAAACAAATAAGATCACTGCAAGACAGAAGCCACATGCCAAGCATGTGTGATGAACCAGAGTTTAAATCAGAAAATGAACTTGCAGATTATTCTGAAGAAGGATTGGATGAGTTTCTAGAGGGTTTGATGGATAACATTGCTTATAATTACGATTTATCTAATGATGATTTGTCTGGTGATGATTTTTTCCAAAGGGAAGCCGAGTCTGTAGGGAAATCATCAGTAGATTCATTGGAGAAAGATCGTGACCATCAACTGCAAGAAAGTGATGAGCCAATGCAGGCCATCTATGATACTGATGAAGAAAGCGTTGAAAGCATGATAATAGATGAAGATTCATTGAATCTTCACTTTGCTATACATCAGATCATCAGTAATAACTTCAAATAAGATGGAATCCAGCATCTCTTCAGCGCAGAGGATAAGGAAGAAAGACATGAAGAAAATCTTGAGCAAGATGAATATCCGGAGCCTTCGCCTGAAAGGGTCAAGGTAATCAAAGCAACCCCTGCTCAAGATTATGTTAATTTTTTCATAGAGTTCAGTTCACTCCAGCAGAACTGGCTAGGGTCAGAAGAGGACAACCCTGCCATATGTGATGAGCCCTCCAGTTCAGGCTGCAGTAAAGATGAGGGAGGCCTTCTTTCCCACAAACATCTTTGTCTTGATCTAGTGGAAGAAGTGGTATTCCTGGTTGATGCCAATATACCAAATACTCCGAACCAGGAAGAAAAAGTGTGATTCTGAGGCCACATTGCGGATGCAATGATTGAAACTACCAAGATACGGAGACATCCTACCGGTCGTGGGCGTTGAAGAAAAAGTTTACATCATGTTTTGTTGATGCGGTGGCGAGAATACATGGAGGCACGTTGACACCGGCCCCCTCAAGCATTAATCTTTTACAGAGCAAAATACGTTAAAATTAGTCTAGACATTGATGGCCTCGGTTTTAAAATCCACATGCGAAAGGCATATGGTTGTCTCTCGATGAAAGTCAGTTCTTCTTCCCTTTTTTTCTATTGCTTATTTGGTACGTGGAATTATTATATCACCTAGATAATACAGATTTGATTAAGAGTAGGGTAGGTAGGAAAGGGTAGGTAGGAAAAACTTGATAAAGCTCAGTCTGTGAGCATTCAGTCAGTAGTTTTAAATTTCTGCAAATTTTCAGTCCATGAGCAGTTTTGTCTTTATGCCATGGCCTACACCAAGATAGACAGTCTAATCTTGGCTTGAATTTTTTTCAACTTCTATCTTAGAATGTAGAGAAGAAATCTGTTAGACAGTTTAATCCTAGTAGATATAGTTTAGGTAGAGAAATTATGAGGCCGACAGTTTAATCTGGTCTCATGGAGTAATAAGGGTAGAAGTAGAATAGGTTTTATTTTCCTGCTTGTAAAAAATTGATGATGTAAAGGGTCTACAAGTCCAAATGCACCCAGAAGAAAAAATGTTAGGACTATAGTGGGTAGGTAGTTGTTTGGGAGAATGTTACTGTTGATATGGTGTCTTCATGATTTGTGACAGCTGATCCAAGAAAGAAAATGGTGGGTCAAGTACCAGGCATCTGGCCTACACCAAAGATCATTTCTGAATTTTTGACTCATTCAAGAAGAAGCCATCCCCATGTGGAGCCACTGTTAGCCCCCTATGAATTTTTTGACAAGCAAACAGGGGGCTAAAATGTTTTTGAGCCTTCAAGGAATGCATTCCCTTTGAAAACACATCATCCTTGAAGCCTCCTTATGCCTTTGTCCTTTGATAAATCCTCACTGCTGATTCCATGAGAGAATCCTCTCTGTTTGTGAAGAAATTTCCCAAAAGGCCCTTATCCCCCTTATTTCATCCCTTTAAAGCTTTGTTTCTTCACCTTTTTCCCCTCCCTTAATTCCTCATTAACCCCTTAAAATCACCCTAACTCCCCTTTAAGCCTTATAATACCTTTATTCGGCCTTACATACTCTTTATTCCTTCTATCGAAACCCCTTTTAAGCCTTAAAAAGCCCTCTTTTTGGCTTAAAATCATCCATTTGACATATGCAGGTTAAGCCCCTTTCGGCCAGCCCCCCTTAAACCACTTCCCCACGTAACCCAGCGCCAAGACCGGGCGCCAAAGCATAAGGCGCTTATCGCAATCGCAAGCTTTCGGTGAGCGCATTCCTGTGTTACATGAAGAAATCCCGATGTGATTGGGTTTGGTCTATAGCCCCACTCCGCTAAGATCTGGGCCGTCGATCTGTGTAAGATCTGACGGTTAGCGCTTTTTCGCAATGCGCCCGTTCCCCCCGTTTACCCCTCCGATCGCATATCCACCATCGATCTGATTCGCAGATCGACGGCCCACATTGCATCCGCCTCGGTGGTCCCCGCGCCAAAGCACTGTTCAAAATCGGCGGTTTCCATCGCACCGCCTTTGGAAGGAGGGCGGTATTTTTCGTTTGGCAGCAATGCCATTCACCGGCCGACACATGGCTTCGAGCAGTATTGAAAAACCGCCCTCATCGCGCATTAACGTTCGACTGCGGGCCTAGCGCGATATTTTTGTCCACCGTCAGATCTATGGTCGGCCATCCGACGACATTCTCACCCCGAAGATGCGGGGGTGATTAGTCAAGGCAAAGGGGACCCCTGGCCCACCATCTGTCGTCTTCCGATGCGTTCTCAACCGTCGATCTCCTCCTGAGATCGGATGACCCAGATTTAATCAATGCCCCACCGTTGACTGGGTCCCACCGCCAGAGCTCCACGTCACATGCCTTCGCGGCATTTCCACCATTTCTTTTCTGTTTCGCCCGATTTCCAAAACCCTTCATCATGCATTTTCCATCGTCGATCATCGCCCACATGCAGGATCGAACGACCAGCATGTTTTCTCCACTACGTCTCCACCTGTCTAGCCCTCCACCATTGCATATCGACCATTTCCACCATCTCACTGCATTTCTCCACCACTGTCCGTTGCATCGACAGTTCCTCCAGACCTCCATGACATTCCTTCCGCCACTCCCTGGGTTTTATAATTTATTCATTTTTACTGTGCAGGGTTTACATAGTGGATTTTTCACTCTGCTTCAGTAATCACAGTCACCGTGATTCAAAAGCACAAAGAGGCCATTATAGCAGCCAAGTGAAGCAGCAGAGACGGATCTGAAGGATTTTAAGCCTGCAATTGAAGATTTAATGTGCTAATCCCGCGTTCAAAGGATTAAGGCGCCAGTTCGAATACCAAAGAGCGCACCAGCAAG
Organism: Pinus albicaulis; assembly: GCA_034641835.2. Taxonomy (NCBI): domain Eukaryota; kingdom Viridiplantae; phylum Streptophyta; class Pinopsida; order Pinales; family Pinaceae; genus Pinus; species Pinus albicaulis. The sequence goes on from CM076581.1 coordinate 1,354,081,647, forward strand.
TCATATCAGCGCTACATAACAGCAGAACGCATTTTCTCCAGGGGCACACCTTCCTACAGCAGTCTCCATGCCTCCTCAAGCCTAGAAACAATTAATTACTCTGACAGAAACTTCTTAAAGACTGTCAGGGCTGCAGTTATGGAAGCATGGAGACCTGAAGACCTTTCAGTCACCTTACTTGCTTCAGAAGATAGAACAGAGGGCCTTGCAGCCAGAAAGGACTCCAAAGAAACATCAGAGGTCGAATATCGACCTGACAGAGGCTTCAAAACAGTCTACAAAGTACATGTAGAGTTACTAAGCAGAGTGGGCACAAACTCTTTCCCCACTCTGTCTTAATGAGATCCATTTAGTGAATATAATCTACTCCCGTTATTCTCTTCTCCTATAAGAATCCCTGAGAACATATTGTAAAGGGTTGTTGTTTGGTTGTTGTTGTTGTAGTTAGAGGGATTCATTTTTTACTGTTGGAACAGTTCTAGGAGAGAGTAGCAGAGTAGTTTGTAATGTAGTAGGCTGGGAGGAGAAGTTTGGATTGTATTCAGCCATTGAGCTAAGTGTATGTGACTGGTTTTGCATATCAATTTATCAAGCAATTTCACAGTATCCTGGTCTATTACTACGGGTGATGTTTTCTCTCTATGATGTTTTATTACATTTTTCATGCTGTTCATTTCTTCTGGCTCGCATAAGAAATCTGGCATAGGATTTACCCTTGTTAGGTACTATATCAAACAAAGTAGCCCACTGCCTTCGATGTTTTGTGCGATTGTGAATCTAAGAGGTAAATTCGGCTAATTTAACCGGAGTGTGGCGGTTCCATATCTTGCTAGGCGATGTATGAATTCGGTGTTTACGCGGAATGTTCCGGCTCATGTCAAAGCGGGAAGGTTAAAATTCCTTCTCCGATCTATAGACCCTGGCTCTGTTTAAACTTATCCCTGTTTTTCCCTTGGAGCATGCTAAAGCAGACCTGGAGTTAAATGACCTATGGTCTGATCCATAAGCTGCCCCCTTGTGACTTCATTGAGAGTTGCCTTTGAGTATGTCCAAGTAGGCCTAGAGTTAAATGACCTCTGACCTGATCTATAGACATAAATTGGGTTGATTTCCTTCTTTCACTTTCAATCCTTAATGTTCCATTTCACCATCTATCTAAAACATCCTTTAGTATAGATGACTTGCCCTCTGAAAGCCTTGGTCATTTGCTTGCAAGTAATCACATTTCATGACTCCATGGCCCAATGGATGTTACATTCTTAACCTACCCTCTTTTGCCGAAACATCTTGCTATTTTGCTCCTTTCCTTCCATTACTCTCTCAGTCTATGATCTCATGACTCAACCCAACAACCAACCAACCAAATCATTTTAAACCACCCCTGTGCTTCATAACTAGCCTAATACCTCATCTTGAGATTTCAAAGATATATCATTATTTTTTTTTATGGAGAGATCCCTCTCCGGATCTAGGAGGGCTAGATCCTAGGATCCCAAAGTGGTTCTGATGTTGTCTCATCTTTTGGTCTTGAATCTGGCCAAAACATGGGAACCCCAACATAATGGTGACTCCCTGGGGATAGACCACTTAGCCTAGATTGGCTTTTAATTGATGATGGTGGACAACACCGCGCCAAATAGTTAATTCATCCACCCGCGACTCCACACTCCATAAATCTCAAAGAATCCACCTGGAGACACCTGGAGGAAGAACCTAAAGATGGTTAGGCCCTTTTAAGGGTAGAACATATGGGTTGATCTCGGCTTAAAGAATTCATTTTTTTTTACTATCACTATGTTTTGTCCGCTTTAAGCCTAATCGAGTGTACAAAGATGAGACCCACATTGAGTATGGGAAAGATCTCAAGTCTCAGTCTTCAGACCATGAGCAGACCTGTACTCTTGTGAAAGACCTGGTGGAACAAGAGCCTCATGGCGTATCTCTCACTCCTAAAGAAACTTCAAGCTGTCATGGGCCTCTTGTTTCACCACCTACCCCTACAAAGGTCATAGAAAGATACAAGCCTCTGGTTTTGCCTCTTTTCTTCCAACCCCTTCCTACAGAGCTTATAAACCAGCTGCCTCTTTTTGATGGAGAAAATAAAAGGGCCACTACTGAAGAACATGTTCAAAATCTCAAGGACTTACTTGACTTGTATGAAATAGAGGAAGATGATGTGCGCATTAGAATGTTTTCCTTGTCATTACAAGGAAATGTTAAGAGTTGGCTCAAAGGCCTCCTAGCAGCAAGCATTTTCAGCTTTCATCAATTTTCTCAAGTTTTCCTTGATAAATGGGCAGTCCCGAAGAATGTTCTCCTCATCCTAGAAGAGTATCAAAATTTGAAAAGGCAACCAGGAGAGACAGTACTACAATTTTTAGCCAGATTCAATAAGGTATATCATGCAATACCTTCTGACATAAAACCACCTCTAGGATGGGCCCTATTTCACTATCTGAGTTCTTTTGACCCCGAGGTGGAATTCCATATAAGAGAAAGAGAGCCTTCGAGCCTGGAGGAAATGCAGAGCATAGAAATTATTGTCGAATTCAACATAAAGTGTAGAGAGGAAAGGTTAAAAGCCGCACAAAAAGACCGAGCAAAGCAAATAAGGCAGATCTCTTTAGAAAACAAGCTGGAAATATTGATAGAGACTGCTAATACCCTGCTGAACATAGAAGAGGAAGAATATGAGGCTGAAACCAGAAATGATGATTTGAAAAGACCTGCTCCTTATCCTCAAGAAAGAAAAACCAGATCACTGCAAGAAAGAAGCCACATGCCAAGCATGTATGATGAACCAGAGCTTGAATCAGAAAATGAACTTGCAGACTAACTTGAAGAAAGACTTGTCGAGAGTCCTGAAGATTTTATGGGTGACATTGCTTATAATTATTATTTATCTAATGATGATTTGTCTAATGATGATTTTTTCCAAAGGGAAACTGAGCATGCAGATCCATCATCAGTAGATTCATGGAAGGAAGATCACAACCATCAGCTTCAAGAAAATGATGAGCCAATGCGGGCCACCTATGATACTGATGGAGAAAGAATTGAAAGCATGATAGCAGACAAAGATTCATTGAATCTTCTCTCTGCTTTATATCCGAACATCAGTTATACTTTCCAAGAGGATGGAAGCCAGCAGCTCTTTAGCGTAGAGGACAAGGAGGAAAGAGATGAAGAAAATCTTGAGCGGAATGAATATCTTGAGCCTTCTCCTGAAAGGATTAAGGTAATCAAAGAAGCCCCCACTCAAGAGTATGTTAATTTTTTCACAGAGTTCAGTCCATTTCAGTAGAACCAGCCTGCCTTACTAGAGGATAGCACTGTCGAATATAATGAGCCCTCTAGCTCAGGCTGCAGTGAAGATGAGCGAGATCTTCTTTCCCATAGACATCTTTGTCTTGATCCAGAGGAAGAAGAGGTATTCCTGGTTTATGCTCATCTTCCAAATACTCCCAACCAAGAGAAGGAGGAGTGCGATTACAGAGGCTGCATTGCAGATGCAATGATTGAAACTGCCCAGGATGCCTACCAGTCATGGGAGGCTTTGAAGAAAAAAGTTTACATCATGTTTTTGTTGATCCTATGGCAGAATAAATGGAGGCCCTAATTGGCTCAGCCCCTCAAGCATTAATCTTTTTCAAGAGATAAATACATCAAAATTGGTCACCACTGCTGGTGGCCTCAATTTTGAAGATCCACATGCAGAGCATCCTATGGTTGTCTCTGATGAGCAGTCATTTCTTCTTCCCTTTTTTGCTATTTCTTGACTGGCTGCATTGGCATTATTGTATCACCTAGAGCATCAGAGATTTCCAGTTATAGTAGGGTAGGTAGGAAAATCTCAATAAAGCTCGCTCATGGAGTATTCAAATAAGATTTCTTAAATTTCTCGCAAAGTTTCGGTACCATGAGCAGTTTTGTCTTTATTCCATGGCCTACAAAGAAGCTGCATACTTAATCCCGGCTTGACTATTTTTCAATTTCTGCCTTAGAATGCATGCAATGCATGTAAGAAATCGTTAATACAATTTAACTGTGCGTATATAGTTTAGGTAGAGAAAATTATGAGGCCACAGCTTCAATCTGGGTCTCATGGAGTAATAAGGGTAGAAGTAGAATAGGTTTTATTTTCGCTTGTGAAAACTTGATGATGTAAAGGGTTTGCAAGTCCAAATGCACCCAAGAAAATGTTAGGACTATAGTCCTGGGTAGGTAGTTGTTTGGGAGAATGTTACCGTCGATATGATGTCTTCAAAATTTGTGACACTTCGATCCAGGTTGGCATATAATGTTTCAAGTACCAGGCATATGGCCTACACCAAAGATCATTTTCTGAATTCTTGACTCCTTCAAGAAGAATCCATCCCATGTGGAGCCATTGTTAGCCCCTTATGAATTTTTTTTGACAATCAAACAGCGGGATAAAATGTTTTTGAGCCTTCAAGGAATGCATTCCCTTTGAAAAAACATCATCCTTGAAGCCTGCTTATGCCTTGGTCCTTTGATAAATCCTCACTGCTAATTCCATGAGAGAAGCCTCTCTGTTTGTGAAGAAATTGCCCAAAAGGCCCTTATCCCCCTTATTTCATCCCTTTAAACCTCCGTTTCTTCACATTTTCCCCTCCCTTAATTCCTCATTAACCCCTTAAAATCACCCTAACTCCCCTTTAAGCCTTATAATACCTTTATTCGGCCTTAAATACTCTTTATTCCTTCTATCGAAACCCCTTTTAAACCTTAAAAAGCCCTCTTTTTGGCTTAAAATAATCCATTTGACATATGTCAGTTAAGCCCCTTTCGGCAAGCCCCCCTTAAACCACTTCCCCATGTAACCCAGCGCCAAAACCAAGCACCAAAGAATAAGGTGCTTATCGCAATCACAAGCTTTCGGTAAGAGCATTCCTATGTTACAGGAAGAAATCCTGATGCGATTGGGTTTGGTCTATAGCCCCGCTCCGCTAAGATCTGAGCTGTCGATCTGTGTAAGATTTGATGGTTAGCGCTTTTTCAAAATGCGCCCGTTCCCCCCGTTTACCCCTCCGATTGCATATCCACCATCGATCTAATACGCAAATCAACGACCCACATTGTATCCACCTCGGTGGTCCCCGCGCCAAAGCACTATTCAAAACCAACGGTTTCCATCGCACCGCCTTTGGAAGAAGGGTGGTATTTTTTGTTTGGCAGCGATGCCATTCATCAGCCGACAAGTGGCTTTGAGCACTATTGAAAAATCGCCCTCATCGCGCGTTAACGTTCGACTATGGGCCCGACGTGATATTGTTGTCCACCGTCAGGTCTATGGCCGGCCATCCGACGACGTTCGCACTCGAAAGATGCTCGGGCGTTAACCAAAGCAAAGGGGAACCCTAGCCCACCATCTGTCGCCTTCCAATGCATTCTCAACCATCGATCTCCTCCTGAGATCAGACGGCCTAGATTAAATCAATGCCCCACCGTTGACCGGGTCCCACCGTCAAGAGCTCCATGTCACATGCCTTCGCTACATTTCCACCATTTCTTTTGTGTTTCGCCTGATTTCCAAAACCCTTCATCGTGCATTTTCCGCCGTTGATCATCGCCCTTATGCAGGATCAAACGGCCAACATGTTTTCTCCACTATGCCTCCACCTGTCTAGCCCTCCACCATTGCATATCGACCATTTCCACTGTCTCACTGCATTTCGCCACCACTGTCCGTTGCATCCACAGTTCCTCCAGGCCTCCACAACACTCCTTCCACCACCCCCTGGGTTTTATAATTGATTCATTTTTACTGTGCAGGGTTTACAGAGTGGATTTTTCACTCTTCTTCAGTAATCACAGTCACCGTGATTCAAGAACACAGAGAGGCCTTTATAGCGGCCAAGTGAAGCAGCAAAGACGGATCTGAGGGATTTAAGCCCGCAGTTAAAGATTTAATGTGCTAATCCCGTGTTCAAAGGATTAAGGCACCAGTTCGAAGACCAAAGAGCGCACCAGAAAGTCATATCAATGCTACATAACATCAAAACGTGTTTTCTCCAGGGGAACACCTTCCTACAGCGGTCTCCATGCCTCCTCGAGCCCAGAAACAATTAATTACTTTGACATAAACTTCTTAAAGACTGTCAGGACCGCAGCTATGGAAGCATGGAAACTTGAAGACCTTTCAGTCACCTTACTTGCTTCAAAAGATAGAACAGAGGGCCTTGCAGCCAGAAAGGACTCCAAAGAAACATCAGAGGTCGAATATCGACCTGACAGAGGCTTCGAAACAGTCTACAGAGTACATGCAGAGTTATTAAGTAGAGTGGGCACGAACTCTTTCCCTACTCTATCTTATTGAGATCCATTTAATGAATATAATCTACTCCTGTTATTCTCTTCTCCTATAAGAATCCCCAAGAACAAATTGTAAAGGGTTGTTGTTCGGTTGTTGTCGTTGCTGTTTGAGGGATTCAGTTTGACTGCTAGAACATTCTTGGGAGGTAGTAGCAGAGTAGTTTGTAATGTAGTAGGCTGGGAAGAGAAGTTTGGACTGTGATCAGCCATTGAGCTCAGTGTATGTGACTGGTTTTGCATCAATTAATCAAGCAAATTTCACAAGATCTTGGTCTATTACTATGGGTGATGTTTCTCTTATCTTATTGTTTTATTACATTTTCATGCTGTTCATTGGTCTTCTAGCTCGCATCAGAAATCTGGCATAGGATTTACCCTTGTTAGGTACCCTATGTTTCTGCTCTCCTTGCCTTTAATGTTTTATGCTGATTGTGAATCTAAGAGTAAATTCAGCTAATTTAACCAGTGTAGCAGTTCCATATGCTGCTAGCTGATGTATGAATTAGAGTTCTTTGCTTAGATGTTAAATTTGGTGTGTAGAAGGTTAAAGTCACTTCTCCGATCTATATATCCTATACGTATTAAACCTTATCTTTGTTTTCCCTTGGAGCATGCTAAAGGTGACATGGAGTTAAATGACCTACGAGTGGAGTCTATAAGGCGGCCCTTTGTCCCTCCATTAAAGTTGCCTTTGAGTATGTGGAAGCAGTCGGAGTTAAGTGACCTACGCTTTGATCCCACTTGTAGAAATTGGGTTGCTTTCCTTCTTTCCTTTCAATCCTTAATGTTCCATTCCATCATCTATCCTAAAAGATCCTTTAGTGTAGATACCTTTCCGCTGAGAAGCTTGGCTAGTTTTGCATATAGAAATTACCTTTCATGACTCCATGGCCCAATGGATGGCACATTCTTAACCTATCCTCTTTAACTGAAACATCCCTGTTGCTCTGCTCCTTTCCTTCATTACTTTCTTAGTTTATGATCTCATGACCCAACCCGAGAAACAACCAACCAAATCATTTAAAACCCCCCTCTGTGCTTCATAACTAGCCTAACATCTCAATTTGAGCTTCAAAGATATATCATTATTTGCTCTATTTGGAGAGATCCCTCTCCGGGTCCAGGAGGGCTAGATCCTAGGGCCCCAAAGTGGTTTGATGTTGTCTCATCTTTTGGTATTGCCAAATCTGCCAAAACATGGGAACCCCAACATATTCTAGTCCATGTTTAGCCAACTCATTCATTCCGCACTTGTTAGATTGTACTAGGGTACCTTGACTCTCATCATCATTATCGGTGAGTTGTCTTGCATTTTTTAATGGTATACATCAATGAATAGTAATCAAACGCTTTCTCACATGGTCGACTTCAGCTCATTTATTCCCATCGTTTAGAATTGTACCGTGGTGATCGGTGAAGACCTCAGGTTTGCATCAAGATGCTTCGGTTCACTTTGACAGATTTTTCACTTTTCTTCTAGTGACACCATCCACCCTTATATGTTGCAGTTCATCACAACAACATTCTATATGTTGGCACCCGAGTTGCATGCAGTACCACTTTTCCACCACTTATGATTTGGTACTTGGAGATTCAGTTGTGAATTTAGTGATTAGATACCTTTGCAGCGTCATTGATCAGTCTTCTATATGTGATAATTTTACATGAATTTGCTATGTACTTTGGGGAAATGATCAGATGATTCACTATGTACTTTACAGTTTCTGCTATATTTGTATACATATTGGATCCACTCCATACTTGTTATGTGGACATGATTTACTTTCATTGAGCATGGGTATGCCTACCTTAGACATAAGCTTGCTTTCTGATTTCTTTCACTGGTTTTTGGCACACTGAAATCTGGTGGAGTCCTCTCAAATCCTCGCAAGATTCTCTCTTATGCACATAATACATTTCGGTCATCATGTACCCCTTCTGACCTCATATATTAGGGGAATATGTTATAGCATTATTTATCACCTTTATATACTTGATTATCTATGTATTGTCCTTGGGCAACCATTTCCATTAATACTTGGTAATTTTCTTAAAAACAACATTTTGAATTTCATATGCGACTCTACCCTGTCAAAAACATGTGCAGTCATAGTTCCACTCATATCTGACCCACGTATATAATTTAAAATATTAAAAAAATATAAAAATCCCTATTATTTGGGTGAGGTTTATGGGTTACACCAAAAGCCCACCTATAGGAGCCCGTGGCCAAACTGTTTCCCAGCTGAAAAAAATGTTTTGAGGAAGTACAAATACACCTCATGGGGAAGGCCTAAGGGAGGAGAGAGATAGGTATTGATATTATAGCCTGTTTAGCCCAGATCAAGTCTAATTATCCCTGTGCCTCCTGCACTTCCCAGGTTCAAGAAATCGTTGTTTCCTTATTTTAGATGTTCACCTCCCTTATGTTACATCCTTGTGCACCTTTATGGAAGAAGATTGTTGAGGCTTGGGCTGGACAGATCCAGAAAACTGTTTCACTTGGAGTCGTGGCTGATTTCAGGTGATATTTCTCCACATATTTTACATAAATCAATAAAGAATCTTTGTCCCTATTAACACTGGAAAATCATACAGCAGAATCGACATTATCTAATGTCAAAAAAAGGATTTACAGGGATGGAAGACATTAAAGAATTTGGAAAGTATTTAAAAATATCTAAGGTCTGATGAAAAATAAAATTTGAACAAGTCCTAAATGCCTTTGCATTCATTATCCTTCGTGAAGAGCGCCTTTGCGCACCTTATAACCTGAAATGCATTCAATCCTGGGAGTGCCAAAATGTCACTTTCCGAGACCACACAAAGCATAGGACAAGTGATGTAATATTCCCAAATGGGAAAAGTAGGAATATAGTGCATGAAATGAAAGCATCAGCAAATATTTAACATATGAAACCATGAGACCAATATGGATTCATAAAATTATGTATTAGAGCAGCAAATGAATACAAAATAATGAGGCATAAATCATATACACTGAGGAAACAAGCCTCGCATAAGCAATCACTCCCAAATATGAGTTGTTGTTAGATTACAAAAATGTCAGAGAGAAAATACAGCACAGTCATATTAAGCATAACTATAGCTGGAGATGATACAATGGTATAAAAATACTGATATAGGCCCCAATAGAGTCTAAACAGATAGATCTAGGCACTAGATTAGCTTTCTAAGACAACCCAAGATTGTTTCCAGAAAATGCACACAATGTGCCAATGTAAGTTGCAGCCCTAGGGTGGGAGATATGCTACAACAATAGAAATGGAAAGATATGGCTGAAGCTGATGTAGAAACCTACATCTCTTCTCCAATAGATCCTCTGGATGAAAGGATAGCTCCTCCACTAAAGAAATCACCTCCCAAAACAACTACTGCAACCACCCCTGCAACTCCTCCCTATAATAATGCAGATCTGGGCTGAAAATGCCCTGTAGGGGATAAATCCTCCTTATCCAGATGATAAATGTTTCAATAAAGCTCAAGGGGCTTCTTTACAGGCCTCCCAATGGATGGAAACCTTCCTCCACTGCAAAACTAGCTCTAAAGACACCCAATATGATTCTCCACTGCTGCACCCTGCAACACAACACAATATTATGCAGAAACTACACTGATGAAGAAATTTGTAGCTTGGCCTTGAGCCTGAGTGTGGAAATGTAGTGAAATACTCCTCCAAGAGGCCTCTCAAGAAAAGAGATGGGATTCCTTCTCGGGAACACCCTATGCTAAACAAAACTGCAAACTCAACTAAATAGCTGAAAAATGCCAAAAGTCTAAACAGACCATATACAAAATAATAAGCCAAAACATATCCAATATGGTTGCCATCCTCTTCCTTATATAAGTTATGAGCTTCCTTACCCTTGTCCCCACTCAATTAGGTCTCTACCTCCATGCAATCAATCTCCCTCCAAAACTGTGTTATTCCTCATTAAATGTCCACTCCTCCAAACAACGTTGTTGATTTGGTCAAAGTTGACCTATTCAACATGTTACAACCCCTGTTCACACTCAAAGGTGCTTCATTTAGCTTCTTATAGGGCCTCCTTTCACACTTGAAGTGTTTAAATTGTTGCTAAGGAGATTTATGGGCCTCCCTATGCACTTATTCACTTACCTAGTGACAAAATAATCCATAATATTCCACTTAGTTGGAAGCTAAATTTTAGGAATATTATATTCCTCCCATCCAAAATGTTGCTTTTCCTCAAGCAACTATAAGGGTTGAGAAAAATTCTCCCCTCCTCCTCTTGTGGCCTCCTTATCAAATAGTTCCCACCATTGCTTCAGATATTCTACAACAATTCTTTCTCCCAATGGTTCCTCCCAAATGTGCAAGTTCGCCTTTGGTGGATAAACGAAATGGCTCTCATCATTAGAAAATGGAAGGTCTATATGGAAACCTTCTTGTTGTCCAATGGCCTCTTCAAGGTCGGAGTGATGACAAACATAGGGGATCTCATTCCCAATGAGAGACTCCCATCTCCATGCTGACATCCAAATGAAATTAATCACCTTCCAGCATGGTAATTCATAGAAAAGTTCCTCCCAAGTGTTCATGAGAGGCATCTCTCAAGTGCTCCAAACAATCTTATGGATCACCGCATAAAGAAACAAGTGATTTACTGTAGTGGCCATATAATCTTTCATACTCCCCTTGAAGCATGAATCATAAAAAGTGTGGGAAATACCTTTCACAATAGACACACCCAACCAATGTGCCTTCCCTCCAATCATGTTCTCAACAAAGATAAGAACATCATCAATATACAGAATCACAATCCAAGTTATGCTAGCTGCCATGTGTAGTATTGGGGAAGGGAAATGGTCCCTCAAGTGCAACTGGTGCATTTTTTCTCATAATTTCCATAGAATATGATATAACAAGTGTTTCCCCCACCACTTGTTTGCTGCCCTATCTTTCTTGCATGCTTGGAGAAAGTGTATGATGTTTGGTGTCAATGAAGCACACCATGAACAATACATCATCTCCCCAAAATATCCTAGGGAGTGATCAACATCATCACTACTCATGATCCCAAATAACTCATGAAGCCAATAAGAAAGAGTGCCCCCTCTTGGAGAAATTCCCTACACATGAGTGGTAAGAAAATGCAAGTATATAGTAAATACATCATGATGCTCAGAAATACAATCTTTACCATACACTTGGTTCAAACTAGTGAGGTAGCTCATGGATGAGCTCCCTCTCACACCCAATGAGTAAGGAGGTGGTGATGATAACTCTTCCCAAGAGTTAAGTTTCTCCTCACCCTCCAAACAATCCATGCACTTCCTCATGTGATAGTGCATCTCCTCTTTGAATTATTCCCACATGAATCCCTCCAAAATAGTATGGCATACTCTAATGAAACCAGTGGGATTGGAAAGCAAGATCTCATAGGCTGCATGTAATAGTTTTCCCTTGAGATTTGAGGCTCTAGCCAAGAATATCTTACCCTGATAAAAGATGAACCCATCATTCACTATATATCCTCCATCTGGAAACTAGTCATCAAGTATCCTGCATGTAAAAATATCCTTGGAGTATTCCACCAATAGTTGGGATCTCCAATAAGGATCCAAACTCTCTAATGACAATGTTGTTAATCTATATTGTGTAGCCCCTGCCATGTGGCTTCCCTCTTCCTTGACATCTCCCATGCCAAATTCAAGCACCTGTATGCTACAGACATGTTCCTGTTTCCCCTCCTGTAGCTGCTCATGCTCAGGTGAAGGTTGAAGCTTTTGGAGGCTAGTCTTCCATAGGAAGCTTTCACCTCTCCAAAATATCCTAAGTTTGGCCAGTGCATGCATGAGTGGCCACTATCCTCTACCAAATGGGGAATATTCCTTCCTATAAGTAAGTATCCCCCAGTCCTCCAAAGCCATGGAGTGGTCTCCTTGCACCATGATGGTGCCATCCTCCATCCCAGAAACATATTCTCTCAACGCAGAATTGCTGATGAAAGTGGGTAATAATGATATTGGAAGAACTTCTCCCTCCTCCTTGAGCCTACCCAAGACTCTCTGCGTTGTGCCAAATCCTCCCAAGGTTCTCACCCCTCTTGGATCAATAAGTGGTGTAACCTGATGTAAGATATATCTCATCTTTTGATATTGTGGCCTCCCAGGTGGAATGCCTCCATGTAATGAGACATCAAAGTCTGAAGTAGACTGTATAGGTGAGTGGACTGATTTGTCCCTCATTTCACTGTGCAAAAAAATCTCCTTCTTCTGTACATAAACCCCTTGAAATAAACAAGGGTGCATGCTCCTCATCCTTTGATGTTGATCCACCTTTTCTTCTCCCCCTTTGATCAAGGTGCTACTACCCATCACTACTATCACATGATTCTCCTTGGGAAATTTTTGCAAATATGCAAAATCTCCTCCACTTGAAGTAATAGCCTCATGCCCATCTCCATGTGGTGATGGCTTTCCTCCTGAAGTGACAACGTTGTTACTTCCTCTCCTCTCTTCATCCTCATCAATATTTGAGAATACCTCATCAAAAATGAGAGACCCTAGATCTTGGTCTTCCCTTGAAGGAGGAATCTCCATGTCTTCCTTTTGAGAAGAAGGCTCTTCCTGCAATAGGGATCTTGCCCTTGGCAAGGTGTCATACAAGTTTTTATCCCCCTCAATAGAAATCTAAAGTGGACTTGGTGCAATGGATCTTTCCAACTCATGCAAAGGTTTTGAATGTTTCAAATTGTTTTACATCAAATCTCTTCACTGATCTCTTAGTGAATCGTGCATAAGTAGCTATATTTGCATTATTAAATGAAGAATATTCATAAAACCACCAATTGCTACACTTACCTTCAATATGTAACACTGCTATCCTAAGGGCTTCCTCTTCTGAAACTTGATGTAGATGGAAATATGAGTCTAGCTGCTCTATCCAATCCTTGGTTGTGCCTTTAGATGACCCATCAAAATTTGGTAGAAATAATCTACCTCTTCTATTTCTGTTGTGATTATTGGGCCTTCTATTCTCCTTGAGTTGGAAAAACCCTTGGAAGTTCAAGTGCTCCTTGAATCTCCAAGATTGAGATTCATACTCCTGAAGACAGTCACTCAAAGTTTCCTCCTTTGGTGCATCTTCTTCCTCCATATTTCTTGTTGTAAATATGGGCATAATACTGTGCTATGGATCAGATTGTGTGGCTGAATGCTCACACCCATCATGTAAAGATCTAGTGTTTGCTTCATATTCAAACCCCTTTGGAGATTCTCTACACATCTCCCTTCTCATCTTCTTGGTATCTTCATGAATGATCTGCATAGTTTGAAAAAGAAGCTTTGAGAGATCCTCTTCCTCCCTTCCTCCAAATAATGGAGCTTGTCTTTGTTTCTTCTGTACATCTCCTCTTCTTGTGAGAAGCTTCTCCTTATGGTGACATATTGGCTAAATGCACAAGCTAAGCCAAGATTATGCTCTGATACCACTGTAATTTTCCCAAATGGGAAAAGCAGGAATATAGTGCATACAATGAAAGTAGCAAAAAATATTTAACACATGAAACCATGAGACCAATATGGAGTCATAAAATTATGTATTAGAGCAGCAAATCAATACAAAATAGTGAGGCATAAATCATATACACTGAGGAAACAAGCCTCCCATAAGCATTCACTCCCAAATATGAGCTGTTGTTACAATACAAAATGCCGGAGAGAAACTACAGCGCAGTCATATTAAGAAAAAATACAGCTGGAGATGATACAATGGTATAAAAATACTAATATAGGCCGCAATAGAGTCTAAACATATATATCTGGACACTAGATTAGCTTTCCAAGACAACCCAAGAGGGTTTCCAGAAAATGCACGCATTGTGCCAATGTAAGCTGAGGCCTAGGGCTGAAGGTATAATACAACAAAAAAAATGGAAATATATGTTTGCAGCTGATGTAGAAACCTACAACTCTTCTCCAATATATCCTCTGGATGAAAGGACAACTCCACTGAAGAAATCACCTCCCAAAACAACCACTGCGACCACCCCTGCAACTCCTCCCTATATTAAAGCAAATCTGGGCTGAAACTGTGATGTAGGGTATAAATCCTCCTTATCCTGATGCTAAATGTGTCAATAAATCTCAAGGGGCTTCTTTACAGGCCTCCCAATGGATGGAAACCTTCCTCCACTGCAAAAATAGCTCTGAAGACACCCAATATGATTCTCCACTGCTGCACCTTGCAACACAACATAATATTATGCAAAAACTTCACTGATGAAGAAAGTTGTAGCTTGGCCTTGAGCCTGAATGTGGAAATGTAATGCAATACTCCTCCAAGAAGGCTCTCAAGGAAAGAGATGTGATTCCTGCTCGATAGCACCCTGTGCTAAACAACACTGCAAACTCAACTAAACAACTGAAGAATGCCAAAAGTCTAAACAGACCATGTACAAAATAATAAGCCAAAACATATCGAATATGGCTACCATCCTCTTCCTTATATAAGTTATGAGCTTCCTTACCCTTGGCCCCACTCAATTAGGTCACTACCTCCATGTAATCAGTCTCCCTCCAAAACTGCATTATTCCTCATTAAATGTCCACCCCTCCAAAACAACATTGTCGATTTGGTCAAATTTGACCTATTCAACATGTTCCAACCCTTGTTCACACTCAAAGGTGCTTCATTTAGCTCCTTTCACACTTGAATTGTTTTTATTGTTGCTAAGGATATTTATGGGTCTCCCTACCCACTTATTCACCTACCTAGTGAAAAAATAATCCATAATATTTCACTTAGCTGAAAGCTAAATTTTAGGAATATTACAAGTGATTCCTCACTTGAAGCCGCCTAAGGACAACCACCAATGCCTCCTTAAACATCAAGTGAGCACACAATGGAATATTTTGAGCACACAAAGGAATCATATCCCTCTCTTGGGTCACCATCCACAATGTACCAAGAGAGGGAAGGAGGATTTGAAATCTCCTATATAAGGCCATCATGAGATGAAGAATGGGTGAACACATTGTTATGCTGGCCAAAATCTCCCAACCAATACCAGCAGTGCGTTATCCAAATATGAAGATAGAAGGGACTCAATTGTTAGCCATCCAACAATTTCAGTCCACCATAGTAGAGAGAGAGGGAGACTAGACCGAGGCAAGCTTGGGATAAAAACATCCTTGCATTGGGACTTAGCATGTTCTAGGGGCCCTTTGGCAAGAGGGTAAAGTTTCACTCTTATTCCTACCAGTGCTCAATAATATGGGCCAAGAGCCACCGTTCATATTATTTTTGTCTTTTGACTCTTTTTAGAGCTCCTGTTTATTGGTTTTAGTTTTTAGTTTAGTTTTAGTTTATATATGCGTGCTATTTCTCTATCTAGTATGCTTATGATTCTAGATTGTTCCACTAACTTGCTTGACTCCACTTATTTTTCTTCCTATTTCCAATAACTTAAATGGGTAGACCACACCCCTTAAGTTGGTGTTATTTCGTACATATGTGCACCAAACACACTCCAACAGGATTCGCGACTCCACTAACGTTCATTACCAAGTTTATGTGGTTGTGCCTTTTTTGCAGAGACCTTTGTCTCTGTTGTGGAGTGGAGTTGAATTTCCCCTGATTTCTCTTGCAGTCCCTAAGTAATCTCAAGTGAAAGACTGAAGCAGAACAAATCCAAAATTTTCTTGCAGGAATTTGCATGCTTTTTCTTCCCACGGACGCGCAGGGTACGCGTTCAGAGCTGACTCGCGCGCAGACATCATGCGTGTTTTAGCCTTTTGCACGAAAAAGACAGAAAGAGAAAATTCTCCCTTATTTCTATCTTTTCCTGCTTGTAAAGTGCTTGGTAGCCCCTAATATACCTGTCAGCACTAGTTGTGGTACCCCGTAGCTTGCTAAAGCTCACTCTTAGCTGCTTTTTGTAGGCTTAGTATCAGTTTTATTTCAAGTTGATTTTTGCAAAGTTCACACATAGTTTAAGTAGGGGGGGAAATAACCCGCATTCAGAAAAAATTTATGTTTTGAAAATTTTAGTACCAACACACCTAGATAACTAGCCAAAGTAAGTGGCCCAAGACCACGCATGTGTAGCTGGTTTCTTTTTTCTAGTGTAAAAGTTTTAGTTTAGTTCAATTTTTGCGCTAGGATTTTTGGGACTAGGATTGAATTGTTTATAGAAGAGCAAGTAATCTATGCTACCTTTTCATTCTCCAGTGATCCTAGGTAAGCATATGAATGCTCCCTATTCACAACTCGCCATATCCCTATAGTTGATCACATAGATTAACTAGGAAAAATAGAAAGCGGCCCATAATTGGCACATGTTTTTCTTTTGAGCAAGGAACAATACAACATAGACTAAATAGGGGATTTTTGAAAGGATCATCGAATATCCACACTTTAAGACTATGTGCGTGTCCACTTTATGCTCACACACATTCACTCACTAAGCGAAACAAAGACACCTAAAACTAACTTAACCAAACTCACTAAATTCTCCCCACAGGGGCCACAAAAGAATTTATAGCTTAAGTTAGGATCAAGGGGGTAGGCATCCAATAAGCCGCCTTGATCATGTAGAAATTATATAACTTATGTGTTATATGTCCAAGATTCTCCTGATCTCACACTATTTTAACTTCATGCAAAATACAGAATCTATTCCACCATTGATCATTTGCGGAAATTAAATCAAGATTGCAATGCACACATGAAACAATAAAAATTCACACACATTAACACAATTGTTTAACGAGAAAGTTTGAAGCTGAAAACCAAAACTATCTGTATATAATATATGTCATAGAGATCATGTAACAATCCCCATACAAAGCTGATCATATCAAGCTCTTAGTACAATACAATCTCTACACACTAATCAAGCCCGATCTTGCAAATCCATGCACCGATCTTTGCCACCTGCAAGCCTGCCTCTACTATGCAATCCCTGCTAAAGAATGGATCTGAATGACCTCAAATTCACCAATATTGCACTGCGCAATCCTCATTGGCATCTCCACTGAGCGTTGGATGCAATCAATGCATCACTATAGTCACAACTGATAGTCACACTTGCTCTTTCACCTATCTCTCCACTGGTCTCCAATGAAACTGCCATGCACTGTAGTTAACTGATGTATTCTTCAGTTGATTAATGAGTTATTATTTATTGAATTAATTAACTAATTAATTCACACCACTCTCACTAGTGTATCAATCAGTTAGACTAGATACAACTAGCTCAACTGAGTCTAACTGGGTTAAACTAAATACAACTCCACCAACTACTTCTACAACTCCACCAAACTCTGTCACATGAGTTCTAACTGAAGTCCTCCATGCAATAGCTCCAATAAACCCTCAGGAATAGCGTAATTCCTTCTGTCAGCTCCTGTGCCACATCTGTGCACTTAACTGAAGTGCTCCAAGAGAATAAGATAATGTTTAGAGTCCAAACATTATTAAGAGCTAATAATATTCGACATATCTATTTTTAGACTGGAAATCTAAAAATAGATTCCGCCCAATATGTCTAAAAATAGAAATCCATCTATTTTTCCAACTTGACCAACCATCCACAAATAACATCCCGCAACTCATAGAATATGATCGACATGTCTAAAAATAGACTTTGCGACAAAAATCACCTGTGTGGGCCCCACCTAGTTTAGGTGATCACTTTCCAACTAGGATCAGGAATGATGTTTCAGGATGCCTCCTTCACTGTTTCTTGTTGCAATCTTCAACACTCCCTCTCAACAAGAAAGGATTGTCTTTGCATGCGACATGAAACTCCATGCATAAGCTCGTAAATTCTTCCAAAACCTAAAGGCTCCATAAAACTCAATCAAGCCTTAATGCATCTATAATCAAAGTCTTCACTTCTACTCAAAATTAACCGCACATGTTCTCGGAACCACGCATTAAGAACTCGCACCCATGCACTCTCGGAAGACTCTGTTTTCAACTCAACCGCGCTCCCATCTGCCACCGTTTTCATTTGATCTCGCATGCATCAATACAATCGATCATGTTGTCAGTCATTCATAAGTAATTCTTAGAATAGGTCTGAATTCATGAGATCCACACCATCTCCATGAATCTCGCTCAGAATTTCTTCTTGGGATTACTCATGGCTGTCGCCCGACCTCTCACTTGGTGGTATAGCTTACGTACTCCCTCCTCGCCCATCTCGCATGAAATTTGTCTGCATGAGTGGTTTCTCCCACTCCATGATCCTCATCTTGTGGCTGCTCCACATCCCGAGGTTCACTGTTACCTGCATGCAAAACTTGCTCCCTCTCAAGCTTCAATTGCATGTCTTTCTTGCACTTCCAAACAATAGGAAGCTCCGTAGACATCCCATCTACTTCAAGTCTGTAGAGATTATTTGCTCGAATCCAAACCTTCTTGACTTGTCCTGTTGCCTTGTGCAGAAGGAAAAATTTTCCTTCAATGAAGACAACTTCATACCCTTTATCCTCTAACATTGCGACTGAGATTAAGTTCTTCTTTAAACCTAGAACATGCACTACATCTTGTAAAAGAATGATTTTACCGACTCTCCTAAAGGTATTTAGCAATGCCTAAAATCAGATTCTCTCCATCGTCGCCCAATCATCATAACCTGAGATCAAGCCACTGTCATCAAAATGTCTGCGCTCCCGTCATGTGAAAGGAAGCACCACTATCAAAGTACCACCCCGATCCCAATGCACTAGACACCATGCATGCGATCAATGAGAAGTCAAGCTCAAATTGCGAGGCAAGAGCCTCACCAGCTGCAGCTCCAACAACAATCTTGTTCTTCTTCTTATGTGGACAATTAGTGGCAAAATGCCCATGTTCATGACAGTGAAAACACTTCACTTTGGACATGTCACGCTCTTTTCCATCTTCACTGGCCTCAGATATAGAATGGAATTTCTTCCCCTTCTTCTTCTTTGCCTTGGCAACCAAAGCGCAATCCTCTTCATCATCATTCTTCGATGAAGATCTATCCCTAGTACCCCGCCTTATCTCCTCCTGCACAAGATCCAACCAAAGTCGCTCCCATCCCGACGATTTCTCCCGTCCATTGATAGAGTCTTCGTAGCTATGCAAACTCTTCGGAAGCCCAAGGAGAGCCAAGCTCACCAAGTCTTCTTCATCAACACTGACTCTTACACTCCCAAGCTCATCTCTGCATTGGACAAACTTTGTCAAGTATACTGGAATAGTGTCATTCTTCTCCATTTTTATTTTTTTGAGCTTGTTTTTAAGCGCCAACTTCCTCTAGTCACTTCTGCTTTGGAACAAATCTGTCAAAGCCTTCCACATTAAGAATGGAGTGGCTTTCCCGTGAAGGCTGGACACAATGTGGTCCTTCACACCTTCCAACAGAATCCTTCGACACTTTGCTACCTTCTTTTGCCATGCGTCAAGTGCAGCTGCATCGTTAGAAGAAGGCTTAAGAATATCAACATCTATGAACTCCTTCAACCCATTATCATCTAGCACCACCTCCATCCTGTCCTTCCATGCTATGTAATTTGAGCTCCCATCAAGGGCATACTCCAATCACAATCTGTTGAAATAGATTTCAATTAATGCTCAACTTCGACACTAAGAAAACACTGCAGCAAATTCGAATTCCACCAGCACAAAACTCAACCGCTCTAATAATTGAAATATCCTCCAATGATCAATACTGCTCCGATACCATGTAGAAATTATATAAATTATGTGTTATATGTCCAAGATTCTCCTAATATCACACTATTTTAACTTCATGCAAAATACAGAATCTATTCCACCATTGTTCATTTGCGGAAATTAAATCAAGATTGCAATGTACACATGAAACAATAAAATTTCACACACATTAACACAGTTGTTTAATGGGAAAGCCTGAAGCTGAAAACCCCAACTATCTGTATATAATATATTTCATAGAGATCATGTAACAATCCTCATACAAAGCTGATCATATCAAGCTCTCAGTACAATACAATCGCTACACAATAATCAGGCCCGATCTTGCAAATCCATGCACCAATATTTGCCACCTGCTAGCTTTCCTCTACTGCGCAATCCCTGCTGAAGAATGGCTCTGAATGAGTTCGAATTACTCCAGCCTTGCTCACGCAATCCTCATTGGCATCTCCACTAAGTGTTGGATGCAATCAATGCATCACTATAGTCACAACTGATAGTCACACTTGCTCTTTCACCTATCTCTCCACCGGTCTCCACTGAAACTGCCATGCACTGTAGTTAACTGATGTATTCTTCAGTTGATTAATGAGTTATTATTTTTGAATTAATTAACTAATTAATTCACTCCACTCTCACTAGTGTATCAATTAGTTAGACTAGATACAACTAGCTCAACTGAGTCTATCCGAGTTAAACTAAATACAACTCCACCAAACTCTATCACATGAGTTCTAACTGAAGTCCTCCATGCAATAGCTCCAGTAAACCCTCAAGAATAGCGTAATTCCTTCTGTCAGCTGTTGTACCACATATGTGCACTTAATCGAAGTGCTCCAAGAGAATAAGATAATGTTTAGAGTCCAAATATTATTAAGAGCTAATAATATTTGACAAATCTATTTTTAGACTGGCAGTTTAAAAATAGACTCTGCCCAATATGTCTAAAAATAGAATTCCATCTATTTTTCCAACTTGACCAACCATCCACAAATAACATCCCACAACTCATAGAATATGATCGACATAGTCTAAAAATAGACTTTGCGCCAAAATCACCCGTGTGGGCCCCACTCAGTTTAGGTGATTATTTTCCAACTAGGATAAATGATGATGTTTTAGATGCCTCCTTCACTTTTCTTTTTCTCTTGTTGGGGTAATCTTCAACAGAGATCATTTTTCATCTTGAAACATAGAATTTGGATGATTTAGGAGTTTCAAATCCACCTATCAACCCACGGAAAAGAAAACCCAAGCGCGGTAGAGACTCATTTCAGAGGGGTTTAGGCTTAGGCGCAGTGCGAGCAGGTATTAGTCAGGGCTACCTGACTTGGTTGATACTCGGTACTATTAGCTGACTTACCAAGAAGCCCAAGACTCGAACGCTCATGTGGGATCGTGGTACTTTAGTGACCAAAACTAGGGCACCCTTTCCCTATAGGTGACGGTGCAGGCAAGCGCTAGACCCTCTACCCTTACCTTATGGATTTTCTTCGGCTGACTAGGGGCGTCGCAAGCTCTTACGAGACGTTGTGCCAGCACTCGCAAGATATCTTCTCAAGGCCCAGTTACATTTTAGTGTGTGAGGATGAATAGGTCTTATAGGATTTTGAGTATCATGCGCAAACAAACAAAAACCACTTTTTTGACTGGTTGATCACATAGATTAATTTAAAGGGAGAATTTATTTTATTTTCGCTTTTTTTTGTGTATGTGACAAGAATTTTTCTTTGATCATAGACTCTATCCTCTCAAGTTTTTCAAAAACAAAACTTGGTCGACACCAGAACGGACCCAATGAGACCTTGTCGATCTAGGTGTTTTCTAGACCTCCCCCCATTACCCGGAGGGGTTCTAGGTATTTTCCGCTTAGGCGTCAAAGACGAAATGCTGCCACCATTATTGGTTCATCCTTTATTGGGGCATCCTTAGTTGGGAACCCTAGTCGGTCTCCCAACACCACACCACACACCACTCCTCCCACGACCCCTAGGGGGTAGAGGAGTGCGTCCCAGTCAGGAAGCCAGCCGAATACATAGTAGGGTACGTCGTAGACCAACCCTCTTCCTAACCAGAACTTTGTGTTTTCACACATCGCAATGGCGTCAACATCCCAGTAACCTTTCTTAGCTTCATTTAATCTACCCGATTTAACCAAGCTGACGAATAACCCATTGCACAAAACCCTACATGGCCTCACATGCCTAGGAAGCTCCCTTCGGATATTCCAAAATTCAAAGGAAAGAAAGCAGAAGACCCAGGTAATCTTGTCATGACCTTCCACCTATGGTGCTCATCGAACAATATCATTAATGACACTATTCGATTGAGACTATTTCAATGCACTCTGAGTGGATTTGCCGCGAAGTGGTACATGGAGCAACCTTGAGCTTCACATGGAACCTTTGGCGCCCTCACCACCGCATTCCTAACATATTTTCAGTTACCCATTCACCATGATTTCAGAATGGAATTACTGACACATTTTAGACAAAACCCCGTCGTCCACATCTCAGACCATCTCCACGAATGGAGGCAGCGTCCTAGTTTATGTAAAGCTAAACTCAACGATCGGGTCCTTTTAGATTTTTTCTTGAAAACTCTTATGGCAGAGATTTCAAAGGATGTGTCGCAGAAAAGGCCCACATCCGAAGAGGACACCATCAGCAAAGCCTAACAGCTTGAGCTAATTTATACGCAGTCAGGATATATTTAAAACATCCTTCTTAACACCCCATGCCTGCAAACCTATTAAGAATTTCCAGACGCGTCAAACTCTGTAGATAGACTAATTGGGTCATTGACCTAGGGTTACCTAGGTAGCAGTAGTCGAAACCTCGGTTACACATACAATTCTACCCAGATAATACCCCAACCTAGTTTTCAAAGTCATCATATGCCTCAACAAAATTTTACCAATAGGGCACCAACGTATCACCAGGGAGGACCTTATCCTCCTTCTCAGGGGACCCAGTACGCAGAAAGAAACACTGATGGAAGAGCTCCCCTCCAATAGCCAGGTGAAAACTAGGGACCGTGTTATGCTCAGTCTCTAGCACAAGACCCGCCTATGCAGACCAATGCACAAGTGAAATTTGTGCAGCCGTCCCAAAAACAACCACACCAATACAACCAGGGGAACTACCCCACTAATGTGGTGAAGAAAAAATCAAAAAATAAGCCAAAAGGGAACCTTGTAAATGGGGGAAACAACCAGCAATGCCCACCGCAATCCCAAGCTGGAGGCAACTCCAACAGGAATTAGAACCAGGAGTCGAGCAATGCCCAACGACAGAGCAAAAGGCCACCTCTTTGAACAAACCATTCTTGTTAGATATGTGGTGAGTACGACCACTATACTCACCACTGTCCTAATATATCTGAGCTGAAGAAGCTACAGAGTAACCGAGGACAAGGAGGATCTTCCCAGCAACCAGCTGTGATGCAAGAACCTTTCCCCCATCAAGGGACGGTAAGCACTCAGCAGCAAAATATAGACAACTCTGGGAAAATCAGCCATGAAATCTACATGACTGGTGAAGAGATGTTTTTCCAAACATGGAATCGCAATTACGACACCCCACCAAACACCAATACATAAGGGGCAAGTACCAGTGCACCTACTGCACCTTTGACCATTTCAAAGATGCTTATAGAACCATTGCCAAAAATGGCGAAGGGTCCCAATAGGTGAGTAGGAAATTACTCAAAAGCGGCCCATAATTATAGTATTGTGGATGATTTAGCACAATCTCCCGCTGCTATGTCAGCTTTGGAAGTATTGCAGTCATGCCCAAAACAACGGAAAGCCCTACTTTCTGCATTAGGTGCTATCGGCCCAGCTGATTGCGCCTAATGGATTTTGACTTAGACAAAGCCACTCCTAGGCTTCCTTCCATGGTCACCTTCCAAATACCAGTGTTGGTGCAAAATATCACTATCCACTAATCTGTCATAGAAGAGGGTGCATCCACATGCACTGCGTCCAAAAAATTTAAAGGTGGTTAGGTCTTACCAACTAAACCCTTAGTAATTACGCTTGAGCATATGGCTGTTTTCCATCAACCCCCGTCTACTTTCCAAAAACATCCCGGTTTGCTTAGCCTAAGATGGTCCACATAGATATTGAAGTCTTGGACACTCACCTGGACTACAATATACTCCTTGGGCAGAGTTATATGTATGCCATGTATGCCACAACCTCCTCCGTCTTTCGCATCATGATGTTCCCCCACGAGGACCGCATCATTACTGTAGACAAATTGACGCATAGCGAGAAGTGACCCCTAAAAAACACTGATGTAATTATTCCATCTGTAGATACATCCTCGGATGCTCTCTCACAGTACCAATAATATGGCCTCGGCCAGTTCAGACTGTCATTCATTCTAGGGTCATTCCTAGGAGATCCTCCCATAATCCCTGAGTCGTCGCCTAATGTCATAGGGGCTATGGTGTGCATGATGTCCACATCAAGCACCGAAGCTAGTCAGTACATGGACACAAGTAGTAATGGAACTGAGTCATTGGCCACGACAGCCTCTCTAGCCTACGCCACCTCCCAAACCCCTTTCCTCTACCCCCCAGCTGGTTTCGTCTCCCAACAAGTTTTGGGAACATTGGTATTACCAAACATATCATTAGCAATGCTAGTTTGGAACCTCATTCCCCCAGTAGGAACAAGAGCCACCCACGTCACTACCACAGGATTGAATCCCCTCAGTCCCGAGGAGGCCCCACTCATCCATGAAACGGTCGAAACCACCCCTGCAAGGGAAATTCCCATTGCAAAATCAGTGATCATGACTAAGAAAACTGAGATGAGAGGAAACATGATGGTGACCCCCTCCATACAATGGGAATCACCAGTCTGTGCCATATGTGACATAATATGCCACTCTACCCATATTTGTCTGGAGCTGGATGAATTAAAACCACTCCTTGGCTCCAAGACAAACATCGTGACACTGCGTTCCCATAAAAAGGAACCTAATACCAAAGGTAAAGGAAAATCACTACATACCAATCACGCATGCGCTCTCTGCAGAAACTATGGGCACTATACCCATAATTTCCCAGAGATCCTGTGATATAGGGATGCCTTACACACCATCGAGCAATCCTATCAAGAGGATCCCTCTACCTAGGCATCCAAAAATGAACCTCGCACCATCCTGTACCTACAAGAAGAACCAAGGGCACCAGAAAGACCCCCAGTCATGCCCGCTCCTGTTATACGGTGCATGCTATACAATGAACATGGTCACTTCCTCGAAGAGTGCGCATCCCTGGAACTCATCCATAGATGGTATCCTATAGAAAGGGTTTACTACATTGGATCGTGGGTAGCGAAATTCACATGTCCGTTATGGGCCGACAATCACCTTTTGGAGAATTGTCACTATATCCCCCGATTCCGGCTAGCCCTTGTTAGTTTACACTCAGCCATAGTCCACCTCTCCCAAGAAGATGACATGGATGCGGAGTCTACGAACAGCTCCACAACCCAAGAAAATGTGGCAAGAAGATCCATCATGTTCTTTTCAGTCGAAGAGTGACCAATCAGGGAACCCTTAGTTACCCTCAACCGCTCTCTGTAGAGAAAACCAACATGCACGTTATGCAAAATGCCCAATCATGCGGTTGCCACTTGTCCTAATTTAGCAGTGTTACGACGCTGGTTCCTCACTAGACCTCAAACTGAGTACGATGGAACCCCCATATCAAGGATATTTTGCCTAATATGTCAAGGCAACCATTACGAGCGACACTGCACTTATGTCTCGCAACTTCATCCTACCATCGACATGATTCATACCATAGAGAAGAGGGAGGATGACCTCCGTAAGTGGTATAAAAGGTACACCACTGGGTCAACAACCCCACCCCTAGAGGGGCTTAGTGGGTGAACTAGGACGACACAACAACCAAACATAACCTAGGATAAGCCGAGGATAACATGCAGACTATGTGACCTGAATGACCACCGATTCAACCAGTGCAGAGAACTGAAGCCTCTTGTAAAAATTCTTCGCATAGTTTCTTCTCTCCCTCATAAACTTCTCTCTAATCAAGAGAAGATCACGCGCACCTATTACCAGATTTTTTCACACTTTCACCATACGATTAAATGTGTATACCTCCCCAAGCTAAGAGCGGCAAGAAAAGTGTTGAGTCTACACTCCCCCAAAGGGTTAGACACACCGAAGCCAATAATAAAGAAATGGAAGCAGAATACCACTTCTTCAACAACAGATCCTTTCAAAGCATCCACATCAAGGACGTCGAGTAGCGTTGATTCCCATACAATCTACTCCGTTGGCACAGTGATACCATGCACTATCTACACTGGCCAAAATCACACACCAGAGGTATGCTCGCTAATGGAAACATTCAGGCACCTCTGCAACAGGCACAATTTCCACCTATAGGAAATTGACCATCCTAGCAGGGAACCCAACCTAGCGCTCACGCAGAATCCCATTACAGAGATTATTCCCCCACCAAACGTTGGTGACACGATCCACCATATACGATTTGTATCATCACATATCCGAAATAGGATTGTAGTTTCCCCCCCATCCCAATATTTCCACCCTATTCCTATCGCAAAAGATCAAGGTACCTTGCGCTTTTGCATTTATTTCTGCAAGATCCAAAATTTTCATGCCGCCATCGAACTCCTTGGTGATACCCAGCCTCTATAACAACACCTAGTACAACTATAATTCATTCACAAAAGTTGACAACAATCGCTGCAACACAACGAGGCCCACAAGAAAAGGGTAAAAGCATCATTCGACCACCACATCAACCCTCGCTCATTCACCGAAGGAGAGATAGTCCTCCGCTATGATGTCGCAAAATAAGCCCTAGGGCCAAGAAAGTTTGAAACCTTGTGGAAAGGACCCTACATCATAAAACATTGCCTCTGACAGGGGGCATACATCTTGAAAGAACCAGATGGGACATGCTTCAGTAACCCCGTCAATGGCATTTACCTCAAGAAATTCTACCCATAAGGGCCAAAGCAACCCTTCCCTAGAGTAAACGTACAAAAATCTAACCACTGAAATTTTTTGATGAAAAGATTTATTAAAAGTGCTTAAGGTTCCACCATGGATCACCAACCTAAAACCTGTTTCGAATTTGCTGACAGAACATCAATATGGTCTCAAAGTTTAGCCGCAACTGCCTGGGTCATCTACCACCCTGACCGATCGCCACTCTACTCAAATAGTGTGTGCATTGGCTCAGCAACAAAAATCAGGAAGAATATGACGCCGTCATCGGACTTATGGGTGATGCCCTCCATCAGGGTATATGCCATATTCTTGTCTACCTCGATTCCCAGTTAGTAGTGTCGTTGTTAAACCAAAAATTTGAGACACGAGATACACATCTATTTAGAAAATATTTGCATGCAAAAAGATTAAGTAGAAAATTTGACTATATTAAATTCACACATGTACCAAGGAGTCAAAACTAAACAGTTGATCGAATAGCTAACAATATTCTAAACTGGTGTTATAACCAAAATCGTACCTGATTGGCTGTTGAACAGACAACTTCAGTGTAACTATTTCAAACCAATCTTGTGACTAAGGCTTAGCCTTCTCAGCTTGACAGGGCTCTCTCAAGGGTTAATGATATTGATTAATGATAAATATAGATGGCTAAATCTATGAATTGTGTCTTGGTTTTGTATGTTTGCAGGTTGAAAATATGAAGGCTGATACTACCATTGGGCTTATTGAGTCAACAAATCAGTAGGTTCAGCGGCAAGGTTTCTTGACATGGAAGCTGAGGAAAATAGGGGTCTTTAACGAAGAAAATTCACTCAAGAACATAGGTTAACACAGTCATTTCATTATTAAATGAATTCAGAGCATAGAGTTATGAATTCTGAGTAATAGCAATGAAATCTACTGCTACTAGTTCAAAGGCAATTCACTCATAAAACACAAAAAAAAACAGTCATCTCATTACTAAAAGAAGTCAGAGCATAGGGTTATGAATTCTGAGTAATAGCAATGATATTTACTGCAAGTAGTTAAAAATAATATGTAGATCAATAAAACATTAAAACCCCATGAGAATCTCAGGTCTGTCAAGAAGAAAACCTCTGTATTACTGATCACAGTCAATTACATAAAGCTGCAGTTTTGCCACAAAGTCTCCAACCCCTGAAAATTTCGACCCCATGGCCTTTAATAGAGTTTTTACATCATGAGATGATCTAACTCCAAGCTAGATACATCGAAGTTTTGCCTGCTGACACCTTGCATAACCATAAAACATCAAATTTATGACAAACGGACACCTATCCTACTTGACAGTCTTATTTCAACTAGGGCTCAAACTCTTCATTATTATCTTTACCTTATCTACTAAAGAAATTAAATATTTGAAAATTATGTTTTCACATCGTCAAATTTAGATGATGAGATTCACCACTTTGTGACCACTTAACTAACCTCCTCAAAACTAGGAAACAAAACCCTTTTTTTAGGTAAATGGTCTTCTTCTTCTTTGAATATGTTGGCTGTCATCTGGTCTTGAATTCGTGGTCCTTGAGTGTATAATAATTTCTTGACATGGTTTTTAACTCTTTCATAGCCTCCAACTATCCAAAACCTGCTCCAAAACCTGCTAAAAAGACTAAAACATAGTGCGCTACGAAAGTAAGGCAATTTTGTAGCGCACTTTCGTAGTGCCCTAAAACAAGCCTTTATCCTCAAAATTTCTAACTCTTTCCTCTTGAATTATTTTAATCACCCTTCAACACATCTTTCATATAAATTTCAGCTATTAAATCAGCGTTTAACACCTTAAAATTTTATAAAAAGAAGAAAAAAAGGCAGCTACAGTAGTTTCGTAGCGCTTTTATGCTTTTTAAGCCTGGAGGCGCTACGAAACTGCTGAGTATGCATATTTTTTCATAGGTTGTAAGTGCTAAAAACCTATAAATAACATGTCTTAATCCTGCATTAACAATAAACCAACTCATTTTAGGCTCCTTGAGGCATTTCTTCTTCATTATTTAAAACATCCTTGCAGATTTTTCCTGTTTTTTCCTAAAAAACAGGTCTTGGAACAGAGCCTATATCTCCTAATCCATGATGTATTTTTAGAAAATGAAGGTGGCTTTTGTAGGCTATTATGTATTGAATAAAAAACCCTCTTTTTTTTTTGAAACACATCTCCTGCTATCCCTAAACTGCATTTTTCAAACATGTGTAAAAAAGGGAAACTCTGTTTCTGAAAATAGGGCTTCAATGAAATCCTTGTATCTCCCAACTGATAACACATGCGATAAAACTGAGAGAGGTTTTTGTATATGGGGCTATGATGAAGACAAACCACTTTCCAAATTCTAAAAATATTTTTCAATTGGCCAGAAACTAAACTTGAAGTTGACTGTTAAACAGTCATGTACAGGACAGTTTAGTAACAGCAGTTTCGTAACGCATTTTAATTTCTCAATTTATGCCACCTACTAATGAATTTGAAGAAAATGAGAGAGGTTGTTGTAGTTAGGGCTGTTATGAAGAAAAACCTCTTTCAGATTTCAAATTTCTTTTTTTCAATTGCTCAAAACCGCCTTTGAAGTTGACTGCTCCAAACCAGAAAACAGAGAAATGCTTCACATTCACTACGAAACTATTAGCTAGTTTCGTAGCATTTTCTACCTATTTTACACTGAATGTGCTACGAAACTGTGGTTTCTTGGCTAATTAGGCAGTTTTGATAGTAAAACTTTGGGAAATGAAATGTAATGGAAGATGATGAATGTTTGACATGAAAGAGTTTAAAAATGACTTTGTTTAAACCTTAGGGAAAGCTTCAAACTATAAAAAATCTAAAATTTTCCCTTGATCAAACTTGAAATGACTCCTAAAACCATATTTCGACCCATGAAACTTTTTAACCTTGTCAAAATGATGTTTGAATTTTTTGAGTGATAAAACTGGAATGCATCTCGAATAAACCATCATACATAAAAACCAAAAACATAGATACCCATCAGTATAACATCATACATAAACCAAAATAGGTGACACATCATACAGAGCCGCAAAAAATATATCTCATATTCTCATATATATATATATATATATATATCACAATGCATATGTCTGAGTACAAAAATAGTGTCGTTGACCCAACGGCCAGCACAAAGATACAAAAAGTCGTCAAAAAATAGGGGAAGCATCCACATGGTGCTTTCCCCATGTACAAGTATACTCTAGGGTGGTGCCCCCTCAAGAGGGACACCTGGACCCAAAACCGCTCCCGGTGCCACCACTAGAGCTATCGTCACCACGAAGACTTCCACCCGACGTAAAACAAGCTGACAATCCCTCTTGCGAGCCATCATAGTCTCCAACTAGACCTCATCGAGGTGATCCATAAATCCCCAAGCAGGCATCCCCTGGGTCAAGTGGTCCACTCGACCCAAGCATCCTCTAGAAATGACACTTGAGCAGTCAGTTTTGCGATACGAGCATCCGTCATATGTGCACGTGCCACTGTTGCATTAGCACGAGCCCGCTCGGCCATAGCCTCGGTAGCAGCCGAGCTGCTGCACTCTTCTGAAGGGCCAGCACCACCACCAATTCCTCTAGTAGCATCTCCTCCCTAACCACCCCTAGGTCGCCGTAGAGGATCATGGCCAGCCAACCGAGCCAGGGGGCGACCCACCTCGCCAACATCTGCAAGAGTAACCAAAACTATGTCAGTGTCACTAGAAAAACACATAAGTACATATATACTCAAATAAATACAAGAAACATACACAACGTACCTGTGGGCCCCCAAGCATAACCAGGGGGGAGACCCATATCTGGATCCCACTGGAAGTCCATCCCCATGTATGGGAATGGAAAGAACATCTGTGGGTTCACCTCAAACCAGCCCTCTGTCATGGCATTCTAATAACGCCCCACCATGCCACCACCACCTTGCAGTATCACTGGAGCCCACCTCCTCATACGAGGCTCTCGTGCACCCCAGGAGGCACTGCCACCACTAGCCTTAGTAACATTGCACTCTCGTACATAATGCTACACAAAATGTAGCACTACTTCGATCCACTATGGACCTTGTTGAGTTGCGCAACCATCCCATCATAGAAAAAATAGGAAAAATCAAAGAAATGCCCGGACCTCAACTGGCGCAGTACTCCAACCTGCGGGCCTGATGCCCGATGCTTGGGTTGGATGGATTCAGAGAACAGTTTCTCTTGGAGTCGTGGCTGATTTCAAGTGATATTTCTCCACATATTTTACATAAATCAATAAATAAGCTTTGTCCCGTTCCTGATGTCATGATATTATATGATTTTTATACATGTTAATGATCTCGTAATTGTTAATTTCAGGTTATCTTCTATAAGCTTATATGATCTAACCACTGACATTTAGGATATGTATGTTGTACAATTAGTCTATGTGATTTTTCTTGAGTGAGTTGTAGGTATTGAAGCACGTGGAGAAGCAAATGGTTTGAACCCTATGGGAACGACCTCAAACGTAGGACATACGGGAAAGGTCATCTCTCCCAACTTTACTAGTTTAAGCATTAGGACCTTCAGTTTGATTGCTTCATGCTATTGTATACCTTCCGCTCTATTAGTTCCCTCAACCCAAACCTTTGGGTAGTTTCACTTGCAACATGCATGCATAACCATAACCATGAAAATGCATGCATAACAACATATAGACACTAACATGCATATCAAATTCATATAAAATCGACATGCATTCATGACAAACACATCCCAACATCAACATCATCATCAACAACTTCTACATGAAAAAAAAACTGCAACAATG
>CM076581.1:1354113618-1354145529 GCA_034641835.2 Pinus albicaulis
AAAACAGTTTAATCTTAACTTTTCATGTTTTCAATTTCAAGTTTTAGATAGAGAATAAAGATTTGTCAAACATTTTAAACTTGAAAAATCAGTAGATAGGTAGAAAATAATGAGGATCTCAATAGTATAATATGAGCCCTCAGATGAAATAAGATAGATTTAGATACTTTTATGCATTGAAAGAAAATGTTTTAAGGTTGCAAGTCTAAATTCACCTATAAAATGAAGAAAAACTGTTGGAAATAAAGTTGGGTAGGTAGAAAGAAGTGGAGGAATCATGTAAATTCCCTTCCCCTATAAGTATTTAGTATTCTAAGCTATCAGTCAAACAGGCTCAGAGCACTTCTCGGACTTTTGTTGGGACCATACCTAAGGCTCGATGACTGGTTAGTTAAAAATATTGACTTCTTATGTTAAACCCACATTTATCATCATTTACCCTTCATTCATACATTAAAACCCCTTTTTCCTAAGTAAAGACACATTCTTACTTAGTAAAATGGTAACCCTAAAATAATTAACTTCATCCCTTCAAAAGCATTCATAAAACCCCAAAAATACAATTTATCTTAGGTTAAAGTGTAAAATATTAAAAAAGGAAACACTCCTTTGCTTTGTCTATCATATACACTTTACTTTGAGATAAAATGTGTTTATATTACATTTCACTACTCTTCCATATTAACTTTTAACATATTTTTTTTAAATCCCTAAGAAGTACCCTCCCATATTTATTAATTCCCTTATATTTAAAATACCCCAAAACCACACTTTTTAATGTTTAAGACCAAAGTCTATTATCCCCATGTGCGCAAATAAAAAATCTCAAACTATAAGTCCTTTTGGTCTAAAACTATCATTATTTAAATATCTCGCCCCTATGGTTTGACAACGGTGAAAGTTGAAAAAAAAACTATATAAGAAACTAAAACCTGCCCCACACATGTTTTGTTAAAACATCTCACAAATGTTTTAAAAAAAAAAAAATTATCCCCGCCTATATTCATATAATCCAAAGTTTTTTAATTAAACAAATGTTTAATTATAAATTTCAAAGACCGTGGCCACCTATGCATAAAATCCAACACCCATATATATTAATTAAACCCTTATATATATGTTTTAAAACCTTTACCCATCAGCTATATCATAAAGGTTTAAATGTATTTTAAACCCATCCGCATACATACATTTTCCCAGTCCCACCTCCCATTCCGGCGCACCTTCCAAATAGATCTCGACCCTTCGCTTTCAAAACTCAGATCCTAAGGTGTAAACCCAATATCGCGCATAAAAGTTACGCCATCATCCCCATGCCAAATTTATGTGAAATGGGTTGTATTTAAATTTTCTCCCTCCTCCACGTGGTCCATTCTCATTGGATAGAGTTTGTTTCATCTAAAATTATTTACCACCAAAAGGCACGTGATAAACCACCTGTGATTTCTTCTCTTCAAAGACCAAAACCGCTCACTATCTGATGTGACCGCCATTGATTGCAAGCTATTCTAAACCTAAAAACATCTAATAAAATCCATATGCTCCCATTAAATCCTTTTCTCCATTTTATGTGTTCTAATTCATCCGGATTGAAGAAAACAAAGCTACTTGCACATTGTTTTCATGCTCAAAAGAAACCAAAAAGCCATTACAGCTGCTGTCAAGACCACTGGAAGCTTCAATTCATTTCCAGAAACCTCCAAAGCCATCAAAAACTTATCCAATGCCTCATAACCCATTTAAATACCATATAACTGCAAGAAAAGGTACTCCTCGGAAGAATCAACCTTCCTGTTATTTGAAAAAGAGTTTCCTCTGAAATTTATAGCCATAAACCCTGTTTGCCCATAGAAAGAACTATATTTTCCTTCAAAGAATGGATTTGCTTTAGAAACCCTTTGAAAGATTCAAACTCTTTTACCAATGTTCAGAATACATAACTGTTACACTCAATTACTCAGTGCTAATAGAGTTAAACCTCCAGAGTCAAAATTCATTCCACAGGTTTTCCCAATTCATACAAACCATAATCCCTCCTTGAAAACCTAGATTTCATTAATGAATTGTTTGATTTTTGCAGGTTATTAGAAAAATAAAAATTTGGATAAAACAATCTCAATACTAGTTAAGGATCTTTTTTATTCTAAGAACTCACAAGGAAATGGATTCAAAGGATTTTCCTTAAAGATTCCAGGCATCAGAGTTAAAGAATAGTCATCCTGTGAAAGATAAAAGAGCATATTAATGTAAAGATTAAAATAGGGCATTCATAACAGTGAATGTTAAAAGTGAAATAAGAATTCACGGGGACAGTGAAAACATAACAGTCAAAGAGCATCAAAGTTAAAGTGTATCAGATGAAAGTCAGAATAAAGGTTAAAACAAAGTTACAGAGCAGTGAAGGTAAAACTATAAAAGTAAAAACAGAGGCAGTAAATGGTAAATAAAGATGAAAATAATTTCAACAACAATTAATTTTATCCAACGTGAAAGTAAAAACAGTTGAAAGAACAGTAAGGTTAAAAGATGAAAATAGAGCAAGAAGGGACATTTTTGCAGAAATTTCCTGTTTAAAGTCATTGTTTTACAGAAACGATTGTGACCAATCCAAGATGAATGTTTCAAAACTGAAGGAGGTTTATGTTCCTAAGATGCCCATCTACAAAAAAAATCTCTCACTTTTCTAACAACCATTATGGATTTGGAAATATTAAATAATATTTGAAAGAACTCTTTTCAGAAAATTCCTATTAATTCATCAGTTTGCAGAGAAGATTGTGGCCAATCAGAAATACATCTTACAAAACTAAAGGATTTTGTTGTTCCTACGAGACCCATATAAAAAAACCTATCTCACTTTTTTCATAGTTATTACGGAATGAGAGATACTTGCGCATATTTACAGCCTATTTTTCAGACTATGGAAAACTATGTTTTACACCTCTTTTTGCAGAGCCTGTTATGAAAATCTGGAGAAGAATTTTAAGGAACTAAGAGAGGTTTATCTCAAAAACATATTTATCTAAAATAACCTCTTTCATGTTTTACATATATATTTCATATTGAGAAATAATAAGTTATCATTGTACCCCAAGTTTGTAGAATTGCTGGAGCAGAATGCACAAAGAAAGGAGACAGCTAGTGACTTGGATGCCTCATCATCAACTAAGAGTTGAGATAAAATTTGAATTCTCCTCTTTTTCATCACCTATCCATAAAAAATAGTTCCAAATAGATGCATTATTTTTTAGTGTCATTTACTTAAGTTCTATTTATGTAAAACAGTTGGAAATATTTTTAAACCAATCTTGATATTTTTTAAAGATATTCTAGTTTAGAATTTGTATAAATACTTCACTCTTTAAAGTATTTTGGTGGAATAAAATTGTTGGACTTTACTATAGATATTTTTTTGATTTGAAGGCTTTGGATTTTGATTTTGAGTAGCAGACTGGATCACCTATTTGGCATTACACTTTAGGATCCCTATGATAAGTTATCTGGAGTGAAGTACTCTCTTAAACTTGTTATTGTTATCTTATTTTGTTACATACATACATCTGTGTTTTAATTCTAAATCTGAATGTATAAATAGGGGTATTACTACAGGACATGTTGATAGCACCATGTTTTTAACTGGTTATCATTTATTTGTTTTCTTTTGATTTCCGGTGTAGGGAACCCTTAATTGTTCCCTCTCCCGTTTGACCTCTATCTTCTACTTCCCTTTTCTGGATTTAAGGATTCTTAGGTGCCCTTTATCCTGATCATACCATCTCAAAAACCAATTTTCCAAGATCTCCAAGGGTTATCTACCCTACCCTATAGAAATTTGACCTTTTAGGCCTTGACCCCAGTTCTGTTAGCTTGACTTAGACTCCATAGCCCAATGGACAACTAGATTTCCCTCTATCTACCCTCCAAGTGAAATTTTCCCACCAAATCCAACAAAACCAAACCAAAATTGCACTTTAATAACTAGCCTAATATTCAAAAATTAAAAAAAAGTTAAACTTGAAAGAGAGAGCCCTCTCTGAACCCTAGGAAGGCTAGATCCTTGAGTTTGAAGTTGGTCTACGGTTACCTCGGTGAGTTCTCTCTTGAACCTGGAGAAATTACCGAGTGTTAAAAATTTTCACATTGGTGGTTTAGATGGGTGTGGTGGAAGTAATTGGACCAGCAAACTGATTCTGAGAAGATTTGGTATAGAAAGAGCTAAAGTGATGGAGAAGATGAAAGTCAAGTGGAGTGGAAGGAGAGGCTTTTATACTAGAACTCTGCTACAAATATATGGGCTCAAGGTCAGTCTGGTCAATATCACTTTGTGGCTTGGTTCTGAAAAGATTCTTTGTATGGTGCAAGTCAAACTTGGGATCTTGCAAGGCTGTAAGATGTTCAGGGATAGAGCTTGCTCTATGAATGGTCCTAACAGTAGTTAAGTTTACAGTTTTAGAATTTTTCCACAAAATATTTTCTGGGTCATCAACTATGGTGGGAGGGTTTGGGTCCGGATGAGATCTGGTACTAATCCTTTGTGAAGACAGATTTCAAACTAAAAATGTAGAGAGGCTGAAAGTTTAGGAATGTTTTCGGAAGGCTGACCTCTCTTAGTGCTTGGTAAACTCACAGAGTATGGGACTAGGCTTCCAAACCTCTCCGAGATGATTTGACACAAACCTAGGGAAGTCTAATGAGAAAAAGTGAAGTAATAGGCCTACTGGAGGCTAGTGGAGTCGCCAGGTGGATTTTTTTAGTTGTTTTGAGGATATATGTGTATGGTCCACCACTAATACTGACAAAAACCAATCTAGGGATGTTTTTTGGGTTTTCTGAGTTCCTTTAGGGATGCTAAGATTGTCACTGACTCAAAGGTCCCATCATGATCACCATTATGTTAGTGATAGTGATGAGGTGTCTATAAATAAATGGATACTTTTTAACAAGGGTTTCTTAAGTCCTAAGGGGTACTTAGATTGTCACTGACTCAGAGGGTCCCACCGTGATTGCCATTAGGTTAGTGTCCCATGATTTAGAAGATTGGTAGACCAAATGCACAAGGTAACATCAAACCAGTCTTTGGAGTCCTAGGACCTAGCCTTCCTAGAATCAGAGAGGGCTCTCTCTATTGTATCCAAAGGATGTGAACTTTTTTCCTCTAGGGTTTGATTTTAGGCTAGTTGTTAAGTGTAGGGTTTGTTGTTTGTTTTGGTTGGGTGAGATGGTCAAGTAGAATAGGTGGAGTGAGAGGTCTTCAAATCATTGGGCTATGGAGTCTATGAAAGTCATGGATATCTCAACAATGAAACAAGATGCATAACAGG
Organism: Pinus albicaulis; assembly: GCA_034641835.2. Classification (NCBI taxonomy): domain Eukaryota; kingdom Viridiplantae; phylum Streptophyta; class Pinopsida; order Pinales; family Pinaceae; genus Pinus; species Pinus albicaulis. The sequence continues at coordinate 1,354,118,940 of CM076581.1, forward strand.
GAAAATCTAGCGTGGTCAAATGGATCTATAAGGCATGTGTGAAGTAAAATGAACAATAAGTTGGTGAGCATATTAGGTGTTTAAGGGCAGTGAAGAATCCTTAAATGAATACTTTTTAACAAGAAGGGAGTTAAATGCATAAGCATGAAGAATTAATCAATGGACAGGGAAAACCAGTAACTATTTGGTTCAACTTAGGCAAATAAGAATTCAAGACAAACATTCCAATGAAATATAGAAGGTGAGAAACTCATTAAACTTCTAGTGATTTCACCTTCAAGGTTTAGAAAACATACAAGATAACATATAACATTAGTCAAAGAAGAGAGAACTCCTAAGCATCTATGATCAAGCTAAAGATAACTTTAAGGCAACTTCTCAAGAATGGAAAAAGGGCATGATCAGAACATGGCCTCTTTGGCTAAAACCTAACAAGTAATACTTCATAGAGAGATTCCAAAGAAGAGTTTAAATAGCATCAAATAAGCAGGGATAACCATAAAAAATATTTGAAAAATACCATATCGAACCACTCATGGAATGAACAAGAATAGGTAGATCTAAGGAGCAACCAAGAATTCCTTAAACAAGCCCAATAGAGGAAAACATAAAGGCAATAAGAAACAGGAAGGACTAAGGTGCCTCAAACAACATTTCTTAGTCTATAATCTTTTGTTCTACTACAACATAGAAATATGAACATAATGATAACCATGAAAACAAGAAATACTAGAGGCACATCACCATTAACCAGGCTTAGGGATCTTGCATGCTATCCTCCTTCATTATCAATCCAAGCAAGCCATTCATAAACTCCACAAGACCAATTTCTTCTTCAAACTCAAGAAAGCCATGTATTTCTCTCAAAAATCATCAAATGCAAACATTTACAATGAAACCCTCATGCTCTATTTATCTTAGCAAGGGAGAGAAAAAACCCTAGATAGGGTTGGAAAATGTGAAAATCACTCATAAATGTTATTAATGCCCAAGAGACCATGCAAGCCCCAAGGCACAAAATACCCCATGAAATAAATGCCAAAATAACTTCTAGCACCTAATTCTAGAGTGAGTTTCCTTGCAAAACACTAAAATATGATTTTGCAATAGATGAGTGTGTTTTGTTGACTTTTGGCCCAAAACACACAGTGTTGTCCATAAGCGCAGCACCACCTTAGGCAGAAAATAGGTCATGTTGCAGCAAAGTTTTGGGGGTCTTCCCAATGTCATATTTTGCTTCGTGATGGCTCGTTTGAAAGATTCCTGAGTCCTCCTTTCAGATAGACCTTTTTTTTCTGATTGAGCACCAATAACAATTTCAAAAGGCCAAATCCCCAAGACTGTGCTGAGCACAGCGCCAGGCTTGAAAAGGAAGAAAAATGGTGAAAAAGAAGTGTTTTTTGACCTTTGGAGGGATCTAAAAAGTTCCAATTGTGCTGGAATTTGGTGAGCATAGTGTGCTAGTCATGAGAAATCAAAATTTGCAGATTTTTCCCTCTGATTATTTCTGAGGGAAAAGTGTAGTGCCAGTGGCACTGCACTTATAGGCCTCCAAATTCTCAAAAAACTAAAACTTGTCCAAATTCCTTCAAAATTGGTGGATGTCTCCTTCAAGGGGTTTGAGAGACCTGTAGAGAATTTGATGCCCAAATTCCAAGTCTAGCTTGGTATTTTCCTCCTTTTAGTATTTGAATTTCAATGAGGGCCTCTTTCAGTTTGGCACAAGCAAGTTTGCTTTTCATTGCATAGTGCTTGGTCATTTTTTTTTGGAGATCAAGGCCCATTTTTATCTTCTTAAAATAATTGTGTTCATTCTTATAATACTGAATGATACGCTGTGCTATGTCAAAATCTCTCTCCAACTCCCTAATTTGTGCATCTTTGCTTTCGGGTAGTATTCTAGTGGCCATCATCTCATCTTCATTATCACTGTCAAGGTCAATGAATTGGGGATTTTTTTTTATTTTTCCTGCCTCTCTTACCTTTCTCACCTTTTTTCATCTTTTGTTTGCCTTTGTAAATCTTTTGAGCTGAGGCGGATGGCATGGTACCTTACCTTTTGGAGGCAGAAAACACTAGCCTTGGCCCTCTTTGATATGTGAGTGAAAGAGGTTTGATTGTGGTCTTGCTGGTGTCTTTGTCATGGCTATGATCCTCATTAGGACTATCACCTTCTGCACTTTATTCACTTTTATTTTGTTCATCATTAGGACTTTTTTCCTCTTTATCCTCTGCACTGTCATCATTTTCATTATCACTAAGGGGATGATTATTGTCATGACTATCACGACAGCTGTCATGACTATCATGGCTATTTTCTTCTTTGATGTATTTTCCCTCACTATCTTCTTGATCGCCTGGCTCTTTGTCACTTTTTTTACCTCCTCATCACTGTCGTATGTTTCATTGGTATCACTGTTGCCTTTACTTTCTGCATTTTCTTCATTTTCATCATCTTTGTCATTGCCATCTTCCTCTGTATCTTCATTATCTCTCTCTGCCTCACCATTTTCCTCTTCATTCTGTGCCTCCATATCTTTTGTTTTATTGATGATCTCCTCTTCATCAATGCTCATTTCATTTCCACTTTAAACCTCCTCATATTATTCATCATCCTCTTCCATATGTAACTATTTTGTTCACCGTCATGCTCCTTGTTTTCACCTTCATCACTGACATGCTCACTGCCCCTTTCTTCATCATCACTTCCTTCTTCTTCCTCATCATTTTCCTCTTCCTCCTCATCTACTTCATCTTCACTTTGGATTGATTTATTGTCACTCTCACCTTCTTCATTTTGATTTGACTCATTATCATTATCTCACTCATTTTCTCTTATTCATCATTGCCACTTTCTTCTTCATTTGATGCATTAAGAGAAGGAGATGAGGGGAGGTTTTCTTGAGGTGATGGCACTTGTGTAGATGATGAGGGCAAGCTAGGTTGATGAGGGTGTTGTGGGCTTGTGAATACTTCATGTGCTATGAATACATCCCAAGGTATACCCTATTGTTCCAACTGATGTAATACCACCATCTTGATCAAGGAATGGTGAAATAAACTCTGCATTTTTTGGGAAGGACTCCTTCTCCAGAAAACAGAAGACATTTTTTCCATACTTCTATAGAGGTAGTAGGGAAAGTTGATCATTTTGACCCTTGTGAAATGCATGAGGAGTCTAACATGGTAGGAGTAAATCCTAGAGTATCTACCCTCGAAGGTAAAGTACTTCATAATGACTTTCATCAAGGGTGCAAGTCTTTGTTTGAGGTGTGACAAAGGAAAAATTGCCTTGCAGCCTTCTCTGTATCTAGTCTTGAAAAATGGATCATAATAGTTCTTGCTCAATTTAGCTTTCTTAAACCACTTCTCACCAACATCAAGGTTACCTAGCATTAGAGATTCCATCTGTTAGTAGTTCAAAGTCCACTCCTACAAGGCTTGATTGTTTGTTGTGCAGGTTAAGAATACAAATCCTTGTAAGCTCTGGGTGGCTTTGCACTTGTTTGAATCTCTCACAATATTGGAAGCACCCTACATTCTGGAAACATGGGAGATGAGGTGATATCTACAGTGCTCTGGGGTTCAAATATGTTCACTTTTCCTCCTTTGGGGTTTGGTCTCATGGGTCCTTGGCTTATGTCACTGCTGGTACTGTCTTCTGCCCCTGACATGGTAATTAGGGTTGTTTGTGGACAAACTTAGGCAAAAGGAGTAAAATGAAAATGATGGTAGGAAACTCTTTGCAAATGAGTGATGTAGAGGTGAGGTATATGACTGAGTGCCTTTGAGGTTGATAAAGGTTTTTACATGAAATGAAACTACCCTAATTCACTCCCTGCAATGAAAATGGTTTCGAGGTTTAAAACAGAGGAAAACTTGTCATGATGACCTAGGGCTTGCAACTATTTAGGGTTCAGTCATTCATTTAACCACCAAAGGACTAAAACAATTGAGAGGAGGAGAAACAGGGCACCTACTAGGTTTAGCTTTCTTGCAGGTCTTTGGAGGCAATTTAGCGGTGTCTCCCTTGACTCATTGGAAAATTTTTTACAGTTTCGGAGAGTTTCTGCATTAGCGCAATGCCCTGCCCGCACTGTCAGGTCACCCTCTGAGCACAACGCCGAGAAAGTAAGGCCTCCGTTTGAGCATAGCGCCGAGCAGAGTCAGGCATTCTGTGTGCAGAAATGTCTCCTTGTGCAAGCTTGTCGGCTATTGGGCACAGCGCCGGTCCTGTCGGGTGCTCTGTGCACATAGCGCCGAGTAAAGTAATGAGAGTCGGGTCGGCCTGTCGGGGTAGCACCGTCCTCCTATGCATGTCAATCTACTTGAGCGTAGCTCCAGGTTATTTGCGTAGCGCCACCCGATATACGCATAGCGCCAAGTAAAAATGAACTGCGGAGGAGGTATTCGCACAACGCCAGGGTCTGTGAGTGCAGCACCAGGGACTTGGCCCAAAAACTGTCCAGATTCTCAGAAATTTCTCCTAAAGGGTTTCTTTCTTTCCACAAACACAAAATGAGTTAAAATTCCAACTAGGATGCCTTTATACTTTTGAAAAATAAATCAAAATCAAAAAATAAAAAAGCCCACTTTTGCTAAGTTTTGTCACTTTGTCATGTGACTGGTATCCTTTTGACCTTTTCGCAGGTGTTTTGAAAAATTGTCAAGGAAATTCTTCTCCCTTTGGTGATGGCACCCTTTTACTGACCTTTGACAGTGATATATCCAATTTTGACAAAGATTATAAAATAGGCTTGCTATGTCTCTTCTTGGCAACTTCTGGTTTGTTGTAGATGCCATGACATAGTTTCTTTGGTCTCCTTTGTCATTGTTCGGATTTTGACAACTTTAGTTACTCAACAATGAACTCATGCTCATGTCAGTTTTTTACCTTGTAACCCAAAACTATACTTTCATTCCTTTTACCCTTTGAAGGCAATTGTATGCATTTGAAAACATGACCTCCCTCACCTTGATACTCTTTGCATTCTTTCCTTTTGATGCAGTGAAGCACTGTTACCTTGGCAACTCTAGGAATCACCTTCAATAGCTTTTTAGGAAACTTTTTGCTGTCATGATGGAGGCCCATCATCTTCATTTCACTTACTTTTCCTATCTCCCAAAACTTTAGGTTTTAGGGCTGTCAGAGAAGAATAATTAGTGTTGTCTTCTAAGTTCTCTATAGCCCTTTTAAGTTCATTCATTTATGTTCAGTTCACCTCACCTTTTTTCCCTTTTTCATTTATAATTTCTAAAAATCTTCAATTCGTGCTTGGCTGTGTTGATGTGCCTATATCCCTATGGTCTTTTACATTGGCTTCTTGCTTGGCAACACTGTTTAGCCAATTAGTCCTAAAAACCCTGATTCTCTTTAAACATAGGCTTTCTTCCTTTTCTTTGCTATAAATGTTCTTTAGTGAGGAGTTCACCTCTTACCTTACCTATTTTTCTGCTGATAGCCATCTCAATCATTCCTGCAGAAATGTTTAAGATGCACAATTATACCTTTGCAGAATACTGTTTTGACCAAGGAGGCCTTTCTTGAGGGATTTTTGATCTATTTTGGACAATCAAGTGTTGACCCTCCTTTCCATTTGATTTCATCTTCTTGGCACATGTAAAGCAATGATTCAGAACACCAAAAAATCTTATAATCTATGAAATCCTAAATGACCTAGTGGGAGGCTCTTCAGGTTGGTCTTTGGCTAAAAACTTGACTTGGGGTCTTTAAGGGTAAAACAGAGCTTATGACAAAATTTATTCATTTCAGACCCAAAACTACTGATTTTGATTTATCTAAAGAGCCTAGAGAGGTAGCTTGAGACCACCAATGCTTGAGGCACTTGGTGAATAGGGGAAAAGGTTAGGACACTTGGCAATCTGAGGTGGAAGTGGAAGGGTTATAGGTAGGCAGAACAGAGTACTAAGGTCATGGGTGTGAAAATGGGACAAAAATGAGTGGCATGAGCCCATGATGGGTCTTCTAGGAGTGATAGTCTAGCTATAACTTGATAGAGTAGTGAAATAGTGAAAAATTTATCCTAAGGATAATGAAGGTAGTGAGATTTCTAGAACTCATAATATTCATGAAATTTGTTTCTAGAAATCTAGTATAAGCATTTAGTCATCTATAAAAAGGAAAAAATTACTGATGACTAACACTGGGCTAGACCACCTATCCCGGATCAAAAGTGGCGAAGAGCTGACCAACCTAGAAGAAGGACTTCCTGATGCGCAGATATTCACTATTAAGGTAGTTGATGCACACTTCTTCAACATCGTTCACTTCTTAACTACAGGGATAGCACATGTGGAGTATTCGGTAGAAAAAAAGGAGGAGTTGGTAACCCGTGCTACAGATTTTACCATCATCGCAGGCCATCTGTATAAGCTGGGAGTTGTCGAAGTGCTCTGAAGATACGTCTTGGAGCATGAACGGCATGCCATATTAGTAGAATATCACGAGGGCATAGCAGGAGTTAATTACGTAGGTAAATAAATGGTACCAATGATCAGGTGATCATGTCCAAGTTGAAAAAATGCTCAAAAATGGAACTTCTCAGAATTGGTTGCAGTCTAAATGAACGGAAACGCATTGTCACTGTGATTTTGGAGCCACGAACGAGACTCAAATCCGATGTAATATGTGAAAATTACTGAATTTTGAAATATCCCAATGACCTTCAAAACAGGAATTTTTTACCCAAAAAAAAAAATTTGTCATTTTCTAAAGTTTTAAAAGGAAATTTTCATTTTTTTTTGTTAAGTTTTTATAGGCCTGTTGGAGGGTGCCACGTGGGCCGAGGCCAATGGTCAAAATATCATGTTGAATTTGGTGGGAAAGGGGGCTCGAACCCTCGACTCGAATCATTGGGTAGGGTCGACCCAACCACTACACCATAGGCGGAAATTGAATGAGAAATGGGTGCGTCAGGTCAGCAGATTAAGCAGTCGAGTGAGGCAGAAAAATTGGTATAGCCCTCAAGGGCCAACGCCTTGGTGATAAGACTCGGGTCCAAGACCACGGGCTATGCCTTGTTCAATGAGCGGAAAATGTGGTTAAGCCCCCAGGGCTAAGGGTTGTAGGCCCTGCAACCACGAGCAGTGACCAAGGGCTAAGCCCCATTTCAAATGGTGGAAAGTTTTGGTTTAATCACTTAGGTGCTAGCTCCATATGTTGATCAGCGGTTGTCATTGATGTTAACCCAAGCAGCACCAGGGGCTACCCCAATACTAAATGGGAATTTGGACCTACCAAATTAATATATTCTAGGTCAATAATTCTTTTGATGGTTTCTACTTATCAAGATGTTTCCGTTGATATATGGCACGCCATGTAATTATTCACGGTTTGAGAGATATGCATGTTTGAAGTTTGTACCACGAGTTAGTGGGCTAATACCCCATGGGGTTGTGGTATGGGTCATTGAAAATTCATAATTAATATTTTTTTAAGCTCCTAAATTCCCTCCCATGTTCACTTGTTGGAGACCCTCTCAACCTAAGAATTTATACAAATTCTGATCCTCATATCCTCCTGATGCAAGGGATTTCGCCATCTGAAACAAGTCATTGTGGAATTTGCACTATAAATTTTTTTCTAAGAATATTTAGAACCTGAAATTTTTATGAGGCGAAGCCAAAATATTGAGGAAGTTTCTATGAAAATTTCAGAGCAAGGTGCACAATATTTTCAGAGATATGATCTATGGAAGTCAGTGTTTTTGCAGGCTCCTGAAATTCATCTAAAAAAAGTGACCTTAGAAAAATCTTCATAACTCTCTCTCTGTGTATCGGATTGGAATTCTCACCAAAATCAGGGTTACCTAGCATTAGAGATGGCATCTGTTGATAGTTCAAAGTCCATTCCTGCAAGGCTTGATTGTTTGTTGTGCAGGTTAAGAATAAAAATCGTTGTAAGATCTGGGTGGATTTGCACTTATTTGAATCTCTCACAAAATTGGAAGAACCCTAAATTATAGAAACATTAGAGGATCATGGGATATGAGGTGATATCTACTATTCTCTAGGGTTCAAATATGTTCGCTTTTCCTCCTTTGTGGTTTGGTCTCATAGGTCCTTGGCCTATGTCACTGCTGGTACTGTCTTCTGCCCCTGACATGGTAATTAGGGTTGTTTGTGGACAAACTTAGGTAAAAGGAGTAAAATGAAAATGATGGTAGGAAACTCTTTGCAAATGAGTGATGTAGAGGTGAGGTATATCACTGAGTGCCTTTGATGTTGATGAAGGTTTTTACATGAAATGCAACTACCCTAATTCACTTCCCTTCACTAAAAATGGTTTGGAGGTTTAAAACATAGGACAACTTGTCACTTTGTCATGTGACTGATATCCTTTTGACCTTTTCGCAGGTGTTTTGAAAAATTGTCAAGGAAATTCTTCTCCCTTTGGTGATGGCACCCTTTTACTGACCTTTGACAGAGATATATCCAATTTTGACAAAGATTATAAAGTAATCTTGCTATGTCTCTTCTTGGCCACTTCTGGTTTGTTGCAGATGCTATGACACAGTTGCTTTGGTATCCTTTGTCATTGTTTGGATTTTGACAACTTTAGTTACTCAACAATGAACTCATGTTCATGTCAGTTTTTTACCTTGTAACCCAAAACTATACTTTCATTCCTTTGACCCTTTGAAGGAAATTGTATGCATTTAAAAAAATGACCTCCCTCACCCTGATACTCTTTGCATTCTTTTCTTTTGATGCAGTGAAGCATTGTTACCTTGGAAACTCTAGGAATCACCTTCAATAGATTTTTAGGAAACTTTCTGCTATCATGATGGAGGCCCATCATCTTCATTTCACTTAATTTTCCTATCTCCAAAAAATTTAGGTTTTACGGCTGTCAGAGAAGAATAATTAGTGTTGTCTTCTAAGTTCTCTATAGCCCTTTTAAGTTCATTCATTTATGTTCAGTTCACCTCACCTTTTTCCCTTTTCATTTATAATATCTAAAAATCTTCAATTTGTGCTTGGTTGTGTTGATGTGCCTATGTCCTTATGGTCTTTTGCATTGGCTTCTTGCTTGGCAACACTGTTTAGCCAATTAGTCCTAAAAACCCTGATTTTCTTTAAACATAGGCCTGCTTCCTTTTCTTTGCTATGGATGTTCTTTAGTGAGGAGTTCGCCTCTTACCTTACCTATTTTTATACTGATAGCTATCTCAATCATTCCTGCAGAAATGTTTAAGATGCACAATTATACCTTTGCAAAATACTGTTTTGACCAAGGAGACCTTTATTGAGGGACTTTTGATATATTTTGGACATTCAAGTGCTAAACCTCCTTTCCATTTGATTTCATCTTCTTGGCACATGTAAAGCAGTGATTTAGAACACCAAAAAATCTTATACTCTATGAAATCCTAAATGACCCAGTGCGAGGCTCTTCGAGATGGTCTTTGGCTAAAAACTTGACTTCGGGTCTTTAAGGGTAAAACATAGCTTATGAAAAACTTTATGCATTGCAAACCCAAAACTACTGATTTTGATTTATCTGAAGAGCCTAGAGAGGTAGCTTGAGACCACCAATGCTTGAGGCACTTGGTGAATAGGGGAAAAGGTTAGGCCACTTGGAAATCCGAGGTGGAAGTGGAAAGGTTATAGGTAGGCAGAACAAAGTACTAAGGTCATGGGTGTGAAAAGGGGACAAAAATGAGTGGCATGAGCCCATGATGTGTGTTCTGGGAGTGATAGGCTGGCTATAACTTGATAGAGTAGTGAAATAGTGAAAATTTTATCCTAAGGATAATGAAGGTAGTGAGATTTCTAGAACTCATAATATTCATGAATTTTTTTTCTAGAAATATAGGATAAGCATTTAGTCATCTATAAAAAGGAAAAAATTACTGATAACTAACACTGGGCTGGGCCACCTATCCTAGATCGAAAGTGGCAAAGATCTGACCAACCTAGAAGAAGGACTGCCTAATGCGTAGCTGTTCGCTATTAAGGTAGTTGATGTGCACTTCACCAAAATCGTTCACTTATTAACTACATGGATAGCACATGTGGAGTATTCGGTAGAACAAAAGGAGTTGATAACCCACACAGCGGATTTTACCATCATCGCAGACCATCTGTATAAGCTGGGAATTGTCGAAGTGCTGCGAAGATACATCTTGGAGCATGAACGGCATGCCATCTTAGCATAATATCACGGGGGCATAGAAGGAGGTCATTATGCAGGGAAAACAATGGTACAAATGATCAGGTGATCATGTCCAAGTTGAAAAAATGCTAAAAAATAGAACTGCTCAGAATTGGTTGCAGTCTAAACGAACGGAAAGGCCTCGTCACTGTGATTTTGGAGCCGCGAATGAGACGCAAATCCGATGTCGTATGTGAAAGTTACTTAAGTTTGAAATCACCCATTTACCTTCAAAATAGGAATTTTTGACTAAAAAAAAATAAAAAATTGTAATTTTCTAAAGTTTTAAATGGAAAATTTCATTTTTTTTGTTTAGTTTCTATAGGACTGTTGGAGGGTGCCATGTGGCCCGAGGTAAATGGTTAAAATATCATGTTGAATTTGGTGGGCAAGGGGGGTCGAACCCTCGACCCGACTCATTAGGCAGGGTCGACCCGACCACTACACCATAGGCAACAATTGAACGAGCAATGGGCGAGTCAGGTCAGTAGATTAAGTAGTCGGGTCGGGTGGAACAATGGGTATAGCCCTGAAGGGCCAACACCTTGGTGATAAGAAGTAGGTCCAAGACCATGGGCTAAGACCTGTTCAATGAGCAGAAAATGTGGTTAAGCCCCGAGGGCTAAGGGCTACAGGCCCCGCGACCATGAGAAGTGACCAAGGGCTAAGCCCCATTTCAAACAATAGAAATTTTCGGTTTAAGCACTTAGGTGCTAGCTCCATATGTTGATCAACGGTTGTCATTGATGTCAACCCAAGCAGCACCAGGGGCTACCCCAATACTGCATGGGAATTTTGACCTACCAAATTAATATATTCTGGGTGAATAATGCTTTTTATGGTTTCTAATTATCAAGATGTTTTTGTTGATATATGGCACATGATGTAATTATTCACGGTTTGAGAGATATTCATGTTTGAAGTTTGTACCCCGAGTTAGTGGGCTAAAACCCCATGCGGTTGTGGCATGGGTTATTGAAAATTCATAATTAATATTTTTTTAAGCTCCTAAAATCCCTCCCATGTTCACTTGTTGAACCCCTCTCAACCTAAGCATTTATACAAATTATGATCCTCATATTCTCCTCATGCAAGGGATTTCGCCATCTGAAACAGGTCATCATGGAATTTGCACTCTAACATTTTTTGTAAGAAGATTCGGAAGCTGAAATTTTTATGAGGCAAAGCCAAAATCCTAAGAAAGCTATTGTAAACATTTCAAAGCAAGGTGCGCAATATTTTTGGAGATATGATCTATGGAATTCAGTGTTTTGGCAGGCTCCTGAAATTCATCTAAAAAAAGTGACCTTGGAAAAATTGTCATAACTCTCTCTCTGAGTATCAGATTGGAATTGCATAAAATGTGGCAGATAGTGCACAGACTTTGGTTTTCGCTCTATCAATTTCAAAGCTTAATGAAGAAACAATGACACATGGCACGTCGTACGAGTTCACTTTGCTAAAACCGTCCATAATTAGGGCATTGTGAGTGATTGGGCATAACTCTCTATTGCAGAATCCAAATTGGGTCAGACCTATGGCATTGGAAAGAAAACGTAGAAGACTACTATAAGATTGAAAATCACATATTGAGGATCTGAAATAGCAGAGATACACTAGATTCAATATCGAGCTCCTAGAAGGCAAGAAAAAGCTAGGTCATGTGTTGTCAAGGGCTACAAAGGACCAGACTTTCTAGGGCAGCAAAGAAAAGCAAGGTGCAGTAGAGGGTAGCATGATAAGAGCAGAAAACAAGGTGTAGAACAGCAACAAGAAGTTCATCACATGAAGTCTTCAAGTGGGCAGCACTACATACAGTCATTGTAAAGGTATCATTGTAAATAATTCATTGTAAATATATTATTGTAAAAATTGTTCGAGTGTCTATCTACCAAGAGTTGAAGAGGTAGTGTCGAGAGGTCTAGGATCATCATTAGGTGGTTTTGTCAAAGCTATGGTTATGGTCTAGTGTATCTTCTTCTTCTACTTCATTCTATATCATTTTAAAGTGGACCATTTGCCCTGATACGGGAGTCCACTCTTCTTTTGTTTTTCTATATAGTGGTAGGGTGGTGCTAGGGTGAGTTGTAGCTCATTGGGTGTTGGGGCATCCGTTCAGTTGAATACTAAATAATCTCGAGTGTTCGAGCGTCCATCCAGTGGGAGCTAAAGAAGAATGCTTTTCTAGATTCTAGGAAGTTGGAACTTTATTTTCAATTGGAGTTGAATATTAAAGAATTATTAGAAAAGCATTAGGTGTTTTTTGTCCTGGAGTGGGTTTCCACCTTAAAAAATATGTGCATTTGTGTTCCTCTTATTTACTGCTATCATTGTACAAACACTGATAATAATTGAATATTAACTAATGCTCTAATTGAAAGGAATAATGATTCACCCCCCCCCCCCCAAGTATTTCCAACAATTGGTATCAGAGCTTGGTTCCTTCAATAACAGTTTAACAGCTGGAAGGAGGTCATGGAGGATACCAAGAATGGTGTACCTCTATTCAATGAAAATAATTATGCACTCTGGAAATGAAGAATGGAGGTCTCTCTCTTGGCGCAAGGTTCTGAAGTATGGGACACTGTTCAAAATGGATTTACATCAACCGGGGATGAACAAGGTAAGAAGAATTTGGTAAATGATGCAAAAGCAAAGAAAATTATTATCAGTGGACTTATTGAATCTGATTATCATAAGGTGTTAGGTTGTAAAACCACCAAAAATGTATGGGACAAGCTTGAGAATATATATGCAGGTGACTCAAATGTCAAAGAAGCAAAGCTTCAAATCTATAGAGAAAAATTTGAGCAACTCAGAATGAAAGAAGATTGAAACATTGCTGCATACTTCCAATACGTTGATGAAATAACCAATACTCTAAAAGGATTTGGAGAGCCAGTTGACGAGAAGACTATTATACGGAATATTCTTAGAATGTTTCCAGGGAGATTCAACCCAAAGGTATCGGTCTTAGAATACAGTGCAAATCTGGAAAAATTTGGCAAAGATGAATTACATGGAGTTCTCATAGCATATGAAATGAGACTTGGTGAAGAAGAGGGTACTTTGCATCTCGAAACTGCGTTCATTGCATCTAAGAAAACCAATATGGATAAACAACCTTCAATTGAAAAGACATGCACCTGCAAGTGTGAAGAAAAGGGAGATGATGAAGAAGGTCTTTCAGATGAAGAATATGCTTACTTTACGAGAATACTAAAAATGGGTAAGGAAAAATTCAAAGGTAAACTTCCATTGATATGTTTCGGCTGTGGTGAGGTTGGGAATTTCGTAGAAAAATTTCCAAAAATAAGTGATGGCAACTCAAAAGGAAAGAAAGGATTTAAGAAATTCAACAAGCAAGGCTCCAAAAGTGACTTTCTCTCTAAAGAAGATAGCTCATCATCTGATGAAGACAATGATAGCAAAGAAGAATCCAATGAGAGAGTATTGTTTATGGCCAAGCACAATAAACAAGAGGTATCAAAAAATAAAGAAGAAGGATTTACCATAGAATAATTTTATAAGGAAGCAATCAAGCTTATAAAATATCTCAAGGCAGAGAAGATCCATTCCAATACTCTTGAAGAACAAGTTCAAGGTCTCAAAATTGAAGTTGAAGAACACAAATGCATTGAAGAGTCACTTCAAAAGAAGTTTGAAGAAAGCAACCAAGAAAGGGAAGAATTAGAAGTCAAAGTAGTCTCGCTGCGTGAGGAAGTGAAGAAAGGAAAAACTATCCAAAACTATGCCAACAGCTCAAGGGAATTGGAAGAACTCATCAACAATCAATAATCGTACAGTGACAGAAATGGCATCAATTACAAAGAAGAAGAAGCAGGACCTTCTACAATAAAATACAATGAACCTATGAGATCTGACATGCATGCAGACTTCATTGGACAAGATTCACAAGAACAACCTTGGAAGACAATTCCTCGACAAAAATTTCCATCCATGTACCAACATATTTTTTATGGCTACTGTTATTCATGTGGAAAATTTGGTCATAAAGTTGTAGAATGTTGCACGTACTCTAGGAACGAATACAATTCCAAGAGATCTGTCAAATATGAACCTCCCAGGGCTCAGTGAAACATCAATAGATTTGAACATTTAAGAAATAATATTTAATGTTACAAATGTCGAAACTTTGGACACATAGCCAAAGACTGTAGACTTGAAAATCCTCCAAAAGAATCTTTGAAACCATAGAATGAATGAACATGGAAGAAGAGGAAGACTGATAATTGTGCTCTTTCTCTCAAGGCTCAAAACAACAAATATGTGTGGTATGTTGATTGTGGTTTCTCAATGCATATGACTAGAGATAGAAATAAATTTGTATCTCTGAAAGAGAAGAAGGATGGAATAATGTCCTTTGGAAATAATGGATCTTCAAATGTTATAGGATCAGGTACTGTCACTCTCAGAAGAAAAGATGGTCTAGCCAAGAATGTTCTATTGGTTGAAAACATGAATCACAATCTGCTCAGTGTTGAACAAATGTGTCATCAAGGACACACAATACTATTCAAATCCACAAAATGTGAAATCAAGAAAGGCATCTATGGTGAAATTGTGGCTACAGCAAGTCGAGCTCCAAACGACATGTATGTTCTGGATGAAGCAACTAAAGTATGTCTAATAGCTAAAGAGAATGATATAATATTTGGTAGCAATGATGATCGACTAAGTAAGAAGTTTTATACAAATATGCCAAGTGATTTTGAGATGTCTTTACTTGGTGAGCTGACATACTTCTTAGGGCTTCAAATATCTCAGCAAGAGAAAGGAATATTTATATGTCAAGACAAGTACATCAAGAAAATGCTCAAAATTGAAGATTGCAAACCCATCCTTACTCCAATGGTAACAAGTTGAAAATTGAGCATAGAAAACTCATCTAGGGATGTGGATAAAAGGTTGTACAGATCTATGATTGGTGGTATTCTATATGTAACAACCTCCCTACCAGATGTTATGCAATCAGTTGGAAAAGTAGCAAGATTCCAAGCAGCACCAAAAGAATCACATAATATTGCCATCAAAATAATTCTTCAATATCTAAAGGGAACAAAAGAATATGGCTTATGGTATCCCAAGGGTAACAATCTCATTATTTATTCCTTTACAGCTACAGATTGGGCAGGAAGTGTTGATGATTGTGAGAGTACTCGTGAAGCAATATTGGAATATCTTTGCCAGAAGCTTGGGATTCTCCCAAGTTCTCATTAGATTTTCCTTATTAAGAACATAAAGGGGGAGTGGAAGTGTGTATAGGTCCACAGTATGGTTATGTGTCAGGGGGAGTTACCCTTTTCCATTGATGTCAAAGGGGGAGATAATGTTGTAGGAAGAGGTGTCATGATCACAGGGGGAGTACTTGTGTTGCCATCAATGCCAAAGGGAGAGATTGTTGATCAGCGGTTGTCATTGATGTCAACCCAAGTAGAACCAGGGGCTGCCCAAATATTTCATGAGAATTTTTACCTACCAAATTAATATATTCTGGGTCAATAATTATTTTGATGGTTTCTACTTTTCGAGATGTTTCCGTTGATATATGGCACACCATGTAATTCTTCACGGTTTGAGAGATATTCATGTTTGAAGTTTGTACCCCTAGTTAGTGGGCTAAAACCCCATGGTGTTATGGCATGGGTTATTGAAAATTCATAATTAATATTTTTTTAAGCTCTTAAAATCCCTCCCACGTTCACTTGTTGAAGCCACTCTCAACCTAAGCATTTATATAAATTGTGATCCTCATATCCTCCTCATGCAAGGGATTTCGCCATCTGAAACAGGTCATCATGGAATTTTCGCTCTAACTTTTTTTATACAAAGGGTAAAAAGCTGAAATTTCAATGAGGTGAAGCCAAAATCCTGAGGAAGCTTCTATGAAAATTTCAGATCAAGCTGCACAACAGTTTCGGAGATATGATCTGTGGAACTCAGTGTTTTTGCAAGCTCCTGAAATTCATCTCAAAGAAGTGACCTTGGGAAAATTGTCATAACTCTCTCTCTGAGAATCGGATTGGAATTTCGTAAAAATTGGCAGATAGTGCACAAAATTTAATTTTCTCTCTATCAATTTCAGAGATAAATGAAGAAACAATGACATGTGGTACACCATACAAGTTTGCTCTGCTAAAATAATCCATAATTAGAGCATTGTGAGAGATTGGGCATAATTCTCTCTTGAAGAGTCCAAATTGGGTCAAACCTATGGCATTGGAAAGAAAACTCAGAGGAATACTACAAGATCAAAAATCACATATTGGAGATCTAAAATAACAAAGATACATCATATTCAATATCGAGCTCCTAGAAGGCAAGAAAAAGCTAGATCATGTGTTGTCAAGGGCTACAAAGGACCAGACTTTCTAGGGTAGCAAAGAAAAGCAAGGTGCAGAAGAGGGTAGCATGATAAGAGAAGAAACCAAGGTGCAGAACATTGGTAGGAAGTTCATCACATGAAGTCTTCAAGTGGGCAGCACTACATACAATCATTGTAAAGGTATCAATGTAAATAAGTCATTGTAAATACGTTATTGTAAAAATTGTTCAAGTGTCTATCTGCCAAGAGTTGAAGAGGTAGTGTCGGGAGGTCTAGGATCATCATTAGGTGGTTGTGTCAAAGTTGGGGTTATGGTATAGTGTATCTTCTTCTTCTACTTGATTCCATATTGTAAAGTGGACCATTTTCCCTCGTACGGGAGTCCATTCTTCTTTTATTCTTCTACAGTGTGGTAGGGTGGTGCTAGGGTGAGTTGTAGCTGATTAGGTGTTGGGGCATCCGTTCAGTTGAATACTGAAGAATCTCGGGCATTGGGGCGTCCATATAGTGGGAGCTAGAGAAGAATTCTTTTCTAGATTCTAGGACATTGGATCTTTATTTTCAATTGAAGTTGAATATTAAAGAATTATTAGAAAAGCATTAGGTGGTTTTTGTCTCAGAGTGAGTTTCCACCTTAAAAACTGTGTACATTTGTGTTCCTCTTGTTTACTACTATCATTTTAAAAACACTAATAATAATTTAATATTAACTAATGCTATAATTAAAAGGAATACTGATTCACCCCCCCCCCCCCCCCCCTCTCAGTATTTCCAACACCATAACCATATGACCTGTAGGCCATGACCGCTGGTGCAGATTTGACACTAAATGGCAACATAAACCATCTTCAAAAATATGTCATTTGAATGCTCTTGGAACTGACAGTTAAATTTATTGTTGCCCCCAAAAATAGTGCGGTTCCACCTAATCTGAGTTGTTTGCCTATTCTGGTGGAGTTAACTGGAGTTCCTCCAGTTTTGGAGGAGGTTTTTTAGTGCCATTGGGAAAAATCTTGTTTGGGTCATAAATTTCTCAATTTTTGACCAAATGAGATGAAATGTTACTCAATTTTAGCTTTCTTCAACATTCTGAAGTGTTTAGAATAGGTTGCAAAGTGAAAAAAGGTGTTATTCAACCGTTTTGTCTTCAGAGAAGAGGAAAGAGCCACCAGGGCCATCAGGGAGATGGAGATGTATTGGGTTGTACTTCACTGTTTGAGGTGAAACAAAAACCATTTTTAGCTTATTTATGTCTTCTAAAGTCAAATTCAGAGCTTTTTTTTTCTTTTTAGGCATATTTTTCATTGTGTAACCATTTTGAGCAAATTAATAGAGCAAGGACATACCATTGGGGAGCCTTGGATCAACATGTGTAGCCCATGAGGGGTGAACTGCCTCATCAATTTGCTGTGTTATGATATGGTGAAGTTTGCTTGCTATGTATTTCTGCTATTATATGTTAAACAATAAATTTAATTAACAAATCCTCACACATAAAACTCAGAAACATTACCAAATCTACTTTGTTTAACTTGCAAGTCATGGAGAACACTTTTCACACTAAATTAAATAGGAATGGATACTTTGCAGAGCATTAAAAATAGTTCCATTTTCAGAGCAAAAAAATATCTTGAGAGTTGGGCCATGGTGGACTACACTACATAGTGACTCTCACAACTATTGCAAAACCTGTGATACGTGCCAAAGGACGGGAAGGCCATTGCACAGAAATGAAATGGCCCTGCAACCGCAAATGGCCCTGCAAGCATTTGACGAATGGGCCATCGACTTTGTTGGGCCCATCAACCTGCCAGGAAAGAGGACAAGTGTGCGCTACATCATCACTGCAACTGATTATGTAACCAGATGGGACAAAGTAAAATCTGTGAAGGATTTCACTGTAGATACTCCTGCACACTTCATTTTTGAGCATATTGTTAGTATGAATCTTTCGTCGTAAAATATCACTTTAGCTACGCATAAAAAATAGCCCTAACATCGATTATGGCTGCAAAATATCTTTAAGTTTGCTGCACAAATCCAAATCTAAGCACAAAAGACATTAAGCAGATAAAACACAATATGGCTCCATGCATCCAATAGACAAGACAAGAACAATGTATTTAAAATAATGTTTTATATTATATTAAAGAATGGGGCACCTGAGAGGAAAACAAGAAAGGTTTTTTCTAGTTCTCCTCAATGGGATGGGTTCTTGAAAGTCCTCAACATTTAGATCGAAAATTCCTCTCTCTTATTGTGGTAGAAAACCTAGACAAACATAGAACTCAATGGGAGCTGATAAGGAAAAAATGGAAAATCGTGACCAAGAGTAGATATAGTGTGATCTAATGCAATGGAGGTGACTAATGAATGGGGAAAAACCTTTTATTTATAACAAAATATTGGGGTGTTCTAGAACTCGGTGCATGAATACAATATTATTAATCAAATTCTAGAATCACCCTTTAGGAATATTTTATTATATTTGTTGAAGGGAAAAGGTCTTTTAACTTGGGTCAATTCCTTTATTTATAAACAATAAATAAATAAATGATTTATTTATTATTTTAGGGAGATGGTGGGAATATAATTAAATAAATAATTATTTATTTAATTATTTAAAAATGATTTAGTCAAATTAACTAGAAATATTATTTAAATAATGATTTGAATAACTTATTCCTAGGAAATAATTAAATAAATAATGATTTATTTAATTGATTTCCTTGTTTTGGGTTAAATATGACCAGTAAAAATAGACAAATATTACTTTACATGGTGAAAGCAATTTTACTTAGGGTAAAATTGGTCTTACATGGTGTACTTGGGTTCATCTAATGATAATGAGTTAGATGACCAAAAAAATGGTGTAACAGATTGCCCCCCAACGTACGAGTGTTAGGAGAAAATTGTATGACCAAAGTACGTTGTAAGAACTCAATCACTAGGCATCATGAGGGAAGTGACAGAGAGAAATGTAAGTTAGTTTAATATGCTAAAGAACTAGACCCCGAGGAGATGAGACTTACAGGTGCAACAAGTCTCTAGGTGATGAAGTAGTACCAGTGTTAAAGGCGGCGAGGGAGGCATACCTATGCCCGCCGATACAATAGTACAAAGAATAAGGTGCGCAGAAAAACACGGAACGCAAGAATGAAGCATGTGCTGGCCTAAACATGAGCTAGATAAATAAAATGACGAATCCCACATACATGCGATGCCTAGAATAACCGTAAGGACTTATACCAAAATATTTTAGTACATGAGATACAAATATACCCAAATGCCCCCTACACACGTGGAAGGGCTCACAAAATCTGACTGATATATGCAAATGGGAGAGGTGCTGCAAGCGGTTGAGGCCGATATCATCAAATGAGAGGAGCTGCATCAAGGGCAGAAATGAAGAAGTCATCCGGGCATGTGGGGGGCTACCTGCAGGGCCACCCCCTCATGAGGGTTGAGACATCTCACACACGCCCAAGAATCACCAATAGCTGCTGCTACATCACTGGATCATCAAGTGTATAGATCATGATCATGCTGAGAAGAGCTCGAACCAAGGTACATTGCCCCATAGACCTGGCTTCTAGAGTAAATGAGCTGATGTCGACAAAATTAGGTCCACCATAGGTGAGGCAATAAGGGAACCCCAACTAAGGCACGAGGGAAAATAGTAGAGTGACAACAGATAGACACTAATGATGATGACGGAATGAGGGATATGGGGGAGCGGTTGGACTACTTCCCTTGTTAGAGCATAAAGGGCATGAATGGATTGGCAGCGATTGACACAATATTAGGGGGGAGAGGGGGCAAGGGTACTGAAGGCCATAATGTGTGACACGAGAGAGGGATCAAGCAAGAAAGGATGGAGGACTATAGCGGGGTACAAAGGGACTCGAAATGGACTCCATGAATGCGATGATGACTCGACTGGGATGCTCTAAACAAGGGTGACTCGATGGTCCTCCCTCATAGTAAGGGTCCAATGGGGGACCATAAAACCATGATTACAATAGGGTAGCTCATGACGAAAATCAACATGAACGAAGACAAGTAAGGAGGCAAAGTGGTGCCCCAAGTACAAGTGTCGTAAGTGAAGAAATTCGATTTTGAAAAGAGGTGAAGAGACCCTTCATGGACAAAATGGGTCCTGGTGAAATATCAAAACATGGAAAACTGATAGATACCCATTTGAGTTCTCGGTGGGAGCTTTCCAATGGTGCAGATTGTGTATCAAACGGGGCCACGGTTTGGTCGCAGCGGGCGAAAGAAAAAACGGGGGTTTTCTTCTAATAAGGCATTTTCCCTCCAAAATCATTCATTTGTTTGTGTAGCTGTGGTGAATGTGGAGAGGAGAGAAGGCCCTAAATCTTGCAGCGATCATAGCGGAAAAACTAACCATTGGAATTGTGATCCATCAATTTTAGGTAAGAGGCCTAATCCTACTCTCTATTTTTGATGGATTCAAATTTCAGATTAGGGTTTTAAATCTCAGGAACTGCCACTACTTCATCATTACGGTCGGGTCGCACTTTTTGGGGCAAAATCTGTGACTTGGGACCTGAAAAGTACGACCTAGCCTAGGATTTGCCCAAAAAGTGTGACCTGTTAAATGTGGGAGGTTTCAGTGCTGTTATGGGCTGAGATTCAGTTTTGGTGTAAGTTAATGCAGTTTTGCTAATCTGTAGACTGACAAAAATGGTGTTTTTGTGCACATATGGTAAAGATACGGATCAAGTGAAGAGACAGAGACTTAGGTACATTACAGATGGAGATCCAAGCAGATCAGGATGTCCATCCTGCACTGGCTAGGTATGAGGTTCTGAAATTTTTGGAGAACCCTTTGATGAGGGCTGAAGAGCCTTTGTTGGCCCGGATTATCAGTTATTGGGATCCAGATCATGAGGCGTTTATAGTGCAGGGGCATAGGATCAAGCTGACGGTCCAGGATCTGTATTTCTTGACTGGTCTCCCACCATTAGGGATGGTGGGAAATATGTAGCCAGTGTTACCACGGGGGCTTAACATTATAGAGTTTGTTGAGCGACATTGTCAACCAGGTGTCCGAGTCAAAGGGACTCAGATATCCATTGGAGATCTAGAGAGGTTGGAGACCCGGGCAGTGGTCGCAGCAGTGTTGCGGATCTTGGGCAGCCAGGCGTTCCATCACATCACTAGAGGGAAGATGATGATTTTAGAGAGTGTGTTGGGGGGGACCTACTATGGGTGGGCCCAGATGATGTTGGTGTCGGTGAAACGACAGCTGTCGCTATGCAAGCGGCAAGTGAATAATGATTGTGCCTATGGGACGGTGTTGTGTTCCTTCTTCTTTGAGAAGATCCCAACCTTGCGACCTCATATACAGTTACCTAATGGAGGTCCGAGAGAGCCTCGAATGCATCGGTGGGGATGATTACTATGTAGAGGAGGGGGAGGGGTGGTCGGACGGTTGTTCCAACCAGAGTTCTTCGCCCATTGGGATCATATGCCATTATACATAGATGACTATCCCTATAGCGGGATGAGTTCTTGGGGGGATCCAAACTTGCCACTTCCGCCTGGTCGAGTGTGGGGGCCCGATGGTAAGTGATAAGCAACTAATCTGTTATGTGCATTTTATAGTTTGTGACTAGTATTCATGGTACTAATATTTAGATGTTTGTGAATGAAAATATAGCTATGGTAAAACCAGCCGGATATATGGGACGACTGGCAGCAGCAGGAGCTACAGGTGCAAGTGGATCAAGGACACAGAGGAGAACAAGGATATGGCCGCTGCGAGTGGAGGAAATCCATCGTAGATGTGAGGGACTGCTGACTGGTGTGTTGAAGCGTGGTTGGCAGGAGTTAGATGACCAGTACATAGAGTTATGTATTGGGCTACCCTCGGAGTGGCGAGGTATCATGCGACGCATGGCGATGGCCGGTCAGGCAGTGCGTGATCTACGGGGCAGCGGAGGCGAGCCGTTGGGCTGGAGGCTCCTCCCGAGAGAGTGAAAGGACTGACCTAGAGTATTTGCTATGCAAGTATATATCGGTTAAATGCCAAAGCAGTCTATCTCAGTAACGATCTATAGTCTGTAATTCCGCTGCCATATTTTAAGAAAAATGAATAAAAAAAATTTCACCCAGTGTTTGATCCTGTAAATGGTATCAGAGCCAATTTATTGTGTGAGTGAGGTTATTTGCTGAGTTATCCTTTTTTGTTGAAAAGATATTGTTTGAGTGGATCGCCGAAGTTTTCTTGATGTCGTGAATAGCGTCGTAGCCTATGTTAGTCGTGGTGGCGTTGAAGGCGTTGAGGACGTTCGACTAGAATTGTACGCGAAGAAACTGCAATATCTCAGCTAAGTGATTTCCCAAATACTTCCTGATAACTTACTCTTGTTAGTATCTACACTCTTTCTCTGTGCAATGGATTCATCTTCCAGATCTATGGGTCATTTTGGTTCGAAACATTTTTATGATTTAGAAATTGAAGAACAGTTCGTTCTGGTCTTGAGTCACTCTGTCTTACTCCTGAAGCTCCTTCTAATTCTTCCTGTTTAATTTTAGAAGAAAAAAACCCTTGTGTTGCATGGAAACTTCCTGAATTTTCTCCTTCTGATGTATATAAAGGCATTTCTCCTTTTCAGTTCAAAGCTTTGAGTCAAATAAAAATCAAAGAGAATTCTATTCGCACTGAATTGAATTTAAATTCCATGATGACTGTTCCTTTATTAGAACAGAAGCATATTCAAGCTGCATTAAAGTCTGGTTACAAGTATGTCCATCTGGGGATGGTGAGAGTAGGCCTCAATGCTCTCCATAGAAAAGGTCAAACTACATTCTTTTTCTCGGCCTTGCTTGATAATCGATGGACATCCTTCACAAAAGCCCTCATAGGTGGCATTGAGACCACCTTATCAGATGGCCCTGTCTAATATGATGTTTTCCCAGATTTTTCTGTTGCCCTTGATGATCCTAATATTCTGAAATGTCTCAATTTGGGTGTTCAAACCCAAGGATATGAAGATTTTGACTCCAAGTCCAAAAATTTGACTATTTTCTATATTACTTGTGTTCGTTTTTATAATACAACTATTCCAGCTGTGTTGCATGCTCCTGAACAAGGATCTGGTACTGTCACACTAATCCAGTATGATTCTGCCTGCAACCCTGTTGGCCCATTGTCAGTCTCCAAAAGATCACTTACTCCTCCAGATGAATGGGTTACTAATTGGAAACGCAATACCAGGAAACCTATTGCAATTGCTCAGTCCATTATCTCTGAGTCTGATGACCATGTTGTCACCCGATTCCCAAAAAGACGAACAATTGAGAGTGGTGAATCTTCTACCTCTTCATTGATTCCAACTCTTACACAGGCCTCATCAAAAGAGCCTATGGTACTAATGGATCCAGACATTTACACTAAGATAAAGGCATGGTTTGCAGAACCCCCTGCAAATCTTATTTCTCCTACAACCTTTGTACAATATGTAAATCCTCCATTAGCTTCAGTCTGTGATCACCCTCATTGTTTAAAAACACACTGTCAATTCTCCACAGACCCTCCCCAGCCACATGGAGAGTCATCTGATCAATCCAGGAGAATAAATATGATTAAGTTTGTTCCTTCTTCAGACTTTTCTGAAAAAACTTACAAGCAAGTTACATTTTTTAATGTGCATGAAGATATCCTTGTACAGTCTATCTCACCTACCACATCCCGTGGCTTAGGTTTTGTTGATCCTTCAGATATTCCTTCTTACAGATGAAATCCAATAGATAAAATTCCAAAGTTTGTTGAAATTCCTTCAGATTTAGAAATCATTTCATTTTTGAAAATATTCAAAGGAATTGGCCCTTATGATCCAGAAGATCCATGGAAAAAGAAGATTTTCAACTAGGACATCTACACTCATGAAAAGGAACACTTGTACATACAAGAAGTAAAACTTCTGGATAAAAAGGATAGAAAAGAATTTAATTGTCAGAATGATTATGAATGGAAAGCTTGGATGCAAGCCAATAACCAGTGGATATCATTCTATGAATGGTACTATCCTTCAATAAATCAAATTGAAGAATCTTTGATCAAGCAGTTCAAAAATGAAGCCAAACAGAAAAGGATCAAACAGTCTGATGAATATGTTGATTCTAGATTGGAACAACATTCTGTTGTTATTCCATCTCCCTTACAACTGCCAGTATTTTCTCCTAAAATACAGTCTATGCTATCTAAGCCTAATTTTCCCAAATCTTTGATAGCAGTTCGAACTAAAGGGGAAAATTTAATTAAAGAAGTTTTCTTGCAGTTTAATGTAAGCATGATAAGAACAGGAACACCCAGCAAGCATAAATGGGAACTTCTTGATGGTTCAATGTTTGAAACTAATACAGAATTTCCTCCTTGGAGAAATTTTGTGATTAGACAACAAGATGGAAAGATGTATACGTTACTTCCATCTCATATTGATGAATCTTCATTATCTATAAAAGAATCAATTGCAGCAACCAACTGGATGAATTTGGCAATCTCCAGTTTGGAAAAATTTGTGAAGAAATAATTCTCATCTCTTGATGCAGTTATCTCAGAGATTAAATTGATGATTGGCAGAGTCTTGCAAAAACAACACTATAATACTACTTGTCTGAATGAGAGGATCAAGGTACTCACAGAGAATGATCAGGCTATTGCCCAAAGTCTTGATAGACTTACCCTGAACACAAACAAGAAGATCCATGAAGCTACAGTAGCTCATGGTAAGGAACTGGTCAAGCTAAACTCTAATCTTGACATAATAAAGAAACAGGTCTATAATGTCTCTACTGGAATTGAATCATTAAAGAAGCGGCCTAGTACTACTGCAGAGGCATATAAATCCTCTAACTTGTTCTCAGATCCTAAGGTGTCATTACCATACACTATCACATCTTCTGTTGAAAGTCTAATAAAGGCACCTAGTTCTATTAGTTTCCCTCCAGCGGATGCTACTTATAACTATTCTCATTTTGCTAATCCCAGCTTCTTTGGTAAAGCACAGCGAGACATAGATACTTGTGCAGTCCGTCTGTCTGAATTTCTTCAAGGAATCGATAAAGAATCTGAGACACCAAAAGATGAGCCAGAAACCAGCCTCCATAAGATTGATGCTCTCGAGCTTGAGGATCTAGAAGCCTATGTAAATAATTTTTCTGCTGAAGATAAAGTACAATTTGGTATAGAAACATCTGCAGATCTAGATGCAACCCAAATTCATGCTACTTCCTCTAGATCTAGATCAGAAACTACATGGAATCCTGCTCCAGACCATAGAGATGTTATGAAATCAGAATATCATAAAGATTGGTCTGCAAATTCTACTTATTCTTGGAACATAGACAACTGTACCGAAGCCGAAGTCATGTCTGTGTTACATTCGATGCTAGTTTGTTATAGAACATATCTTGCTGATGATATTGGTCCTATTAATGCAACCAGAAGAATAATTGGTGGGTTTGAAGGCACCCTTGATTCCTGGTTGAAAGCAGAAACATTGAAAGATCCTACTCTTATCACAGAATGGGAACAATCAGTCATTTTAAATGCTGATGGTAGCACTTATATGGATCCGGTCACTCATCTTCCTGTGAATAATATGATTGGTTGTCTTCTGTATGGTATTCAAGTAAATTTCATTGGTTTTCCTCAAATTACTAATGAAATCACCACAATCACACTGTTAGCCATGAAGTTGCATAACATGCAACATTTTGATGAATATTTCAATGAGTTTCTACATCGGCTCCATTCTCTGACTCCTGATTTGATTCTTGAACCTAAATGGAAAGAAATTTTTGTGTCCTCTCTTCCACATTGGGTTTCTTCGGCTATAGTGAATAAACTCCCGGGAAAAATGGGAGATTATAAGTTTGGTGTTATTCGACAGGCTGTTAAAGCTGTCATTGTGGAGCTTTGCTCCCAGATGAAAATTGCCCGTGCTGCTACAAATCCTAAAAAACCTCATGGCTATCAACAACTCTGCAAGCAGTGGCATCTTGGAAAAGCTGGCAATTCAGAGGGGCGTAGACGG
>CM076581.1:1354145629-1354241846 GCA_034641835.2 Pinus albicaulis
AGCACAGAACGAGGATATGGTCGCTCTGGTGGAGGACATCCGTTGTAGATGTGAGGGGTTGCTGATTGGTGTGTCGGAGCATGGTTGGCAGGATTTAGATGTTCAGTTCATAGAGTTATGTATTGGGCTACCCTAGGAATGGAGAGGTATCATGTGATGCATGGAGATGGCTGGTCAGACTGTGCGTGATCTACGAGCTGCGGGATCAGAGCCGTTGGCTCGGGATCCTCCAGAGAATGATTAGATGTAGGGCAGATGGTTCTCCCCGACGTTTTTGTAGGGGCAAATGGTGCCCCCCATTTTGTAGTTTTGTTTTTTGTACCATGCTATGGGCATGTCATATGTTTCAGAGCAGATGGACTCTAAAAACACATGTTATATGATATATATGATTTATGTACATTTTGTTGATGATGTGAAATGTTATTGTCTTGTGTGTGATAAATTCCAGTCTAGAACATGATTTTCGATTTGATCTACGTAGTGATTTTGACGTCGAGGGATATGGTTGAAAGTAATGAATCTAAATTCACGTATCAAACGTTTCACTTGTAAATATTGTCTAAACATAATAGGGTTATGCACACGATAGACACCATTAAGTTGTAGGACAATAAGGAGGGAATCTAAATGAACATGAAGATGGAGGATGTGATGAGAGAGGGAATCGGCTAAGAGAACACGTACTGCATCATATTCGGCCTAATTATTGGTGGCATTACCAATGCAGACCCCATTTGCAAGAACCAAGGTATGCAAAGGGGTAAAGATGGCCCATGTTTCCAAAGTGAGATTCTGGGAATAGCGACTTGCCCCATCGGCCTAGCCAAGATAATGTGTGGACGAGAGGGCCAATGTAATAGTGTCACAAGACAAGAAATGGGAGGGATGAGCAAAAGGATGGCAGCGTGAGTAGATGATAGACATCCATTGGTGGCTATGGGAGGGAGCAGTCCAGGTAGGAAGTCTAGGAATCACAGATCGACGAGAGGGAGATGAATGAGAACTATAGGATAAAGAATAGGTACTCAGGCTGTGAAGAACATCGAAGATACAGATGGTATGATCGTGATTATGGCAGGAAATGGAAGGGTCAAGAATACCATACGACACTGTAAAGCTACCTAAATCATCAGTATGGTAAGAGAGGTGCAGATACGGGTCATCACGGGGAATAACAGAAGAACAAGTAAAAAGATGGTAAAAAAATGAAGAGCCCGAGAAAGCATCTAAAGGAGGATCAAGCAGAACAGATGGAGTGGATTCAGAGGGAATGTACTCCAAGGGTCGTGCGGATGATCATAGGTATAGGAGGTGAGCAGCAGGTTCTGACATCTCAACATCAGGGGGAGGAATTTCAATGGTAGCAGGGGGATCCTCGAGTAGGCCTGATGCATATTGAGCAAGGATGGGAGAGGCGGATTGATTTTGTTCAACTTCGTACTCATGAATGACCTCTAAAGAGGCTCGGTAATGTGTGAGGTAGGGACAAGGGTGAGAGTAATGGCCATGGACACCACACAGAGCACAAGGTTTGTTGGTCCGAAGAGTCTTTGGGTTCTTAGCTGCGGATGAGGAAGAAATAGAGGTTTCAGGGACCATAGATTTAGGGAACACAACTTTAACCATGGGTTGGATACAGGGCAACTCAGGACAAGTATGTGTGGGATGACCGATACCATCACATAAGGCACAAGGCTTGGTAGGTGGGGGAGGGGTAGGTTCGGGTGCAGTGGCCTTGTATTTGGATGCCCGCTTTCAAGTTTTTCTTTTCTTGCCTGTAGTTGTCGCAGCATGAGGAGGGTCCTACGGAGGGGCTAGGGGCACTGTAGCAGTGGAAGGAGCGAAGGGAATTGGTTTCACTGGTGTCATAGCTATGTATGGGTTAGGGTGGTTTGGTGGGGTCTCGGCTAGAGGAGTAAGATACCATACTGGAATTTCCATGGTTAAATTAGGGACGGAAAGGATGGCCATGACGGGAACCAAATAGATGCCGGGGGGGGGGGGGACCAAGGAAAGGTATCTGACCGGCGGGGTAATGACCAGGAGGGACAGCTCCCATGTGATGGAAACTTGAGGGAACTAACTTAGGAGGGTAGGGAAGTTCCTAAGTGTGAGGGGGATGGGAAGATCCAAGAGAAAAAGGGTCGGTCGACCGAAGCGAAGGGCTAGGAGTAGGTTGCGGTAGGAAATATTGAGGTTGCTGACTAACTGAAGCAGGTTGTGAAAGGCCAGCCTAAGACGACTGCATCATGCAAACATTCTCTAAACTAGGGTCAGAGACATGAGGAGGAGGAGGACTAGGAAAAGTTCCAAGCAAGGAGGAGTCTTTGTAGACGGCAGGGGAAACACTGGTCAAAGAATCAACCGTTGGCTTATTGGTGACAGTAGAGATGGTGGACTCAGGGGAGGTCTGAGATTTTGGTTCATTATAGGTCAGCTAGTCAATGGTGACAATCTTGAAATTATGAGGAAAGAACATCTTGCGGTGGACTACGGATGGGACGTCAGACATGGCATAGGTGTAACTACGCCCCAAGAGAATGTTGTAGTCAAGAGGGGTGTCGATAAATTCAACATCGACACAAACAGTCTTGCCTGCAAGGGTGATAGGAAAATTACGAAATAGGTCAATGGGCTGGGAGGCATGGCCATCCCACGCATAAAGGGTGATTATGGAAGGGGCCAACTCAGGGGATCTGAGTTGTTTCCAAACCGAAGCGGACATTACACAGGTAGATGTCCCCTCATCAATAATACACCGAGCGAAATTGGCATTTCGGATTTTGACTGGGATTTGGAAAGCAACTAAAGGAGGGAGAGGGGGATGGTCTAACTAACGGGCGTCGAAAACAATCAATTGGTCATCAGCAGGATCTACAGCACCCACGGCAGATAGTAGAGCCTTCTTTTGAGAAGGACATGACTGGAGGAGTTCCAGTGTTGAAATGGTAGCAGGAGATTATGCCAGATCATCTACTATGCTATATGAATGGGCAGCCCGACCAGAGGCATCATTTTGGTGTAATGGTCCCTTATGAGACTTGGGATGAACCTAGGCTTTGGGCGGAGGGATTTGCAAGGGACCATTGGGTGTTGACAGAGGCTCTGTAGGACCTGAAGATGGAGACTCGAAGACAGAAGGAATAGGAGGCGTTAAATACTGGCGGGACCATGTTTGGAGGTTG
This sequence comes from Pinus albicaulis, assembly GCA_034641835.2. Lineage (NCBI taxonomy): Eukaryota > Viridiplantae > Streptophyta > Pinopsida > Pinales > Pinaceae > Pinus > Pinus albicaulis. The sequence goes on from CM076581.1 coordinate 1,354,148,818, forward strand.
AGGTCAACGGTGAGAGGTGGGTCAAAGGCCATCATGAGAATTTGGTAATCAGATGAACCAGAAGGGGAAGGTTGAGTGGTTACCGGGGCATGAGGGGGTTGAGTGTCCATGAATCCTTGTTGAGGTAAAGGATTGGTAAACATAGCGGGTTGAGAAGTAGCTGGGGTGGGAGGGACAGCAGGGAGGAGTGTTGTCCTTGCATGGTGGCCTGAGACTCCCACATCTTCTGCATTTGGGGTAATAAGGGAAAATCGTGAGTGTAGTGACCATAAACAACGCAACATGAACAGGGCTTATTGGTGCGAAGTGGCCTGTCTAGCTTGGGCTGAGAGCCCTGTGGCTAGTTGGCAGTGGTAGGGTCGATACTGGAAGGATTGGGTCCCTGGTCACCAGAAGCGGATTGGTTGCCTTTTCTCTTTCTTTGAGAAGGAAGAAAATTAGGTGCCCCCTGCTGTGCAAATACTTTCCCTGGAGGGGGTAGTAATTATGGTTGCGGGGGTGGAAAAGGCAAAGGAGTGGGAGGTCTGAATGATGGAGGAGCTGGGACACCAGGTTGTGGATACGGATAAGGGGTAGGATGGGCAACATTGAGGTAAGCAGGAGGGTGGGAAAAAGGAGGAGGCATGCCATATCCTGGATACATGCTACCTGGAGGGGAAAAAGTGCCGGAGGGAAGCCCGGAAGAGGCTGGGCAGAGGTATGGGATAGGGCTCCAATGATACCGGTGGTAGAGTGAGATGCCCCCGAGGCATTAGGGACACCAGGCTTGGGGAGGTTAGGAAGGATGGTATAAACATAACCAGGTTGGACATAGATAAGGTCATATTTCAAGGCTATTTGGAGGGCGGCTTCTTCATTTTGGGGAAAATGGGATGAGACATATTTGCCAATGGGAGGTAAGAGAGACCGAAGGAACCAGTCCATGTAAACCCGATCTTCAAAGGGGGGAGCGCGACACAAGCTTCATCTTCGTCGCCATTCCTATACATGAGCGGAAAGGCTGGTCGAAGAGAATTGATGGAAAGAAGTTAAGAGTTCAGTACCAGTGTCGTATTGGAGAGGGAGCTGGAAATAAGATAAAAAGGCTTGGGCAATGGTCACAAAGGTGGTATGGGAAGAGGTGGCTTGATCAACATAACATTTAGAAGCTTCACCGGTAAGCATGCGTTGGAAAAATCGAAGATGGATGGAGTCATCGGTGATGGAATTGGAGGAACACCACATGTGGAAAGATCAAATATGGTTAGAGGGATCTTCACTAGCAAGGCCTTCGAATTTGGGAATGTAGGAGGGGAGCTTGGTTGGCATAGCAGGCCAACTGAAATTGTGGAGAATAGGATCATTGATCAACTGATTGAAATTGGGGAGACTGAGGTTGGCCATATAAGGGAGTAGCAGGGCAGTCAAGGTAGGTCTCGTAGGGGTTCCACTGGAAACGGACCCAACAGTAGAACTAGCGTTAGGGCTAGGTCTTGAACTAGACATGGTGAAGGTAACAGGGGGGGAACCAGGAGGAGGGGGAGAACCCGAAAAATTAGAGGAAGAGTCGGAGTGCAGACTCGGGGGAGGACTTACTCGATGACGATGGGCAGGAGGAATTCGACCAACCGAAAACTGAGGGTGAAGGCCAAGAAGTCTCCGGGACAAATGCCTTGGAGGCACAATGACGACGGGAAGTAGAAAACCGATAGGGGCAGGGAGGGGTAAAATCAAGAGAGATCAATGTCGAAACAAGGGAAGAGAGGTGCAGTGTCAATTGATTTTAAAGGCTTTGCCAGGCAGTGTTAACCAGGCTTTTCTTCACTTAGGGTCAGTGTGTGGTGTGCGTTAATTTTAATTGTTTAAACCCAGATGTTTCGAGAGTAAAAGAAAAAGTGTGCTGCGTAACTGAAAATAAATCTGCAGTAAATGAGACTAAAAGATCAGAAAATTAACAGCTACTAATGCATCAATCTAACCCAAGAAGGCGGGTGTCTCAAAACTAGTCTATAAGAGGGAAAAACGAAGAAAAGCATGCTAAAAAGAGGCCAATAGATCTAAGGTCGAGAGGGACCAGGATCTAAAGGGGAAATCTGCTGAAAAGAGGTGCAGAGAACAGTAAAGATGCAGAGGCAAGGTTGCTACTAGAAAGGAGGAGATCAACTAAAAATAGAAGGGACAATGAGGCGGCCCTAGAAATGAACCCAAACAAAACTATATGAGGTGATTTGAAAGGGGGAGGAGCTGATCTAAAGAGATCTTATACTAAGGTATCAAATCTGAAAGCAACAAGGCTGAAACTCTGGAAATTCAAACTTCTGAAACAACAAAAACTCTCCAACAAGAAGTGGAGGGTATGCTTTTCAAATATTTTAATGAGCGAAAGAGGTACACACTTTTTTAATGAAACAATATAGGCCTTGAATGAATAATTTCGGATCCACCATGCAAAAATTACCCCATATCATCCATAGGGAAATGATGTTGTCGAAGCTTTTAATAAAATCTAGGAGCAGGCACTAACCAAGGTTTATCATGTTTATCGCAGTGACTGGGACGTGCACGTCTCGTCAGTTCTGTGGACCTATCGAACCACCTGCAAGAATTTGACTGGGAAGACACCGTTTAGGTTGGTTTATGGCAAGGAGGCCATTATGCCCATGGATTATATTGTTCCCAGCCTGAGCATAGTAGCCTTTATGAACACGGCGGAGCCGGATATCGTGGAGGAGCATTTAGCATAACTTGTGGCCTTAGAGGAAGATCGTGTCATTGCTAATTTCCATCAGCAGGTTCAGAAGGCTCGGGAGGCTGCAAAAGACAAATGGTTGGCTCTGGATGAACATCAGAAAGTTGTGATTGATACACTTTAGGCTGAGCCTCAGGCTCTGCATCTCAACACCAATACCTTGCAATAAGTATGATTTAGGCAAGGTAAACCCCAGCAACAAGCAGCGCAGTACTCAGTACATCGAAAAGTCGCCTCTACCCTCTCTCGGGCGCAACCCTCATGTTGATTCCACCCGACTTAGGAGTGTAAGTCCAGGCCTGCGTAGAGGTATAGTTGGATCTAGCCCACCTGCCACATGAGCTATTGCAGATCCCTGATGCATCCTTGTTTGAAGAGAATCAACACAGAGACTATCAAGTGCACCAATATCTCAGTACATTTGAACAGAAAATTGAAGAAAATATTGCTGAGGAGACCCAGGCACAGGCTACATTTACCTTTGTCACCGCGCAACAGACATAGCTAGAGCACCTAATTATTAGGCTCTACGTGGACGTCTCCAAAGATATCCCAGCTTCCGCCACCCCCCAGGCCGAGATTGAGGGGTTGGTTCCAGCGCTAAAGGCCTCAAGGACCGAGATCTAAGCAGTCTAGACAGAGATGGAACAACACATTGTGCCCTTGCAGGACAAGTTACATCCAGAAATCCCACCTGAGGTAAGTGCCCAGTGAGCTGCGCTGGTTACAGAGTCCACCAATATCATTACAGGTCAGATTGCTCAGGGTTTAGAAATGTTGGAAACAGATATGTATCTATGGACCAAGGTACAATACGACCCTCTCCTGCATGAAATAAACCAAGAGCTGCGTTAGAAGGAAGAAGAGTTTGATCAAATGGAGGCTACACTGACCACTCTCGTGCCCGCTCAGTGCTTAGCTCGACTGCACACCAGCCATACGCTCAAAGACAACATGGAAGCTCTTTGGAAATGGAAGAATACTTTGAGTGATCACCTCAAGCCGTGGGCTGATGAGGCCCTCATGCCATCTCAGGATGTCAACATCGCACTGAAGCAACTGAACCAGACATTGGAGAGAATCACTACTGCTACTGAAGGCCCAACGTCACAGAAGTTGGTGGAGATAGCCCAGAATGTTGCTACGCAAATTGAAGGAGTACTACCCCCGCTAGTTGATAAGATCAAGCAGCTTCAGGTGAAGATGCAGAACCCACGGCCACAGTGACTCGGGACGAGTCACAATATTGTGTTGCGGGCCTGTTGGAGCGGGGCTCCCTAAGCTATGAATTTTGTATGTTTTGATATTAATTAGTCCTGCGTAGGGGTTTTGCTGCAGGTCAAAGGCCCTTATGTTTTTTAATGGGTCAAAGGATAGCCCTAGGGTCTGCAAAAAGGATAGCTTAGGCCATGTCGATATAAATAGATGGATAGTTTGAGTCTAAAGGAAGGCATGAATTAAGACGGATGCTACGTGCGAACTATTAGATCTATTTTGGGCTATTTTGGGTAAGGAATCCTACTGGCTATGTGCGCAGAGATCCTCAGTCCTACTATGTATGGACCCCACTAGTTGTGTGCACGGGCTGGTTTTGGTTGTAACTGGGTTTTGGGTTACTAATGTATGCAGAATATAGTTGAATTATCCTTGTGCTATCTAGATCGATTGTATTTACTGTTGATGTGAATCTATGGTATCTATTTAAGTTACAATTACATATGTATTATCTTTTTATGTTATGAATGTATCTGTAGCTACGTTTATGATATTATGTGCTGATAATTACTGATACGCACGTGGATGTGAAGGTACTGACTAGATCTGTGAATGGTAGTAGCTCTGTTATGGTTAATTAATGTTTATACTATTAAAAAAAGTCAGCGAATAGACCTGCTCTATGTGAATCTGATAAGTTGTGAATGTAGAACTGCCTTACTTACCTACTCTCTCCCAAGGTCCAGAAACCTGGTTCCAGCACCCTCCCATACTACTTCGGGTGAGACCTTGGCCTGCAAAAGTAGGTCATTTCCGAAAGGGCCAGCAGTATAGGGGTTTGTTGGAAAACCTTAACCTCCGAACCTGGGTCAAGAACCCTGAAGCCAACACTAGAGCCAAATTTCATTTGGATAGCTTGCTGGAGAAGGCCAAGAAGGACAATGATATTCAGAGGAAGATGGAAAAACACTATGCCATGAGAAACATAATTGCAAGGGCTAAGCTCAAACGAGCCCATGCAAAGATTCAAGCTTTGAACGAAAAAAATGAGGAGAGGTTAGAAATACTTTCTGAGGTGTCTCTTCATGCCTATAACCCTATATCAACAAGCAAATTCACAATTTTGAGAAATTTTGGCACATTTGGCACTGTGGTGCATTTTTTGGATTTTCGGGAAATTTTGACACACATTCACACTGCCATAAACGCAGTGCCCTTGGCACTGTGATTTTTCTTGGAGCATAAATGAAGGAATGGTCACCACCATCATGTTCAAAATAATGAGGACATCAAATCTAGCAAATTTCAGAGTATTTGGAGGATAACTGGTCCCTTAAAAAGGAAAAAAACCACCAAAAAAACATGTTTCTACCCTTGTTTTTGTCTAGGTGCTGCACTAATACCAGTCTTGGGAGAAACGATTTTTGACAGAGTAGATGGACACCATTTTGGATGTTGGAGGCATATTTGGAAACTAGACTTATATTTCTTTCCAATGAGCTATCATGGAGAGAATTTGTAAACCAAGAAGTCCTACGAAAGTGGCTTTCAAGAGAGGTTGTTTTTTTCTATCATGGCATTGCGCTTTTGCTAGGAAATTATCATTTTCACCATCTTCAACATTTTTTGAATTTTTAACTTTTTACTTGGGAAAATGAGTAAAATCACTAATGTAAATGGTCATGGTGAATTTAAATGTCATTTTTTGACTTTTATCTAAGGTAGATATATTAGATAAGTCCTCTAGAGGTCAAATGAATCATTTTCCTCTCTTTTAGAGGCGAATTGTTGAGTTTTCCTAGTCTTCAGATTGTTGTTTGGGAGTAGGAGAAACTGATCCCTATCTCATAGATTCGACTCCCTAAGGCTAGGAAGAGTGGTTTTGAGGTATATTTAATGTATTTTATCATTCATTGTAATTTTTGGACTCATTTGGAGCTTGGTCATCTCAAGAGACATATTTGTATTAGTTTGGCTTGGACATTAATGATAAATTTGCAGCTATTTCTTTGGGATCCATTTGGTATGCAGTGTTTGGAATAGTTTCTTCTTTTTTATCGTTTGTATGAATGTATTTTTAGCTCATAAACCATTTTCATGTCTATGATATGCTTAATTTCAATTTGAAAAGAAAAATTCATCTTTCATGCTCTGTTTTGGGGAATTTAGCATAATTTGTTTATTTTCTTCAGTTTAGGGAGAATTCATTCAAGATGCTCTTCCTAACTCCTCGCCATTATTTTCACCTCACCATAATAATCCTTTGAAATTTCAAACCTTCTACCTACCTTGCCCCTTCGAACCCCTGCAAATTTTGACCTAATTTCCTTTCCCTAGTTGTTTGTGTAATATTCCCAAATGGGGAATGCAACAATGCAATGCAGAAAGATAGGAAAAGAAAATATATAATATTTTATATAGCAAGAGGCCAATATGCTGACCTTTAAAATGTATTTACAGCAGCAAAATATATGTAAGAGATGGCCCATAAGATGCATAACAGGAAATACAAGTCTCCAATGAGAGAAAACCCTCAAAATGAGGTGTTGCAACCATGTATTAAGACTGAAAAAAGCCTTACAACGTTATTTTATTGGATTTGCAACTGTTGTAGATTACACATCAGATTTAGAGAAAATATGTGCATAAAACATTAGATCTATATCAGATCCATACACTATACAAGCTCCTTTAATGAACCCCCTTGGGGTTTTCAGCAAAATGGCATGTACAAGTTGTAGATCTGAGATATAAGACTGCAGATCTACTGAAATATTCAGATCTGGAAAGTGGATCTGATCTGATATGAACAATAGGATGATCTCCGCCAATAAATCTCCAAAGTGAAGGGCAGATCCCCAACACTCAGAAAATCACTCTCCAACTAGTGTGCTGAACCACCTTGCAACTACACCTACAAAAATAAAGGAGATTTGGATCTATACTACGCTTTAGGGATCAAAATGAGGTTGGCCTCATGCCAAGATCTGAAAATGATACTCAAGCACTCCAATATTTTCCTCTCAATGAAGTGGAAACCTCCTCCACTGAAAAGGAGCACAGAAATGATCTAGATCTGAAAGATCTATTCTCCACTTGCTGCAACTTGCAAAAAAAACCAAGCCCTCAACAAGATCTACACTGGAGTTGAAAGAAGTAGCTTGGCCTTAAGCCAGATAGTGGACTATGTAATAAAAACTCTCCCAAGAGATACTCAATGGGAAGAGGTGGGATTCCCGATTAGGAACACCCAATGCTAAACAGCATTCAATCTCAGCTAAACATAAAAATAAAGATATATGTCTAAACAAACAATATATTCATAAATATGATAACCATAAACAACCTTCTAATGCTTCCATCCCCTTCCTTTTATAAGGCAATATCTTGCAAACCCTAAGGCACTTCCAATGAAATGGCTTCTTTCACACAAGGCATCTCCATCTAAAACTTCGATGTGCCTCATTGATGGCCACTCCACCATTACAACGTTGTAGATTTGGTCAAGGTTGACCCAGCCAAAGTGATCTAATCCCTTTCACACCAAGGGTGCTGCAATTAAGCGGAAAAATATGATCCACTTTCACATGAGAAGTGATTTTATTCACCATAAATTGTTTTATAGGTCTCCCCACCCACTTATTCACCTATATAAGTGACAAAACAAAATTTTAATAATCCCATCAGTTGTAAGAAATTTAGGAATATTACAGTCCTCCCCTCCAAAATGTTGTTTGTCCTCAAGAAACTACAAGTACATTGCAAAATCTCCAATGGATATGTCTCCTCCCCAGAATACAAGTTTTCCTTTAGTTAATAAACCAAATAGCTTTCATCATAAAGAAGTGGGAGATATATGGAAAGAATTATATGTTGTCCATTGGTCTCCTCAAGACATGAGAGATGATAAATGTTGGGTGCTTCAACCCTAATGAGAAACTCCAATCAGCATGCTATCATCCAAACAAAGTGAGCCATCCTTGGTAGCTCATAGAAACAGTCACCAATACCCTACTTATGCAATGTGTAGGGGCTGCATGGCTAAAAATGAGAGGTAATATTGTTCAACTTATGCTGTCTCTCCCTCCATTTATGATAAATTTGGAGCTGCTGATCTTGGGATGCAATAATATAGTCCTCATGAGGCCAAAAGATACTTGGAATCTCATGATTCCACCCATTGGTTCTAGGGAGCTTCCTTGCCCAATCCTCCATGCATATAGTGAACAGAGTATCATCACCATATGGACTCCAAAAGAAACATGGACTAAGTGTAATATGACATATTGGATGGTGACAATAGTCCATCAAGTGAGACCATAATTGTTCTTCTTCTTGTTGTCTCCAAACATGATGTGATGAGTGGCCATCTAACCACCTTCTTGCTTCCATGAGCTTCTCAAAATATTGAAAATAATAGAGGATATTAGGTGTTGGCTGAATATGATCCGAGAAAAAACATGTCTTGCCAAAAACCCTCCTATGTGAGAGGCTTCTCCCAAAGACATAAGTCAATCCTATGGTACCTTTCATAAGGAAACAAGTGATTTAATGTGGTAGCCATATAATGTCCCATCCTCCTCTTGAAGCATGAATAAATTTGGGAAGTTTTATTCTCAATGGACACATCCAAACAATGTGTCATGCCTCCAATCATGTCCTGTTACAGGTCAAAATACCTCCTCATCAGCTCAGAGGGGAAGACAAATATGGAAGAAGTACAAAGACCTAAATTAAACCAATTTCTTCCAGGGTAACACATCTATAGAACAGAACAAGAGCATTATAACGCAGGAAAGAAATATATTAGCCGCGTTAGTGGCTAGGGCAATGCTCTGTTTACACTTGATGGTCGCGTTACCCGTGTTTTAAGTTTGAATTGGGAAAAGAGCGCGGAGAAAGATTTGAATCTCCGACTTTCCCTCACGAAGGAGTCAGTGCACAAAGGAAACTGCATAAGCACCAGTTCATTATTGGTCATTGCCATAGAAGACTGAACTCCAAGAGAGGCAAAAGCATGGAGATCAAGGAAACATCTAAGCCTTTTCCATTCCAAACTAGTGGAAAGAGAAGGGCAACAATGGCTTTCTCCCTCTCCTATAAGAAGGAGCTGAAGGCTCTTAATTGGGTCGAAGGATTGCTCAAAGGTTCTTGCATACTTGTGGAATAGAGAATAGTGTGACATTGTGAAGGCCAAGAGTCAAAGAGGCTCCTAGAGAGTTTGTTGGCTTGGACTTCTTCACTTGGTAGAGAAGAGAGATTGGGAGACTGAGGAGGGCTTGGTACAACCGATGGTTGTAATCCTCCTTCTTTCAAAATCAATAGAACTATGTTCGTTTTGTCCATTCGATGCTTAATGTTATATTGTTATTTCAATATTTGTTTAGTATGATATGAATGGCTCATATGTGTATAATCTAGATGTTTATTGTTGATTTAATTGATAGAATACTTGTTATATCAGAAGTTACGCGGGTGCTTTGACTGATTGCAGGATTCAGATTTGGAGCCGGTGGAGGAAGGACTCTTGCTTTGCTGCGTAGTGCTCTCCAAAGGATTCTAAAGTTGTCAAAGAGGTAATTCTCTGTTGTATTCCTTCAAGTTATTTCAAGCTAATATGAACATGCTCATACCATCTTTGTGAACAGCATAGCTAATCTGACTGTCTGCCTCGGGCACCGGAAAGCCCTGAGAGGGATATACGAAAACCAACCACCCAAGCAGTTTACCCTATAGAAGAATTGGCGACTCCGCTGGGGAGTGTCCCCATAGTTTCCGGACTATTTTTCCCTTTATTTCTTCTCTCCTCTATTCAGTATCCTTCCGACCATTTTTTGATGCCAGTAGACATACCAAGCGCTTGCAGAGTTCAATCCTGTGCCTGTCTGGCCAACTGAAGAGCTTTTCCCTGGTTAACGCGACCTATGCAATATATCCAGTGCATTATAACGCAGTCTAGGCTTAAATACAGTGCGTTATAACGCTGTATTTTCTCACAGACAGAGCGTTACCCAGCCAAAAACCCTATTGTTCACTTCTGTGACTGTGTTTTAGCTGTGGAGTTTTTTGGCCACCAGTACCTTTCACAGACCGAATCCCTGTACTTGTCTGCTAAACTGGCATTGATTATTTGTTTCTCTTATTTAGTTAGTGTGCAAAGCATTTACTTTTTTAAAGAGAATTTTTTTTTTTTTAATATTTTTCTGCATTTAAGCTGAGTTTATTCTGAAAGTTTGGTTCACAGACTGTTAAAAGAGGTAGATAGAAGTCTGAATCTTAAAAGTTGAGCTGTGTTATTTACATGTTGGTGCATGGATGATTGAAAAATAAACCTCTCCTTGTAGAAACATTGTTCATTGAAGTTAATATTTAGAGCATGTTTTGCATGGTTTCTTGAGTCAGAGTCTCACTATACTTCATACGTCCATTTCCCCTCCGCAAGACTAATAACAAAGTACACTAAAAACAAAGCGATAATAAAATCAATCTAATAACTCTTTTTGAGCTCACACAAATAGTAGTTCAGGCTAGGATCTTGGGTTAGGAAAGTGAGAAAACTACCCAAGATCTCCAAACTTGAAAACTAGAGTCATTAACGAGTGAAATCCTGCCGCACTCACATTATTGGGACCGTTCCTTTACCGGAGCTCAGCGCGAGACAACACTTGGGTGCACTAGAAGGTAGCCCGCCTTCGACTGCATCCTGTGGGTGTGTTATATATTGGGGTTCCCTTCGAGGATGTCGAAACTAGATCGGGGATCTAGGTATTCTTCCCATATAGCACACTGTCCTTGACCGTGGACCCCCCTGATAGTGTCTGTGATTTGAGGTATCCTTAGTGGCCATACTTTTAGGGACTTACACAAGGTGACTGGGACGGGCTGTCCTGGTACTTGAAACAGACGGACCTACTCTATCTTCAGTCTTTAGGAGGGTACTCATCTTCACGAGAGTGCTTACACCTATCGTCTGAGGTTCGGGCGAAGCTCTAGAGTAACCGTAACTGTACTTTTGACCAGCCCTCTCTGTATGCTATCGTGAGACTGGATTTCATCACCAATGAATGGTAGTACTCAGACAGGGCACCCTACACTGGCTGCTTGTTGATTGATTTTAGAGAGTCTTTGTTCTTTTTAGTAAGTGTGTGGTTACTGTCACTTGAGACTTCATAATATATCACATTTTAAATAAAATTTGTTAAAATTAAACCGGTCACCATGGCGTCCCCCGACCCACGCCGTCAGTCTAGACGACAGCAAGGTCTACCTCCTCTCACCTTAGAGGAAAGATTGAACCTTGGTGAACCCGGGCCTTCTACGGAAGAGCAGTCTCCTTTGACTAATCTGGATTACCACATAGACCCTTATCAGCCGGAACTCCCGGAGGACCCTTTCACTGAAGGCGTTGTACCTAATTACAATCCTCTGCTCACTGATCCGTTAGGACCGGTGATAATCCAGATTCCACCGCGCCAAGATATGTCTGCGGCAACACCAACATCTATTTCTCCACCGGTATCCACAGGGTCGATACCAATGGCAACCATTCCTGGTTCGCCATCATCCTCCCCGCCGGTGGTCAGTTCTATGACATTATTGGGTAACCCCGGTAGTCAACATATGCCTACCTCCAACCCTATGGTCAACACAACTGTCAGTAGTTTACCGAACCCTTCGGCATCTACTCCTACCGTGACCACGTTGGGGACCACGGTAGCTCCTCCCACGAGCACGACTACTTCGGTACCCTTTAGCAACCCTTTCGGTTGGAACCCTCTGTTGAGTTCAAACCCCCTGGCCACTATGCCAGGGGGCAGTGTTATCAGTACACAGGTAGCAGGGAATATTTCTCTTCCTATGCAATCCTTAGGACAAATGGGACAACCCATTGTAAATACTATCCCCTTAAGTGGTTCAAACATAGGCGTAGGATCTATACCGTTGCCAAATTATGCAAATACTAGTATGCCTCCGGGAAACTCTGTTGCACCCATTTGGACTAACCAACCCCAACCTCTGTCTGGAGTGGGAGGGCACTTTTACGCTGGGGGCAACCAAACATTTGCCCCTTAATACACTATGCCCTATGGATAGAAACCGTATGTTCCTACTCCTCCACCTATGGGAGGTTTTTATCAAAGTCCCACTTACCCTTCTGGTAACACGTGGATGGGGGGACCCTATGGTCCAAATAGTCAGCCCATACTGCCTTGGTTAGACTCGGGGGCAAATCCACAATTGCCTTTCTTGGCAGCTTTGGACATACCCGACATCCATAAGCTGAAAAACGACCCCATCAATCACAACTCGCTTTGGCCTCCTATACCGCATAAGATTCCTTCAGATATCCCGAAGTTCGATGGGAAGCATGGAGATGACCCGGCCACACACATCACTACCTTCCATTTGTGGTCCATATCCAATTCCATGGTAGATGATAGTGTCTGCCTTCGATTGTTTTCCCGCACCCTTACAGGCAATGCCGCCAAGTGGTACATTGAATTACCACATGCCACCATCAATACGTTTGGCGCTTTAGCGATGGAGTTCTTAAGGAACTTTCAACTACCAATTAGAGTGGAAACCGGCACAGAATTGTTAACATCATTGCGCCAAGACACCGCCACCCACATCTTCGACCATATTCATGAATGGAGACGTAGGAGGAGGCTTGTCAAAGTGCCAATACCGGACCATCTCTTGGAAAATTGGTTTTGCAAGTCTCTTTTACCCCATATCTCTAAAGACATTGGCCGTTCTGGTGCGGTGACAGAAGATCAATGTATTCGTCGTGCCCAGCACCTGGATTTGATCTATTCACAATCCGACACGCTTTACGATCTGCTCCCCCATGCCCCTGGTAACCCGAACCCTACGGCTACTCAGAAAACCGGAGCTCATGCCGATGGTCTCGTTGGCGCGATCTCTGGTGTAGCCACCAATCAGTCTCGGGGGAAAACCTCCCAGCCATCCTCGGCTGCCACCGCCCCCCATCAAACGACTCCTCTCCCTTCCGCTGAGGTAAATTCGGTGCAAACCTCACAAAAACCCAACGGGAAAAGTAGGAAGAATAAGAAGAAAACATCTTCTTCGGAAGAGTAGTCGAATAATCAGAATAACTCTAATCAGAAACATGCTGCTAATGAAAAAGGAAAGGATAAACCCATGAGATTTCCTTGTAAAATCTGTGCGGAGGACCACTTGACATACAAATGTCCTCGGTTGCAGGAATGCACTGATTTTATTGCTAACAAGGATTCTGGGAGAACACCTGCCGTTCTTCACAATCCTTTCCCCAATCAACAGCAGCAACATCAACATATGGTTGACAACCCGCCACAACCCCATCAACGGGGCAATGGTGGTTCGCATCCTTCCGGTGAAGGACCATCTGCCATTTATGGCATCGAGAGTATTGACATTCAAACTCGCGCCAAGCTTTATGGAGCCCCTACCATAGATGCCCGCAAACTGAACTAGCTCCAACCCCGCCGCCCCCCGCCCCCAACGATTTGCATGTAGCGCTCCATCGCTGAACCCCGTGATTCGTCCCCCGGCGCACACCACTTTCGACGCACCTTTACAACACTGCCACATCGGTGCCTCAAAACGACAATATTGCAGACTAAGCAGCACCGTCAGCCATGTCTGCACTTGAAGTATTACAAACCTGTCCAGCACAAAGGAAAGCCTTGCTTTCGGCCATTGGTGGAATAGATCCCCAGGATTCCATGCTAGCAGTCTTTGATATGGAAAAGGCTAAAACTCGCCTCTCGCATCAACTCGCATTCCAGGTGTAGGTTGTGTCGAAAGGGAGACCCATCCATCGCACTGTAATAGATGAAGGTGCTTCGACCTGCGTTATGTCACAAGCTTGCTGGCTGAATTTAGGTTCTCCTACTCTAACCCTGCCATCGAATTCCCTGAAAGCTTTCGATGGCCACACGTTCCTACCCAAAGGATACCTTGCTATCTTTCCCGTCACTCTGGGTGGGAAAACGGTAAACGTGGACGTTGAAGTCAGAGCGTCATCTCGACCATGTTCATTGCCTTCCGGTCACGCTGGTCTTATGACCGCCATCGTGTCTTCGGTCTTCCGACTCATCCTATTTTTATTGGATGGGAAAATAGTCACGGTCGATCAGCTATCCTTCTGCACCCCTGATTATTCCACTTTACCAAGTAGCTCTGTACCCTTGATAGGAGGTGTCCCTGACTCTTACGTCAGTATCGGTACCAGTCTTCTGAAGGCATCTTCCCTACTGTGTTGTTTTCCTCTACCGCCGCCTCAGATCCCAAACACGGTTGCAATGATATCCACCTTTTCGGATGGCTCTATCAACCCATGGATCATTCTGGCACCTTCAGATATTGATTCCTATGGAGATCAGATGCCGCTTTCGCCGGTTGAGTTGGCTTACCAAGCCATCCAAGTCGCATCTGAACCCTCCACTGATATGGTTTCGACCAAAGGTACGACCCTCTCTCCCATCACGATTCTCTCTAAGGATCTCCTCAATGAAGTCTGGCCTACAGACGAAGCTATTCAAGAGATCATGTCATTAGAAGAACGACCTTGGGGAGAGTTCCACCATCGCGCTTCGACGATTGATTCGGAGGCGATAAAAATTGAAATCTCGTCTTTTGACCAACCTGAGATAGTTCCCTCCTCTTATACGAATATCCACACTATCGATTTAGAAGGGAACATGGGTAATCTTTCCAAGACTCTACTCATCGATATCTCGGTCAAAACGGGTATCGTGGAAAATATTCAGATTGGAGCCGACTGCAATCCTGAGGAAATTGCGTCCTTCACATCTCTTTTTAAAGAATTACGCGATGTCTTTGCTTGGTCTTATGAAGAAATGCTCGGCATAGATCCTTCTATTGTCGAGCATGAAATCAAGACTTATGACAATGCTAAACCTATCCGGCAATGACTCAGACCTGTCCACCCATGCAAAGTAGCCGCCATTAAGGTCGAAGTAGAAAAACTTTTAAACGCTGGCTTCATTTACCCCGTTCCCTTAACTGAATGGGTTTCCAATCCGGTTCCCGTTGATAAAAAACAAGGCACTATTCGAGTTTGCGTCGATTATCGCAATCTGAACGCCGCTTGTCCAAAAGACAACTATCCTACGCTGTTCATTGATCAAATTCTCGACGATTGTGCTAGATGCGAATCTTTTTCCTTCATGGATGGATTCTCGGGATACAACCAGATTGCCATAAAAAAAGACGACCAGCATAAAACTGCTTTCATCTGTCCTTAGGGCATCTTTGCGTATAAAAAGCTCCCATTCGGCCTGAAGAATGCTGGAGCAACTTTTCAACGGGCTATGGACTATGCTTTTCATTACATTCGACATATTGTACAAGCATACTTGGATGACCTCCCGGCTCATTCCAAGAAGCGACGAGACCACCTGGCTCATTTAAGAGAAATTTTTTCTAGGTGCAGGTTCTACAATATACGCTTGAATCCTCATAAATGCGTATTTATGGTCGAGTCCGGACGATTGTTAGGGTTCATTTTTTCCAAGCACGGGATTAGGGTTGATCCCGATAAGGTAAAAGCAATTATTGAATTGCCGGCACCACAATCCATCCTTCAACTCCAAAGCTTGCAGGGGAAGGCAAACTTTTTGCGTCGTTTCATCGTTAACTATGCCGAGATGACGAAAGGGTTCATGCGATTGTTGAAGAAAGGAACACTATACTTGTGGGATGACCAAGCTCAACGGTCATTTGATGCTTTAAAACATGCACTTGTTTCAGCCCCACTCCTTAGTGCCCCCGATTATTCACGCGACTTTCTCCTTTATCTGGCAGCATCACCATCCTCACTTGGAATGGTTTTGGTTCAAGTACACGATGACGACAGTGAACATGTGATTTACTATTTATCTAAAGGTCTCATTGGACTTGAATTACGTTATTCACATGTGGAGAAACTCTCTCTGGCGGTAGTTTTCGCCGTCACCCGGCTCCGACATTATATATTTCTGCGACAGACTACGTTGATTGCTTTGGAGAATCCCATGCGACATATCTTGTCTAGACAAATTATTGGAGGGAAATATTCCAAATGGATCGTCATCCTCCAACAATTTGATTTGGTGTTCACGGCTGCCAAAGCAAAGAAATCCCTGGTCTTCGCCGAATTACTATCGGACCTTCCCAGAATCGATCCAGTAGAGGTAGCTCATGATCCATTCCCTTATGAATCTGTCTACTTGGTCGACTCTTCAGACCCCTGGTATGGAGACATCTTAGTCTACCTACAAACTCAACGCTTCCACCCAGCTCTCACGTCTGATGACTGTCGTCGTATCCGCCACCAAGCAAGGCACTACCTCGTGCTAAACGATACACTATATCATCATGGTGTTGATACTATTCTCCGACGTTGTCTCACTATCGATGAGGCAGAACGCGTTTTGAATGACTGCCATGCAGGGGCATGTGGTGGTCATCTTTCGGGCATAGCTACTGCCCAAAAAATCTTGCGCGCTGGTTACTGGAGGCCCACTTTGTTTAAAGATTGCATTGCAGCAGTCCAAAAATGCCATCCATGTCAAAATTTCACAAAGAAAATGCATGCACATCCTGCCCCCCTTCACCCGGTTATCTCTGTCGGTCCTTTCACTAAATGGGGAATTGACTTCGTCACCTGCAATCCCGCTTCAGAAAACGGAAACAACTACATCGTGGTTGCGGTCGATTATTTTACGAAATGGGCTGAAGCCCTTCCCACTTTTAAGGCCGATGGCGAAACCGCCGCTCTCTTCCTGTTTAATCAGGTTATCTGTCGGTTCGGCGTACCCCTATCGATTGTCACAGATCATGGATCTCATTTTCAAAATCATATGATGACCAAATTAACATCCATGCTAGGTTTCTGACAAGATCAATCTTCATCTTATTATCCTCAAGCTAATGGTCAAGTAGAAGCCGTAAATGGCGTTCTCAAAACCATGATTCGTCGATTGGTCAGAAACCATAAAACCACATGGCATCGAAAGTTATATTCTGCGTTATGGGCATACCCAACGTCAGTAAAAACTGCCACAGGCTTCACACCTTTCCAACTTGCTTTCGGCCTGGAGGGAGTACTTCTGATTGAGTGCGAAATCCCATCGCTTAAACTAGACGTTGAAATCCTGCCTGGCACCACCACCACCGAAGAGCGCTTGCTCTCGCTCAATCACTTGGATGAAACTCGTCGAGATGATACACTAGCACTCAAAGCTCACCAGCGCCGAGTTAAAGCTCAATACGACAAATCTGTCAAGCCTCGTTCTTTCCAAGAGGGCGATCTTGTTCTACTTTATGATAAAAAACACGACCTCTTGGGGGTAGGAACGCTCCAACCATTGTGGCTCGGTCCTTACATCGTTAATAAAGCCCTCTCAAAAGGAGCTTACGAACTACAGGACTGTAATGGAATTCCACTCGAGGAGCCCCGCAACGGGCTCTATCTGAAGAAGTATTTTGCCTAGTTTCACACTAGGCATATGCTTTGTAATTTTATGTATATAAGTTTTTCCTATTTTTATTTTTGATGCTTCTGGATTATTTGTTTGGTTTGAAGTGTTTTTCTCATGTAATCTTTTTCTTTCGCACAGATGTCATCACATTCGTTATCATACGTCGGGTATGCAGACGGTGCTAGTCGTCACACTAGACACATTGCTTCAGCTGCTTGGGTTCTCTATACGCCTGAGTCGGACCTTCTTGGTTCCGGGGGGATCTTCCTGGGTAACGCGACCAACAATGTGGCCGAGTACATGTCAGTGATCCAACTCCTCACGGAAGCGGCATCTCGTGACATCTCCGATTTAGTGGTCAGGTTAGATTCCCAACTCATCATTATGCAGCTAAACAATCATTACCGCGTCCGCCACCCTGTGTTGTTACGTTATTTTTTACGAGTGCGACTTTTAGAACGTCAATTTTAAACAATCACATTTGAGCACGTTCCTAGGGAATTTAATGCATTAGCTGATTCTTTGGAAAATTATGTGTTAGATTGGTATTTGTCACATTTATTGTAAAAGATTTACTCATGAGTACATATATTTTTATCACATCAAAAAATGCATAAAAATTTAAAAACACAAAATCACCAAAAAATATATATATATATAGATATATGTCGTGTCCAGTACACAGTAAACATCAAAAAGAAAGAAAAATCTCCCAAAACTTGGGGTGTTTTACAAAATTTGGCTACGCTAAGCCATGCTCTGACACTAATACATCTACTCCAAACAGCTAAGCCTGATGCTCATAATAGCATACAACTGCTCTAGCCATCCTCCTCAGAGGAACCAGGTATCTCTCTGGCACACCCATAGTATGCCGCTGCAGACGAACTGGAACCTCCGACATAGGAAGCGGTGGTATACCCATACTCAGACCCTCCAGGTTCCTGGAGAGTTCATGTAAAATCTGGGTATCATCGCCGTCGTCGGCTTCCGCCTCCTCTACAGGTGAGCCAACCATGGGTAGCTGCAATCCTCGCCGTGCATGGCGAGGGGCCCCAGCTGGACGGACGGGTGCCACATCTGTGTCAAGCAAGCAAAAGTTTCATGTCAAAATTTCATTTTCACCCCTTTTTCAACAAAAAAATTTACATAAACATTCAAAAGCTAAAAACAAAAACTTCTTTGAAAACCACTGATCATTTTTCTTACCATCGGGCCCCCACTGGGTGCCAGGGGGCAGGACTAGCTCAGGATCACCTGTGAAGTTCATCCCTGCATAGGGATAATCCTCAATCATGATGATCTGAGAGTCCAGCCAATCAAAAAATCCCTCATCGAAACAGTGACAGACAGGACCCTCTCCAGTCCGTGGAAGCAAAGTGGCCCACCGGGCCTGCCTCGGCTCACGTGGACCCAATGGCGCTGTTGGGATCCTGGGCCTCATCAGTGGTATCCGCTCCAGTATGAAAGAAACAATCAGTGTTTCGTACCCAAATTCTCTTTGAGTACGGGTCTTGCATGCCGTAAGCTCTGCTCGGACCCGACGGACTACACCGTCACACCAGTCAAAAACCTGAGGCTGCATACAATCCAAGGCTAGGAGCATCTGGGCCTTGGTAGCCACATGCTGACTCTTGGCGCCTGCCAAGCGAACAATCATCCATAGAATAGACCGCAAGGGTCTCAAAGTCACCTGTGCGATAGGCAT
This sequence comes from Pinus albicaulis, assembly GCA_034641835.2. Lineage (NCBI taxonomy): Eukaryota > Viridiplantae > Streptophyta > Pinopsida > Pinales > Pinaceae > Pinus > Pinus albicaulis. The sequence goes on from CM076581.1 coordinate 1,354,167,962, forward strand.
CCGGTTACTCACAGCCTGGGTGCCACGTATGCAGTGTGCATGGATCAAATCAATAGTGGAACGAGGGTCAGCTCTGGACCCCGTCAAGTTGGGCCTCGCCCCACGACATGACAAGCCGGTCAAAAAGTAAACATCATCTTTTTCGATGGCGAGCTCGTTGCCACCAATTCGAAAGACATGATGACGTTCGTCCCACTGCTGGATCAGCCACCTCAGGAGGTCCTCTTGACCCCTCATCAGTTCTAAACGGGCATACTTAAGCAATCCACACCTCCGGAGAGCCATTAAAATTTCCGCATCCGTCACCATCTCTCGTTCTTCTCGCTCATGCTCTCTCTCTCGGCAGATACTCATGATTAACAACTGAACACTTGCAAATGCAACATTTTCAACCGATTAAAATTTGCCTGGACCACTTCAAAAATGAAAAAATTGAATTGCTAGAAAGCATGTTGCGCCTAACACGGTCACTAATACAAAATAGAGCGTTCTAACGCTTACATCCCTCAAGGGTTGTGCGTTTAACGCGGATGTTGTACTCCTGACCCGCGTTAGGCGCAAATATTTTTCTAGGGCCTCAAAATTTCCTAATTTTGAACCAGTAAAAACTAAAAAATTGGCAATTAAATGATAACAGGAGGTTCTAGCTCTTACCTGGATCTCGCGGAATAGAAAACTGTTGCCCGGATCGACCGTAATCACCAGCTGAAGTTTTTACCCCTTTTGCACTCCAGAGCTTCTTCACAGCACTCGAAACAGTGAAAATGAATGTCTTCTGACCTTCTTATAGAAAATTTTGGGGCATGACTCTCTTAAGTCAGTAGGCAAAGTCGTGATTCCTCGCTGTACACATGTCGCAACTCTTGAGATTTGGTACCGATGATTCTAATAAGGGATCAAGATTTATGAGCAGACACACTCATGTTTTATCGAGCATTCTTTTTATGGTATTTTTCTTGCTCGTTAATCCGAAAAACCTCGAGTTCTCTTCTTCGGACTCGTTAAACTTACACGAAGTTGGCATCGAGCGTTCTTTTTTGGTCTTTCTTGCTCGTTAATCCGAAAAACCTAGAGTTTTCTTCTTCAGGCTCGTTAAAACTATGGAGAAGTACTGAGCATTCTTTTTAGGAATCTTTTTCTCGCTCATAAAACCGAAAAAATCCCGAGTCACCTTTGTCAGGCTCGTTAAACTACTGAGACAAAGAACAAGGAGCCATTCTTTTCCTCTTTTTCAAAGCTCTTTAAACAGAAAAAGTAAATCGAGTTTTCTCCGCGTGACTCGTTAAAATTTCACGGAGGTACCGAGTTTTCTTTGTTGGACTCGTTAAAATTTCACAAAGAAGATTGAGTTTACTTCGTCTCCTCGTACTCATAACAAAATGAGGTAGACGTCCATTGAACATAGATTTCTCACTTTTCCGGATTCGATGGACTAACTAACGGAAAATGAACTGTTTCGGGCTTACTATTACCCCTTTGCCGTGCCCGGTTATCAAGACATGACAAAGGTACCCCAATGGAGCCGTCTTTTACGACATTTTTCAGACTCCCTAAACATGAAAAATTCACCGAGTTTTCTCGTCTAGACTCGTTAAACCTAATCAGACAGAACATGGATTTGTCTTTCCTGACATTTTTCAGACTCCCTAAACATGAAAAATTCACCGAGTTTGCTCATCTGGACTCGTTAAACTTAATCAGATGGGGCACAGAGTTGTCTTTCCTGACATTTTTCGAACTCTCTAAACATGAAAAATTCGCCGAGTTTACTCGTCTGGACTCGTTAAACTTAATCAGACGAGGAAAAATTTGGACAAGATGGATATTACCTCTGTTACATTTTCAAAAAGGTCGATTTGGCAGCAAAATTCTTGAACATGGCACTTCCCAGAAAACTCTTTCGCAGTTAGCCGAACCCTACCATCTATGAGTATTAGCCTTCATTTCCCAGTGTCCCTGCACCGGTAAAATCCTAACACACACTTTGGTGTTCAACACGCTTCAGCTGCCTAGTACCCTGCTAGAGTGCCTTCTATTGTTCAAGCAGATCTTGCTATCTACTGCTCCTGTTATCAACCAAACCGTTCATTATGCCAGAAATTATTTGTCATCTGACGTTCCCATTTACTCTTCCTTATCTCAAATCATAAACAAAATTAGTTGGTTTCCGTTTCGTGTTGACTGATGTAGGATGCCTCAGTGCCTACCTTTCAACAGATCACTTCTTATCGACTTCAACATCTTATCTAGGAAGTTGATCCAGAAACCCATTAGTACCCGAATACTTGCAGACATCAGTGGCAGGTAGTCTTGTGTTTGATCAAGGGTCTTCATCATTGGCTCTAGGTCGAATGATTCTACGAGTGTTCGACTTCAAATCCTTTTATTCACACTCGCTAGATTGTACTGGGCATCTTAGGGACCATCATCATTATTGGTGGCCACCTTCGCGTCTGTTAACGGTTTTCATTATCGACTGGTAATCAGACGATTTCTCACCTGTTCGACGACAACTCCTTCATTCACATGTTGAGAAATATGCAGTTTAAGTGAATCGGCGGTCAAGACCTTGGGGCAAAGGCTACACCATTAAAGTTGTGTTCCCTTCCCCAAGCTGCAATATTGTTTATGGAGACAGCTTCTTCAGCCTGATCCTGTTATGACAGACACTTCCACATTGTGCCTATTGGTGGACAGATTCTTCATATCTCTATTCTAGAGAAATCATGTTGTTTAAAGCTACTGAGCATGGGACATGCTCGACTCTAGGCAAATACTATATTTTCTGACATATGTTGTTGTTTCAGGTTTTCCTCAGTCTTTCAATCTCTCTCTCTCTACAAATTATAAAGTATTTAGGCCATCATCTTCGTCTCTGACGTCAAACTTTAGGGGGCATCTGTTATAGGTCAAAATACCTCCTCATCAGCTCATAGGGGAAGACAAATATGGAAGAAGTACAAAGACCTAAATTAAACCTATTTCTGCCAGGGTAACACATATATAGAATAGAACAAGAGCGTTATAACGCAGGCAATCAATACATTGGCCGCGTTAGTGGCTAGGGAAATGCTCTGTTTACACTGGAGGGACGCGTTAACCGTGTTTTAAGTTTTAATTGGGAAAAGAGCGCGGAGAAAGATTTGAATCTCCGACTTTCCCTCACAAAGGAGTCAGTGCACAAAGGAAACTGTAGAAGCACCAGTTCATTATTGGTCATTGCCATAGAAGACTGAACTCCAAGAGAGGAAAAAGCATGGAGATCAAAGAAACATCTAAGCCTTTTCCATTCCAAACTAGTGGAAAGAGAAGGGCAACAATGGCCTTCTCCCTCTCCTATAAGAAGGAGTTGAAGGCTCTTAATTGAAGGTCGAAGGATTGCTCAATGTTCTTGTATACTTGTGGAATAGAGAATAGTGTGACATTGTGAAGGCCAAGAGTCAAAGAGGCTCCTAGAGAGCTTTTTGGCTTGGACTTCTTCACTTGATAGAGAAGAGAGATTGGGAGACTGAGGAGGGCTTGGTACAACCGATGGTTGTAATCCTCCTTCTTTCAAAATCAATAGAACTATGTTCGTTTTGTCCATTCGATGCTTAATGTTATATCATTATTTCAATATTTGTTTAGTATGATATGAATGGCTCAGATGTGTATAATATAGATGTTTATTTTTGATTTAATTGATAGAATACTTGTTATATCAGAAGTTACGTGGGTGCTTTGACTGATGGTAGGATTCAGATTTGGAGCCGGTGAAGAAGGACTCTTTCTTTGCCGCGTAGCGCTCTCCAAAGGATTCTAAAGTTGTCAAAGAGGTAATTCTCTATTGTATTTCTTCAAGTTATTTCAAGCTAATATGAACATGCTCATACCATCTTTGTGAACAGCATAGCTAATCTGACTGTTTGCCTCGGGCACCGGAAAGCCCTGAGAGGGATATACAAAAACCAACCACCCAAGCAGTTTACCCTATAGCATGTCCCCAAAATAATTCAGATCAACATCATCATGTGGGATCAAAAATAGTGATACATAAACAATCAAATGCAAATATGGAGGTGCATCATAGTCCCACATGCGGAACCAACACAATAGATCTCTTGACTGCATCATATAGAAATATGGTAAGTGGTTTCCCTAGCACTTACTTGATGCCCAAGTCTTCTCACCATGGCTGAAAATGTGAGATATATTTGGTGCTTTTGGAATGCACCCACAATGATACAATACCTCCCTTTGTCCTCCAATGGAATGGCCATGTTCAGGAATGTTTGTGGCCCGAAGTTGGCCATGAAGTTTATATGAAAGAATTCTACTTTTTGGAGCTATGGCCTGCATATACATGGTAAAAGAATACAAGTAACAATCAAATGAATCATTAGATACACAAGCCTATTCTTCACCACAGTTTCTCCTTATATAAATGGAGGGGTGCATAGATGTATCCCCCCTAATTCCAAAAGAGGAAAGAGGTGGCTGAAATAACTCCTTCATAGAGTCATATCTCTCTTCCAACTCCACATGACTCGTGAATCTTTGAAAATTCTTATATAGTTCCTCTTCAAAGCCCTTCCAAATGTAGCTTCTCATGATAGTGTTATAGGCCTTCTTGGAATAAGTATGGCTGAAAAATAACTCTTCATAATCCCTTTGTAGAAACTTCTCCTTAAGCTTCGAAGCTCTTGATAAGAAGATCCTACCATGATAATAGATGACTTCATCTTGGATTGAATAGCCCTCCTCATTTAGTTGGTCATCAAGTATCATGCATGTGAAAATATCCTTTCAATAATCCACCAACAGTTGGGATTTCCAATATGGATCAATCTCCCATAGTGATAGCGTTGATGACCTATCATAAAGAATATCTGTCATATGGCTGCCATTCTCCTTTACATCTCCCATTCCAAAGGTATTTTTTGGAAGGTTTTTATCCTTCCCTTGCCTCTCCTCCCACAACGCAGAATATGAAATGAGTGTGGGTGATGAAAATGTTGGGAGATGTCTCCCTCCTCCTGGAGTCTATCCAAGACTCTCATAGATATATCATATTCACTCAATGCTACATCATGTTGAGAGAACTCTTTTTGTATTTTCCAATCATGGGGTCTCCCTAGTGGAATGCCTCCATGCAAAGGGACATAAAAATCTGAAGTGGACTAATTTGTCCCTCCCTTCACTGCATAAATCAGTCTCCTTCTTTTGAATATAAACCCCTTGATATAAACAAGGGTGCATGCTCCTCATCCTTGGATGTTGATCCACCCTTTCTCCTCCTCCTTGGATCAAGGTGTTACTACCCATGACTACTATCAGATGATGCTCCTTGGGAACCTTTTGTAAAATTGAAAAAGCTCCTCCTCTTGAAGCAATAGCTTCATTCCCATCCCCATATGGTGATGGTTCTTCTTCTAAAGTGACAACATTGTTACTACTTTCCTGCTCTTTCTCCTCGTCAATATTTGATGAAACCTCATCAACAGTGAGAGACCTTAGATCTTGGTCTTCCCTTGAAATAGGAGTCTCCATGTATTTCTATTGAGAAGAAATCTCTTCATCCAATGGGTATCTTGCCCTTTGCAAGGTATCATACAAGTTTACATTCCACTCAATAGTTTTCTAAAATGGAGTTGGTATAAAAGATCTTCCCAACTCATTCAAGGGTTCTCAATGTTTATGTTTTTCTAGCTCAATCAAAGATGTCTTAGATTGTTTTACATCGAATATCTTTAATAATCTCTTAGTGAATCTTGCATAAGTAGATATATCCGCATTTCTGAATGAAAAGGATTCAAATAACCACCAAGCATAATATTTACCTTTAAGATGTAGTGCTGCTATCCTAAGGGCTTCCTTTTCTGAAACTTGATGTAGATGAAAATATGAGTCTAACTGATCTATCCAATCCTTGGCTGTGAATTTCGATGACCCATCAAAATTTCGTAGAAAGAATCTACCTCTTCTGCTTTTATTGTGATTTTTGGGTATTCCCTCCTCCTTGAGTTGGTAAAATTCTTGGAAGTTCAAGTGCTCCTTGAATCTCCAAGATTGAGATTCATACTCCTGAAGATAGTCACTTGATGTAATATTCCAAATTTAGCATGCAGCTAATTGGAATATTGATTTTTGTTTTTATCACCTAGAAGTTGAATAAATGGGTAAGGAGGCCCATGCATAATAAAAATATGAATAAAATACCTCATAATGTGAAAAGGGATCATCATAGGAGCTGGATTTCACACCCTCATGTGTGAAAAGGGGCATTTTCATGTGGACAAGGTCAAGTTTGAACAAGTCAAAAAAACTGGGATAGGAGGTGGAGATCATCTATAGAGATAGTGCAGAGATAGTCGGAGGAAGATTCCTTGGTGGAGGAAACCCTAATGAGTGGGACCCAAGGTTGGAGGTGTTGGGGTTCCCATGTTTTGGCTATATTTGCAAGACCAAAATATGAGACAAGATCAAACCACTTTCAGACCTCAGGATCCAGCCCTCCTGGGTCCAGAGAGGGATCTCTCGATATGAGCAAAGGTTTTATGTCTTTGAAGCTCAATGTTAAAATGTTAGGCTAGTTATAAGGCACAGGGTTTGTTTGTTTAATTGTTTGTTTGGTTGCTGGTTATCAGGAAAGAAGGGTTCAATGTAAGACAAGGATGAGCAAAGAGGAAAAAAGGCAGAGGTGAAGTATTCCAAGGGACATTCAGAACCATTGGGCAATGGAGTCAGGAAAGGATTTGCTTGCTAATCGATAGGAAGGCTTTCAATTGGGCTAGTCATCTAAAACGTTGGATCTTAAAGATGATCATGTGATATGGAATGGTAGAAGGAGAGGAGACAACACAGATTCAGGATACAAAGTTAAAGACCAGCTGGTTGCACAAGGATCCTAGTGGACAGGGCTAACTCTAATCCCTAGTGTTCCCAAAACTTCCAGCTAAATCGTTAATAAGAGACATATAAGAACAAATACATTTAACTCATACATCAACGAGCAGGCAATAACATCCACTACACTGGTTAAATTAACTGAAACCAATTCTTAGATAACACGTTCAAAAGAAAAACATCAATGGAAAGGAGAGGAGAAACATAGAGTACCTAACAAGGGTAAATCCTATGCCAATATTCTGATGCAAGCTAGCAGAAACGAAATGAAATGAATTAAAACACAGAGATAGGAAAAAATCATTGTTGCTTTAGATCAGGATCCAAATAAATGTGTTTGTCATATTAAATAGCAATACCAGTCAAGTACAACATTGCCAATAGCTGAATACTCAGTCTGAGATCATACTCCTCAGCCTATCTTACAACTTTACACAGGGACTGTGTCTCAAAAGAAACTACTTGCAATTCTCTGATAACTGATCAACAACCTTTACAATGAGTTTCTTTGTGAATTTATAGCTCTAGCGGAGCAGAGAAGGTAGGTGAAAAACTAAATGTAGCATTAAAGACTCCAGAAGAGGAAGAAGGCCGAAGTCCGCTCTGTATAAATCCTGAGCATTAATCTAGGACATCCTTGGGTAAAAAAGTGGTCTTCGTCAGGCCTCTATTTACTTCGGTATGTCTCTTGATGTACTTTGATCTGCATGACTCTGTGGTACTTTTGGTGAATAAAAAAATGATAAATAAATGACTGAGAAGTCTGCCGTATTTATGAAACAAATTCTCTGGTAGCTTCGGACTATTGTCAAGGTGGAAATTTCTTCAGGAGCATGGCGTAGAATAAAAACTCCATGGGTGCTTTTTCGTTTATGGAGGAAAAACATTATGCTGCTGTAGAAACCCTGATATGCATTGATTTCTGCGTGATCCCTGGGTCTTCAATTTGATACTTTTCCTCTAAATCTTTGAACCTAAGGCTTATATATCTTCATTTGCGTGCCTTAAGCTCTCTGCTGCTCCATTTATATCTTTGACTGCGAAATCTGTGCACTCAATGGCCCTGGGAAGATCGTAGAGATTTTTCAACCCTGTTCTTTAAATGAAGTCATGTCCATAACCTTCCTAGGCCTTGCTTCCCTAATTCAATCTCTGCATCTGAGCTTTCCTACGTTCTCTGTCATGGTAACAGAGATTGAGAAACACGGCAGTTCTCCACTGCTCATAACCCTACAGAACATGCAAACCTATTAAGAAAAATTATGCACGGAGGTGGTGGACACGGTACGATTACTGCAGGGCCGTCGGATCTAGATGAATGGACGGATTGGATTCAATCGGGGGATCGCAATCACAAGGGTCGGAAAGTGGTATCAATTGGAATTTGCGATTGCGATTGGAGCGAGAGTGCGATGGCTGTTGGATTTAGAAGTGGATCAACGGTGGAGAGGGCCATCGGAGGGTTCAAAATCGGGGAGCACGAAGGAGGAAACATGATGCGATGGTGCGATGCAATCAGCGCCAAGCCTTTGGATCTGTATGGATTGACGGTGGAGATAGCAATGCGGGGCTTTCAGACCAAACTTCAATCGCATCGGGAAATTTGGTTTAACAAAGAAACACGCTCGCCCGAAACTTTGTGATTGTGATTAGCACCTGGGGCTGAAGCGCTTGGTCTTGGGCATGGGCATATGGGGATGTGGTTTGCAGGGCTGGCGGAAAAGGGGCTAAGCCCTAATATAAAGTGAAAAGTGGCTTTTTTTCCCATTTTAATGCAATTTTGAGGTTAGGAAGGCGGATGATAGAGGGAAAAAGGGTGAATTAGACCAAACAAGGGGTATGGGTAGAATTTAAAGAGGATTTAGGAATATTTGAAGGGTAAGTGGGGAATTTAGAAGGGGAAGGAAAGAGGATGAAAACAAAGGCTTAGAGGGAATGAAATAAGAGGGAAAAGGAGGCCTTTTGGGCATTTCTTCACAAGTAGAGAGGCTTTATAACTGGAAACAGTAGTGGGGATTTATCAAAGGACAAGGGCATAAGGAGGCTTCAAGGATGATGTGTTTTCAGGGGAAATTCATTCCTTGAATGCTCAAAAACATTTTAGCCCGTTGTTTGCTTGTCAAAAAATCTATAGGGGGCTAATAGTGGCTCCACATGGGGATGGCTTCTTCTTGAAGGAGTCAAGAATTCAGAAGATAAATCTTTGGTGTAGGCCAGATTCCTGGTACTTGACCCATCCATTTTCTTTCTTGGATCAGCTGCCACAAATCCTAAAGACATATATCAGTAGTAAAATTTCTCCCGAACAACTACCTGCCCACACTATAGTCCTAACATTTTTTCTTCTGGGTGCATTTGGACTTGCAGACCCTTTACATTGTTAGTTTTTACAAGTAGGAAAATAAACCTATTCTACTTCTACCCTTATTACTCCATGAGACCAGATTAGACTGTTGGTCTCATATGTTCCTCTACCTAAACTACATCTGCTAAGATTACACTGTCTAGCAGATTTCTTCTCTACATTCTAAGACAGAAATTGAAAACAGTCAAGCCAGGGTTAGACTGTCTGACTTGCTGGACTTTGCAGAAATTAAAACAACTAACTACATGCTCACAGGCTGAGCTTTATTTCAGACTTCCTACCTACTCTACTCTACTTGGAAATCTCTGATGTTCTAGGTGATACAATAATGCCAATGCAGCCAGTCAAGCAGTCGCAAAAAAGGATATGAGCATTGACTTCCTGCCATAGATAACCACAGGGTGCTCTGCATGTAGTTCTTCAAAGCCGAGGTCACCATCAGTAGTGACCACTCCTGATGAATCTGGCCCATGTTAAAGGTCAATGCTGGAGTATTTCAGCAAATTAGGGCATCCATATATTTTTCCACGGGATCAATGAACACATGATGTACAAGTTCTTCTTCTAGGCCCTCCATGATTTGTAGGCTATCTTTATCCTGGGCAGCTTTGATTACTGCATCCTCCACTACATCTTCAAAGTGGCTCTTGAAAGCCTGATCACCTTCTTCTTGCACATCAAAAATTATTGGAATCTCCTCTCTCTTAGGGGGAGGGAGACTTTCCAAAAATGCTCTGGGGTCTCTGAACTGGTATGATTTCTCTTGTGAGTTCAGAAATTCAATCTCAACTTCATACCTTTTCACCAGCACTTCTAGAAAAAATTTCTTCAGCTCAGGTTAATCATTGAATCTTGAGCTGGAACAGAAAACCTCTGGAAGGTCTTTGCTTCTGAGTTGGGCGAGTATACCTGATATTCCATAACGAAACTCTTCAAGGGGAATTAACTCAGAGTCTTCCATTGGTGGGAATGATGTTTTAATGTGAATGGTCTCCCAGTGGAGTCATGTGAAAACGAAGGTGGTCAGCAGCCTACTGATCACCATTAGAGTCTTTTAATCATTTAGGAATTGTGGAGTCGCCAAGTGGAGGATTTACACTTTTTACTGTCCACCACAGTGATTTACCAAATCAGGCTGATTGGTATCATCCCCAGCGGAGTCGCCATTATGTTGGGGTTCCCATGTTTTGGCCAGTTTGGCAAGACCAAAAGATGAGACAACATCAAACCAATTTCAAACCTCAAGATCTAGCCCTCCTGGGTCCAAAGAGGGATCTCTCGATATGAGAAAAGGTTTAATGTCTTTGAAGCTCAATGTTAAAATGTTAGGCTAGTTATAAGGCACAGGGTTTGTTTGTTTTATTGTTTGTTTGGTTGTTGGTTATCAGGAAAGAAGGGTTCAATGTAAGACAAGGATTAGCAAAGAGGAAAAAAGGCAGAGGTGAAGTATTCCAGGGAACATTTAGAACCATTGGGAAATGGAGTCAAGAAAGGATTTTCTTGCTAATCGATAGGCATGCTTTCAGTTGGGCTAGTCATCTAAAACGTTGGATCTTAAAGATGATCATGTGATATGGAATGGTAGAAGGAGAGGAGACAACACAGATTCAGGATACAAAGTTAAAGACCAGCTGGTCACACAAGGATCCTAGTGGACAGGGCTAACTCTAATCCCCAGTGTTCCAAAATCTTCCAGCTAAATCCTTAATAAGAGAAATCTAAGAATAGATACATTTAACTCATACATCAGAGAGCAGGCAATAAAATCCACTACACTGGTTAAATTAACTGAAACCTATTCTTAGATAACACGTTCAAAAGAAAAACACCAATGGCAAGGAGAGAAGAAACATAGGGTACCTAAAAAGGGTAAATCCTATGCCAATATTCTGATGCAAGCCAGTAGAAATGAAATGAAATGAATTAAAACATAGAGATAGGAAAACATCACCGCTGCTTTAGATCAGGATCCAAAGAAATGTGCTTGTCATATTAAATAGAAATACCAGTCAAGTATAACATCGCCAATAGCTGAATAATCAGTCTGAGATCATACTCCTCAGCCTATCTTACAACTTTACAGAGGGACTGTGTCTCAAAAGAAACTACTTGTAATTCTATGATAACTTATCAACAACCTTTACAATGAGTTTCTTTGTGAATTTATAGCTCTAGTGGAGCAGAGAAGGTAGGTGAAAAACTAAATGTAGCATTAAAGACTCCAAAAGAGGAAGAAGACCGAAGTCCACTCTGTATAAATCCTGAGCATTAATCTAGGACATCCTTGGGTAATAAAGTGGTCTTCGTCAGGCCTCTATTTACATCGGTATGTCTCTTGATGTACTTTGATCTGCATGACTCTGTGGTACTTTTGGTGAATAAAAAAATGATAAATAAACGACTGAGAAGTCTGTCGTATTTATGAAACAAATGCTCTGGTAGCTTCGGACTGTTGTCAGGGTGGAAATTTCTTCAGTAGCACAGTGTAGAATAAAAACTGCATGGGCGCTTTGTCCTTTATGGAGGAAAAACATTCTGCTGCTGTAGAAACCTTGATATGCATTGATTTCTGCGTGCTGTACCTTCTGCGTGATCCCTGGGTCTTCAATCTGGTACTTTGCCTCTAAATCTTTGAACCTAAGGCTTTTATATCTTCATTTGCATGCCTTAAGCTCTCTGCTACTCCATTTATATCTCTGACTACGAAATCTGTGCACTCAATGGCCCTGGGAAGATTGTAAAGATTTTTCAACCCTGTTCTTTAAATGAAGTCATGTCCATAACCTTCCTAGGCCTTGCTTCCTTAATTCAATATTTGCATCTGATCTTTCCTGTCTTCTCTGTCATGGTAACAGAGATTGAGAAACACGATAGTTCTCCACCGCTCATAACCCTGCAAAACACACAAACCTGTTAAGAAAACTTATGCACGGAGGTGGGGGACGCAGTGCGATTAGCACGGGGCCGTCGGATCTGGATGAATGAACGACTTGGATTCAATCGGGGGATCACAATCGCAAGAGTCAGAAAGTGGTATCGATTGGAATTTGCGATTGCGATTGGAGCGGGAGTGTGATGGCTGTCGGATTTAGAAGTGAATCAACGGTGGAGAGGGCCATCGAAGGGTTCACAATCAGGCAGCATGGAGGAGGAAACGCGATGCGATCAGTGCCAAGCCATCGGATCTGTATGGATCGGTGGTAGAGATCGCGGCACGGCGCTTTCAAACCAAACTTCAATCGCATCGAGAAATTTGGTTTAACAAAGAAACGCGCTCGCCCGAAACTTTGCGATTGCGATTAGTGCCCAGGGCTTAAGCGCTTGGTCCTAGGCGTAGGCATATGGGGAAGTGGTTTGCGGAGCTGGCGGAAAAGGGGCTAAGCCCTAATATAAGGTGAAAAGTGGGTTTTTTGCCCATTTTAATGCAATTTTTGGGTTAGGAAGGGGAACGATAGAGGGAAAAAGGGTGAATTAGACCAAAAAAGGGGTATGGGTAGAATTTAAAGAGGATTTAGGAAGATTTGAAGGGTAAGTGGGGATTTTAGAAGGGGAAGGAAAGAGGATGAAAACAAAGGCTTAGAGGGAATGAAATAAGAGGGAAAAGGAGGCCTTTTGAGCATTTCTTCACAGTCAGAGAGGCTTTATAACTGGAAACAACAGTGGGGATTTATCAAAGGACAAGGGCATAAGGAGGCTTCAAGGATGATGTGTTTTCAGGGGAAATGCATTCCTTGAAGGCTCAAAAAAAATTTAGCCCCCTATTTGCTTGTCAAAAAATTTATAGGGGGCTAACAGGACAACTTCCATTTGTATAAAAGGAGGGCCAGTAAGCCATAGCAAGATATGTGATGGATTATTGAATTTGTGGTTTGGATGACTATTCTGCTTTCTTCAACTGTTTAGTTGAGATTGGTGTGCTTCTTAGCACAAGGCATTCCTATTTAGGAATTCCTTCTCCTTCCAAGAGAGGCCTCTTAAGGGAGCTTGCACTTAATTTCTCCACATTCAGGCTTAAGGCCAAGCCACCTCCTTCAACTACATCGCAGTTTTTTTTAGAGGTGGGTTGTGTTGCAGGGTGTTGCAGTGGAGGTTTCACAACACCGATTTCGGAGCTTATTTTTCAGAGGATGGAGCTTCTATTCCTTTGAGAGATCAGTAAGGAATATTCCAGAGCAGATTTTAGATCTCAGCACTAGGCCAAAACACTTCCCATATCCTACAGTGCAATCCCTCTCCTTAACTGCATTATTTTTAGTATGCATTTGCAGTAAGGGTTTGTAGATTGTTTGGAGGGTGAGATCTTCATTGTTAGGATCAACCTTTCATTTGTAAGATCCATTGGAGGAGGTTTTTTCATCTTGTGCATCATCTTCAGCCATCTCCGTCCAGTTCTTGATTTGGAGCTGCTACTTAGTCTTAGGACTACAAATCCGGCATTTTTCCATTTTTGTATATTTCAGGAAATCCTTTTAGGATTGTCTTCAAATTGAGTTTGGGGGTTTAGATCTTTGCTCCCAAAATTTTATGAGCTATATATTTCCATATACATGTATTGACATACATCATTATCAGTTGTATCTAATAAAAATACGTTGTCATAGCCTTGAGCATTTTCTGTGTAGCAGTGATCTTATATTTTATGTACATGTTTCTTGAGGTTGATTTTGCCTATCTTGAGTGACTCTTTCCTCAAGATCTTGTATACATTTTTCTATTGTAACATTAATATGATGGCTATGTGCTCTTATTACATTTTATGATTTTATGTATCACCGCTCTTTCATTATTGTGTTCATGTATTGCTACATCCCCATTTTGGGATATTATAGTGGTATCAAAGCATAATCTGGGCTCAGCCTGTGGATCTCAACCATTATGCTATCAGAAGAATAAGAAGAAAAAGAGAAAGATCATAATTATGGAGAGAATGAGTTTTCTCTCATCTCTTTCGAGAAGTAGGAAGGACCTCAACAAGGAGGTCAAGCAAAGAAGAGAAGAAAGAAGCAGTGGGGCTATGCCCTTTCCTTTTGAAATAGAGGAAAAATTGCATAGGGATGGAGGAAACTTGGATCATGACATTCTAAGTGAATACCTTTCTGAATACAAATATAAACCTAGAGCCTTCAAGGAAACTCTAGCTTTACCACAGTTCATTCAGCTAGAGGAAGGAAGAAGACCTTGTAGCACAAGGATAATCAAAGGCAATAGGTTTTTATTGTCTACTTTTGATAGATCATCTACAGTAGGGGTTTGGGAAAGGAAACTAGATGCATTATTCCTACTACATCCAGTAGTAGAAAGAGAGGTTGTAGAGATTTCAGCGCTGCACCTGGAGGGTGAAGAAAACACTTGGTGGTTTAGCCATTTGAGCCATGCAAGAGTGACTACTCTTGCTGAGTTTTCTCAAAGGTTGATCAGGAAATTTGGCAAGGAGAAAGTAGAGGAGGAGAAGCCCTCACCATCATTGGAGGAGACTTGTACCAGCAGTGTCACAACCTGGAAGGAGCAGCCTTCAACATCAGCAGTTGGGGGAGCCGAAAAATTGGAGGAAGGAACTCTTACAACCATACAAGATACTTCCAACTTTCACCAAGGTATGCCTAGGTTTCCATCTCCTATCATTTCAACAAATATTATGGAGGTATATATACCATTGCACACTTCTTATGTAGAACAAGAGAATTACACTGCATTGTGCAAACTTGGTTGGTTAAAGGAAGGGATGAACCATCATCCTCATGTGCCATCATTGAGTTGCATACCACACTTGAGGTTGGGGTTTGAAAACTTGGAGGAGAGGATGAATATTTTCAAAAACAAACTCATACAAAACCCTATGTTCATCCTTGAGATGGAGTATGATACAACCATTACATCATTGGAGAGATTTACAACACTTTCACTGAGCAACAGTGAGGAGGTCTTGCCTTCATCACACTTGGATCTTTGTGGATTAAAGATGATAATTGGTGTGAGATCTTCTCTAGGAGATATCCAAGGAGTTTCATTTCAACATCCCATGAAATGCAAAAGGTGAGATCTAATTTGGGAGGATGGTAGTCTTCATTGGAAGACTACCAAGGTAGAGCATGATGGGACGCACCTACATGTGGATGGATGGGTGTGGATGGTGAGCAAGATGCTGGAGAGCTGCTTGCAAATTTATGACACTGGGAAGCAAGAGGCTTGGCTATGTTGGCTACTCTTGAATGAGTTTGGCCATCATGTGATATATCCTTCTCCAAAGGGTATGTTGGTGGAAGTAACTTAGCAGAGCACTTGCATCATATGGCAACAAGGAGTATGGATGCATTGTGTTGATATGAAATTATTCATATCAATCATTATGTTTTCATCACATGATTTGTATGATGGAGGTGTGAGGAGGCAACAAAAGCTATTGTTTCTTTGGTTGTTCTTAGGAGAGAAAGGGTAGATTTGTTCTCACATTTTGCATCATGTTGCAGGAGTAGGATATGGCACTATCATGGTGCAAATGGGCTACTCCTTAGCCTTGGATTATCAGGAGCTACTTACACTTTGGGAGGAATTTCCTATATGTAGCAGCATTATGGGAGATGTATTTACAATGAGCATGTTAAAGAATGGAGCTATGAGTTGATAGGAGCCTATTTGCGTAGGCCAACAGTGCTATCACTTTGGAGCTTGTGCTTATTGATGGAATGTCCCCAGGATCACTTCACATTGGATGGACTTGGTGGACGAGGAGGAGGTGAGAGTGATGGAGTAGTGGATGGAAACATCTATTACATTGACATGATCTTCTTAACTAGGATTTCCAAGCATAAGAAGGGAGACCTTTATGCAGCACATGGTTCATTCCTCTTCATAGGAGTATATCATACCACTGTGGAGGGCTTAGTCATGTACATATGCATCATCTTACTTTCAGCACATGGTAATAAAATTGTTTTTGCATCTGTTGATTATCTAAAACAGTATTTGCATTCTCTTACCATTTCTATATGCTGCATTTCTCCACAAGAGGGAAAGATTCTTATTGAGCTCCATGGGCACTTTTTGGCCAACTATTATGATGGAGACAACCATATTTTGTATGAACTTGGGCAAGTGTTTAATTATTTATTGTATTCTCAGTTGATACAATCAGCCATTTACTATTCACTAGTATATGTGATGACACATACAACTAGCAGTTTGTTAAGAAACAACTTGCCATGTTATTTTCTGAAACAACAGTTAGAAAAACTGCGCTGTGACCACTTGGGAAACTATTGATACCTTCAACCATTTTATCATTTGGATTCCATATGATGATCATGTCCTATTCATCATATATGGGATGGTTTAGGCTAGCTTGATTCACAACGTTGGAGAGAGGATCTTTTGAGATCTATTCTTCTTCTTGCCACTTGAGGGCAACCTTATTGCAGCCCAAGATCAGCAGATACTCTACACTTATCCCAATTGGAGAGGAGGATAGTGTGGGGTAGGCCATTTTTTCTACCATGTTCATTTATTTAGCCCACCTACTTTGTAGGAGCCAAAGGTGGAGAAGGATTTTCAAGAGTTTCCATGTTGGGAGGTGACTCATATTGTATGGATGATAGCTTGGGGATGGGAGACTCATATGGGGATGGTAGATCCCAATGTATATCAAACCTCATGCCTCAAGAAGGCCTTTATATAGCCCGTTTTTTCCTCCATGTATATTTTTCTTTTACATGATGTTAGCTATTTGGGATGCTCACCAAAAGCTAGCTTGCATACTTGGGAGGGGAACTTGGAGATGTATTGATGAGACAACATCTTGATCCTTGGAGGATTTTATATTATGAGGACGCTACAAGGGAAGAAGAGGAGGCTCTTCAGTTCTATCCTTGCAGTTGCTTGAGGACAAGCAACATTTGGGAGGGGAGGACTGTAATATTCCAAATTTAGCATGCAGCTAAGTGGAACATTTTTTTTTTTTAATCACCTAGCTGTTGAATAAATGGGTAAGGAGGCCCATGCATAATAAAAATATGAATAAAATCCCTCATAATGTGAAAAAGGATCATCATAGGATCTAAATTTCACACCCTCATGTGTGAAAAGGGGAATTTTCATGTGGGCAAAGTCAAGTTTGACCAAGTCAACAGTGCTAGGATAGGAGGTGGAGATCATCTATAGAGACAGTGCAGAGATAGTGGGAGGAATATTCCTTGCTAGAGGAAACCCTAATGAGTGGGACCCAAGGTTTGAGGGCTTCCATTTTTATAAAAGGAGGGCAAGGCATCCATAGCAAGACATGTGATAGATTATTGAATTTTTGGTCTGGATGACTATTGTGCTTTCTTAAACTGTTTAGTTGAGATTGTTGTGCTACGTAGCTCAAGGCATTCATGTTTAGGAATTCCTTCTCCTTCCAAGAGATGCCTCTTGAGGGAGATTTCACTTCATTTCTCCACATTCAGGCTTAAGGCCAAGCCACCTCCTTCAGCGACAATGCAATTTCTATTTAGAGTTGGGTTGTGTTGTAGAGTGTTGTAGTGGAGGTTTCACAACACGACTTCCAGAGCTTATTTTTTAGAGGAGGGAGCTTCTATTCATTTGAGATATCAGTAAGGAATATTCCAGAGTAGATTTCAGATCTTGGCACTTGGCCAAAAAAATTTCCATCTCCTACAGGGCAATCCCTCTCCTTGACTACGTTATTTTTAGTGTGCATTTGTAGTAAGGGTTTGCAGATTGTTTGGAGGGTGAGATATTCAGTGTTAGGATCATCCTTTCACTTGGAAGATCCATTGGAGGAGGTTTTTTCATCTTTTGTATCATCTTCATCCATCTCCATCCAGTTCTTTAGTTGTAGTTGCTACTCAGTCTTAGGACTGCAACTCCAGCATTTTGCCATTTTTGTATATTTCAAGAAATCCTTCTAGGATTGTCTTGAAATTGAGTTTGGAGGTTTAGATATTTGCTCCCAACATTGTATGAGCTGTATATTTCCATATCCATGTATTTACATACATCAGTAGCAATTGTCTCTAATAAAATTGCGCTGTCATAGCCTTGAGAATTTTCTGTGTAGCAGTGACCTTATATTTTATGTACCTGTTTCTTAAGGCTGACTTTGCCTATATTGAGTGACTCTTTCCTCAAGATCTTGTATACATTTTGTTGCTGTAACATTAATATGGTGGCTATGTGCTCTTCTTACATTTTATGAGTTGATTTTTCACTGCTCTTTCATTATTGTGTTCATGTATTGCTACATCCACATTTTGGGATATACACTCAAAGTCTCCTCCTTTCGTGCATCTTCTTCCTCCATCTCTCTTGCAGTAAATCTGGGCATAGTATAACATTGTAGATCTAATTTTGTGGTGGAATTATCACACACACAATATGAAGAATTGGGGCTTTCTTCATATGAAAATATTCTTGAGGGATCTTCATGTCTTTCCCTCCTCATTCCCTTGATCTATCTTTTGAGATCATGCATAGTTTGAATAAGTCTTGAGAACTCCTTCCCTTTCATATATCCAGATAAATGGGTTTTACCCTTGTCTTCTTTCTCATTAGTATAATAAAATCTTCAATGTATTCTCTTTTGATACCTCTTTTCTCTGCCAGAAAGAGGCTCTTATTCTTCAGAAGACATATTGGCTTTTAGAATGCACATGTTGTGCTAAGATGATGCTCTAATACCACTGTAATATTCCCAAATGGGGAATGCAACAATGTAATGCAGAAAGATAGGAACATAATGTAGATCATCTTTTATATAGCAAGAGACAAATATGGAGACCTTTCAAATGTATTTACAGTAGCAAAATAGATGTAAGAGATGGCTCCTAAGATGCATACCAGGAAAAGTGAAATCCCTTAAAATGAGGTGTTGCAACCATGTATTAAGACTGAAAAAAGCATTCTAGTGTTATTTTATTGGCTCTGCAATAGATATAGATTACACATAAGATCTAGAGAAAATATGTGCATAGAAATTTAGATCTATATTAGATCCATACACTATAGAAGCTCCTCTAATGAACCCCCTTGGGGTTTTTAGTAAAACACCATGTACAAGTTGTAGATATGAGATATAATTCTTTAGATCTATTGAAATATTCAGATTTGGAAAGTGGATCTGATCTAATATCAGCAACAGGATTATCTCCTCCAATAGATCTCCAAAGTGAAGGGTAGATCCCCAACACTCAGAAAATCACTCTCCAACTAGTGTGCTGAACCACCCTGCAACTGTACCTACAGAAATAATGTAGATCTAGATCTGTACTATGCTATAGGGATCAAAATGAGGTTGTCCTCATGCCAAGATCTGAAAATGATGCTGAAGCACTCCAATACTGTCCTCCCAATGAAGTGGAAACCTCCTCCACTGAAAAGGAGCACTGAAAGGAACTAGATCTGAAAGATCTAGTCTCCAATTGCTGCAGCTTGCAAAAACAACCAAAATCTTGATAGGATCTGTGTTATAGTTGAAATAATTAGCTTGGCCTTAAGCCAGATAGTGTACTATGCAATACAAACTCTCCCAAGATCTACTCAATGGGAAGTGGTGGGATTCCTGATCAGGAACACCCAATGCTAAACAACATTCAATCTAAGCTAGAAAGAGAAAGATATATGTCTAAATAGAAAATATATTCAGGAATATGATAACCATCAAAAACCTTCTAATGCTGCCATCCCCTTCCTTTTATAAGACAAAAACTTGCAAACCCTGAACCAATTCCAATGAGATTGCTTCTTTCACACAAGGCATCTCCATCTAAAACTGCGTTGTACCTCATTAATGACCACTCCTCCATGACAGCGCTGTATATTTGGTCAAGGTTGACCCAGTCAAAGTGATCCAGGCCCTTTCACACCAAGGGTGCTTAAATTAAGCTGAAAAATATGATTGAATTTCACACGAGAAGTGGTTTTATTCACAATAAAGAGTTTTATGGGTCTCCCCACCCACTTATTCACCTATCTAAGTGACAAAACAAAATTTTAATATTCCCATTAGTTTTAGGCAATTTAGGAATATTACATTTTTACTCCTCCTGATTGAGAAAAACCCTACACAATCAAAATCAAAAACCCTGAGCAACTATATCTAGCCTAAAACCTTCTTTCTTCAGTCATTTTTTACTATTTTCTATATGAAGAGAGCCCTCTCCTATCCTAGTAGGGCTAGCTACTTGGCTAAGCATGGTTTGAGGTTACATCGGAATTACCTCTTTCAGCCTGAGGTTCAATTTGAGTGATAACATTTTGGGGATCATACTTGGAAAGAAAGAGTAAGATTAGATGACCCTAATAAATAAGTTTTCATTGAAATTATTAAACTTGTAGATGATAATTTTAGAATTTATTCAAAGGCTGAATTGAAAAATTTGTAAAGTGCACATTTTTTTTTGAAATTGGACGTACTGGCTTCCCGAAGATACACCAGATCCAACCCCGGTCCGAATCCTCCAACCATTGTTAGTGATCCTCAGAACATTGGAAGAAAAGCTAAAGTTGTTGTTGAGACTTATAGTTTAGTCGGAAATCCCCATAGCTCATTCATTTCCCGAAGTGTTAGAAAACCTGCAAGATATTGAATTTGATGTAAATTTTGATCAAAGTTTATTCCATAGCAAATCTTTGAGTTGGATTGATGAAACAGTTGTCAATTCCTCCATTCCCTTTCACATTTCTATTGAAGATCTGTTTTCACACTCCCAATCAGGATCACAATCAGGGGCACAACTTTTACAAGTTCTTAAAGATGTGTAGAATTATTCTTTGCAGGTAAATTCTTGGGTGATAAGCAGACCTCAGATCTCAACTTCTTCTATCAACACTTCATTTATTGTTACCAAAAATATCCATTTTCCCCCACCTCCTTTTTCATTCGTTGTTCACATTATTCAGTCAGGGACAAGTCTTCCCTTGATCACATCAGGCATCCAAATCCATGTTATAAACCCTACTATAAATCCTCCACCTCCAGTCATCATGGCTGCAAGATATGCCCCCATTGTTCTCCCTCAGAACCCGGGTGCTATGCCCGTATATTATCAAACTAAAATCCCTTTGTTTGACAATATTCAACCTGTGGAAACTTAAAAGCACATAGATAAGATGAATCACTTCTTTGACCTTCATGAAATTGATATAGAGGATGTGAAGATGAGAATTTTTGCACAAAGTCTTAGAGGGGAAGTAAAAAAATGGTTCAGAGCTCTACCGATAGCCACTATTGACACCTTATAATTTTTTCATCGTCAGTTTGTAGAAATATGGGAAGGAAAGAAGAATCCCCTTCAAATCCTGCCCGAATATGAGAACATCAAAAGGAATGTTGGTGAGTCTATTCAAGATTATTGTGTGAGATTTAATGCAGTGTATAATGCTCTTCCTGCACATATGAAACCACCAGAGGGTATGGTTTTGGTCAAATTCCCAGATGGATTTGATGCTAATATGGCATATCAGTTACGTGAACATGATCCTACAACCTTAGCAGATATGTAAAGGAATGATATAAGTGTGGAATCTAATTTTCTGGAAAAGAGAGCAAGGATGAGATCAGAAAACAGGGTGACCATAAAAGAGGAGACATCTAATTCTGAGGAAAAAATGGATTCATTACTCCGAATAGTGGAGAGAATAGTTGACCGATTATCTATTTCAGAGAGACCTGAACCATAGATCCGGAATCCAAATTTCAGAGGGCAACAACGTCAGTTTAGAATCAAACAGAGAGAGCAGAAAGCACCTGACCAAACATCATAACAACAATACCATATTAGGACCCCGTTATAGTATACTTATATCCAAGGAGTGGAGGAAGAGTAAGATGAAGATCTGGTGGTTGAAACAAATCATTTCTTTACAGCAAATGGTTGCCCATGTTCCTAATTGAAGATGAAGAGTATACTGAAAATATAGATTCTCCAAAAGATGAGGATTATATCTTGGCAAATTATGATGATTTGGAAATAGAATCAAATGATTACCAATGTGGATATATGAATTCTTTGAGTGCACAACAGAAACAATATTCTCTAAGGAGCAAATATGTACCTATCAATTATATTCAGAAAAGGAAAGATCAGTCAAAGAATGATATTTCGAATAATCAGAGAAAGGGTAAAGAACATGTAGATCATAATCATAGTAACATCAACTAGCCATCAACTAGCTCAACTACTAGAGAAAAAGGCACTAAGAAGAAGGATACAAGGGATCAAAATGATAGAAGAGATATTGTTGTCAAAGAGGTATATAGAGTCACAAATTTTAATTTAGAAAATGAAATAGCTAAATTGAAAGTGTACATTCTTTTGAAAGAATTAGTAAATGATAGTCATTATAAACATCAGGTGTCTAAAATGTTGCTAGTTGATCCTTTCTCCGATATGGTTAATGTTGAATATGACCACCACGAGCTCATTTTCGGTCCAGCTATAGATGGTCAATTGGAAGAGAGTGAGGTTCATCCTTTTTATTTGAGCCTTATATTGCATGAGTACATACTTCATAATGCTATGCTTGATTCCAAGGCTTCTCACAATTTGATGCCTAAGGCTATTATGGAAAATATGGGCATGGATATCACTCGACCTTATCATGATTTGTATTCATTTGATTCTGGTAGAGTAAGTTGCATTGTTCTCATCAAAGATTTAGTGGTTTCCTTCGACCAAATCCCAGCCAAGAATGTTTTGATGGATGTGGTCGTGGATGATATAAAACCTCACTTCAACATGCTATTGTCTAGATCATGGGGAGCTAAACTCAAAGGTACTTTACAACTTGACTTCTCTTATGCTACTATCCCTGCTTTTGGGCAATTGAGGAAATTGTATTGGGAAAATAAAATGAAATATATGATAACTAGTAAGGAGAACCCTATCAATCATCCAATATAGGTTGTACATATAGATCTAAAATATTTTATTTTGTATAATTATGGTGATTTGAATAATGTAAATAATCAGCTAGTAGTAGTAAAAGATGTGCTAGAAGTTTCAAAACATTTCAGGGAAGCTCTTGATAAAGAGAAAGAAATGGTGCCTTCTTCTAAAAATCCTCTTAAAGAATAGAAAATCAATACAGAACAGAAAAATGAATTGACTGACCCAAGTAAATTAGAACCAAAAGTTGAATTTTAGCATTTAGAAGATGAAGAGGGCCTTTGGAGCATGGATTTCGACGGTGCTTTGGGTAAGGAAGGTGCAAGTATTGGTATTTGGATGCGAAGTCCTATTTGTAAGACTGGTGGAATTCCAAGTAATATTAGAGAATGCTCTTATAAGTTGGCTTTTGACTGTTATAATAATGAAGCAGAGTATGAAGCATTGATCACAGGTCTCAATATTTTGAAGAAACTTGGTGAAAAGAGAATTTACGTTTATGGTGATTCTGAGCTTGTCATAAAGTAGATGAAAGGAGAATATCAAGCAAGGCATCTGCGTGTTACTCATCATTATTTTTAATTATTTGTAGATTACTATAGATTGGTTATAGATTTCTAAAAACAACATTCTTTGAACGTTGTGAGTTTTAGAAATCTCACTGCCTTCATTATCCTTATAGGAAATTTTTCACTATTCTATCAACCTTGCCATTTCATGGTCACCCTGCCACTCCTAAAAGACTCCCTATGGGCTAATCCTTCTTATTTTAAACCTCCTTCTCTGCCTACAACCTCATTACCTTGTTTTCACTTGTCCATAACTCCACTTTCCCTCTAGGGTTTTCCTATAGCTAAATTTTTCCCATGATTCCCCAAGTTCCTCGAGCATTGATGGTCTCAAAAATATATCTATAGGATCTTTAGATAAATCAAGTACATTGGATTTTGGATCTTCATTACACCACTTTTTCAATACTCTATTTTTACACTTGAAGTCTCCAAGCCAATTTTTAGTCAAGGTCTAGTCAAAGTACCCTCTCACTAGGTCAATTAGGGCTTCACATGTTTTAAGGTCATTATTGGTTTTCCAAAAACTTCTTTCCTTTTCCTAGAAGTTGGCTCAAATGTAATAGAAGGTCAGCACATTATTAGTCAAAGAAGGCCTGAAATTTTCCAAAGAAGACTACCCTATCAGCTCAAAGTCTGCAAGAGGCAAATGCAAAGACTTTAACACTCCTACAGGAGTGTTGAAATTTCCATCAGCAGAAGGTATTGGTAAGGTATATGGTCTACTCCTAAGTCAAGACAACTCACAACAGAAGGAAGATAACCACTTGGTCTTGAATAAAACTGGGGTTTTGAGCTTAATGGACCAAGTAGAATGCCAAACAATGATCAATTGCATAATGGCCATGGAGGAGGCACACCAAACCAAACATAAATAAAGTCTCTCCAAAATATTAATGAAATAGGGAAAAGGGTAAGGTGAATTGGACATAAATGAATGAACTTGAAAGGGCCATAGAGAACTTAGAAGACAACACTGATGATTTTCTTAAAGCACTCTAGACACCTAAGGTTTTGGGAAAGTGGCGGGAGGACGTAAAATGAGGAGTTGAACTCCATGATGATAGGAAAGGAATATTTTGAAGGAGTTGTTCTGTGCAATCATCCAAAAGTTTTCCAAGGTGAATATTTCAGGTGTCAAAGAGAAAAGGTGTAGAGAATATCGGTAAGAAAGGTAAATTTAAGGTTTTTCACTCACTTGCCAAAAAAAAGATGATTTGAGCTCCAAGGTAAGAACAAAAGAGGTTTTTGGAGACACCTCTATTGTGTAAGCATCCTAAGGTTGTCAAAAGTGAGTTTATCATGTTTCACGGAGTAAGAGAAAGCCAGGGTAGTATTTTTAGTCACCTAATAAGCAGAAGTGGTCAAAAAAGATGAAAAACATGAATTAAGTCTCATGGTGGAAATTACAAAAGAATTTGAAGAAATTTCCATGTGGCTAAGTCACAAAGGGGCCAAAATGAACATGTCAACTCTCAAAGAGAAAAATGAAGAGCCACTTAAATGTTTTCATGTCACCTACCAAGTAAAAGTGTTAAAGGACATCAATAAGCCAAGAAAAGTCAAATTTATGACTCAAGCAAACCTGCAGAGCAAAGGTGTAAATAACATCAGTGAAAATGAGAAAAAATAAGAGTGGAATTCATGATCTAAGTCACCTGCAAAGCAAAAAGGTCAGATATTTAGTGAGCAAGGAAGAAATTGAAAAAGACTTAAGACATTAGGAAATGGGTTTGCAAAGATTAAATTTAATTCCCAAGCCTATAAAAGGTCATTTTGTTTTTCATATGACTCATTGTTCACTTGGAAAAAGTTGGAAGCGTTCAGGAGTGAAACATTTGGGAGTTTCAAGTCAAATTTGGACAAGTTTTTGTGGTTCTGCGCCCTCAGGTCGCCGTTGCATGCCTGGAGTCGGGGGCTGCACACTTAGCGAAAAAATCCCATACAAATTACAAAGGCACTACATGCCTAGGAGGTGGTGTTGCGTGCCTGGTAGAGCGCTGTGCTCTTGCCCAATAGGCCCATTAAAGAATACCTTGTCATTGCGCACCTGGACTGAGCATTGCACGTCTATACTGAGCGATGCGCCCCTGGCATAAGCTTTGCGCCCTTGGCCAAGGGGGCCTTCCAAGAAAAGCAGACACTCAAACTACCAAAAAACCATTTTAAGTCTCCTCCAAGGTATTCTGAGCACATAAAGAGGTAAGTGGATTCCCTAACTTCATCTCCAAGAATTTTGATGGTTTAATTGGAAGAAATTAAAACCCTAAGAGGCAACCCTAAGACCTAAGCTTGCAAATCATTGTTTGTCATTTCTTCACCTATTGATAAAGAGTATCAGTCAAGACATAGGTGTAATAGGGTGTTGTGAAGGTTTTAATTCATCTAGGTTGATCATAACACCCATTCATTCATCCCCTCACTTGTAATAAAAGCTAACATTCCATTACCCTCATTCACCTAAATTACACATCAACCTTTAGTATCTCAAAACAGAGTTTGACATATCAGCAAAGGGTTGTCATTGAGTGGTTAGCTTATCCCTCACTCTCATATACTTACACCCTCACTCATTCATCTCATTCACTTGTAAAGGCTATTATTCCACCATCCCTTCATCTCATTTCCATTTGCAGTCCTAGGGTTTCTCAAAGGCAGAGTGGTCAAAATGTCAGAAAGAGAGGATTGTGGTAGTGGAGGAGAAGGTCAAATGCCCAGGAGGCATGAAAAAAAAGGTGGAAAGAGCAAAATGTTTGAACCACTCAACACAATAGATCTAATGGCATCTCCCTTAAATGATTCCTGCTTCCAAAATGTAGGCTGCTATGAATTTTGTGAGAAGGTAAAACAGGTGCAAAACCACCCTAAGCTAACTAGACTCTTTATCATTAACTTGCATGACAAACAAGTTAACCATGCAGGGGTCACCTTTTAATTATCTACTGATGTTATTTCCAATTCCACAGGCATACCTAGTGTAGGGGAGAAATGGTTCATGCAAGAAAATCTTGACATGAGGTACTTTGAACCCTACCTAAAGCCTAGATACATAGACCACTGCAAATCCATCTTTCCTTTCTCACATCTTCTGGATAGATATTCACCTATGATGAGGATCATTATGAGGTATTCTACATGTGAGGGAAGGTTCTCTCAGCTTTACTCCTATCACATTAGGTTGCTTATGCACTTTACTAGAGTGAGGATGATGCACATACCCTACTACCTCTACAGAAGAATTGATAAAATGTCCTATGTTGTACAAAAGAGATACTATCCTTAGGAGATGAAAAGCCTTTTGCATCATTCTTTGATGAAGATGGTTGTTATGAATAAATTTCAGTAGAAAGGCATTCCATGGGATATTTTCATGCCAATGAGGTGTTCAGTAATCCATAAGCCCATCCTCAGCAAGATATACCCTAATCTTCACAGCCTCCTATCCCTACTCCTCCATCACCTCCTGTTGATCATTTTTCTCCATCCACTCACATTCCCTCACCTCATGATGACTCATCCACCTCATCATCCACACACATTCCTTCACCTCAAGATAATCATCCCTCATCACCCTCTCACAATCCCTCACCGTCCTCTCATGGCACTAGTGCATCAGACAGTGAGGAAGGTGATAATGAGTAATCAAATGTAAATGAGGGAGAGGGAAATAATGAATCAAGAAATAAATAATAAGGAAATGAGGAGGTAGATGCCAATGAGGAAGAAAAAAAGGAAGAATCAAACAAATAAAAATCATTCAATGAGGCATATGTTAGTGAAG
Source organism: Pinus albicaulis (assembly GCA_034641835.2). NCBI lineage: Eukaryota > Viridiplantae > Streptophyta > Pinopsida > Pinales > Pinaceae > Pinus > Pinus albicaulis. Next base: position 1,354,195,442 of record CM076581.1, read on the forward strand.
AGGAAAGAAGTAAAGAAAAGAGGAATGATGACAGTAAGGATGATGTCAGTGAGGCAGAGATAATTGAAGCAGAGGGTAGTGATGATGATACCAATAATGACAACAGTCATAATGACAGTGAGGGAAGTAAGGCACATATAAATGAGGCAAATGTAAATGAAGAATAAATCAGTGATGATGGAAGTCATAAGAGAAGTGAGGGAAGTGAGGCAAATAATGAAGAAGCACGTAGCAGTGAGGATGATGACAGTGGGTCCAAAATCCATGATAGTAGTGATGATACCAATGATGATAATAGTCATGATGGAAGGGATACAGATGACACTGAGGTGGTGAAAATTGGACTTTTTCCTTTGACCTACCAAAGGGGAAATAGGCATGTGTTTGTTGCCTCTAAAATGCAAGGGGCCATGCCTTCTACATAAAATAAGAAGCTTGAAAAAGGTAAGGAAAAGGTCATTGATGAAGACAAATAAAACAAGCATGAGATTGAACAAGAGTTCCAACTCATTCACCTTGACAGTGATGATGAGAATGAGGCAAGGATCTCAAACATGCTACTCCAAAGCAAGGATGCTCAGATTAGGGATTTGCAAGCCAATCTAGGTAGGGCTAAGAATGTAATCCACTATTTTGAGGTTGAAAACAAGCAGCTAGAGTCACAAAAGGCCATCTATGAGATTAGAGGTATCAGGGCTCAGAAAGAGGCTGCAAAGAAAGAGGAAAATCTAGAAGAGGTCTTGGGAATTCGTGAGGACACTGAAGAAGATGAAGAGAAGCTTCCTAGGAAAAGACCAAGGGCCATTGACCTAATGAAAGCTTTAGCCAAGGAGAAGGATCAAGAGACAACATTGGTAGAGCAACTCACTCCAAGTGAGCTGCTTTCCATGGAAGTTGATTATGATAGGGAATTTTCACTAGAGAGGGCCAATGTGCACCTAGAGTGTTAGCTTGAGAGGACAAAAAGAGACCTTGACCTTCAAAAGTAAATGGCAAGGAATTATGCCTTAAGAAACAAAATTGTAAGGGCCAAGCTCAAAAGAGCCCTTGCAAAGATTCAAGCCCTCAAGGAGGCAAAAGATAAAGAAAACATTTAAATCCTTGCTCATGCATCCCTGCAGGCATCCCAAACATAATTAGCAACGCAAATTCAATTTTTGGCATATTTTTGTAAATTTTGGTTTTTGACTATTTTGAAGGGCCAAAGGCGTATCGCCACTAGCGCTGTGCTCTTTTCTGGGGCACCCAATGGAGAAATGGCTTACATTTTCATGTTCATCTTGCCAAGGATATCACTCATAGAAATGTTTAGCTCATTTGGAGCAAAACGGGTCCTCCAAAAGTGCCAAACACACCCACAAATTCACCTTTCTGCCCTATTTTCAGAGTCAGCGCTGTGCCCTGATTAGTCTTGGGAGAATGCATTTTTTAGTATAAAAATGGACACCAAAGGGAAAAATAAATTTATATTTGGAAACTAGACAGAACATGCTTTCCAATGAGCTATCATGGAGCTCATTCAGAGACCTGGAAGGCCTCCAAATATTGGTTACAAAACAAGAAATGTTTCCAGTGCTGGCGCTGCGCCATTGAATCTCAGTGTTGCGCCCTTGCCAAAAAGTCAACAAAACAAACTTGCAGATATTTTGGAAGTTATTGAGGAGCCTCAAAGTCAGTTTTTTTTTTTCCAAAGCTAGTTGTGAAGTTATTTTGCATTTATTGAATTAGGATATTTGTGCCTTGGGCCTTGCATGGTCTCATAGGGAAAAAATGACATTTATGAGTAATTAATGGTTTCAAAAACCCTAGCTAGGGTTCTGACCCTCCTTTGGAAGTTAAATACAGCATTGAGGCCTCATTGTATATGTTGGTTGGTTTTTGAGCTTAATATGATATAGACTCTGAGTTTATTGAAGAAATTGGCTTTGGAGTGTTGTGATTGCTTTGGATTGAGCATCAATGGATCAAGCATATTCATGTGATTCATGATCTATGTTAGATGGTGATTTTATTTCACTCTTTTTAATGTTTTCCCTTGTTTACATTATGTTCATGGTTTACTGATAGAAGAACATAAATTTTAGAGTAGGATATGCTTTCTTGGCACCGTACTTATTTCGGCATCCTTTTATCTCTATGTTTTCTTCTTGGAAGTTTGATTAAAGAATCCTTAAATGCTCTTTAGTTTCACTAAAATGTTATCATATTTTCTCTTTGTTTGAAATTAATATTCAGAGAATTCTTAACCTCTCTCAAAGATTACTTGTTTTTTGTTTTGAGTTTTGTCTTGTTCTAGTCTAGTTGAAGAATCCTTTATTTCTCTTCAGTTTTACTGTGCTATCATCCTAAAAAAATTTATTGTTCTAGTATCTTGAAGGATCCTTAATTGCCTTTTAAACCTACTCCATCCATAACTTCATGTTCATTTCACACTCACTAAACCTACTTATATCCATTTGGCCTTGTTAAACTTGCCCTATGAAACACCCTTGACCTATTTTTATACATTTCAAGACCTTTGCAGACTCCATATCCCAATGGATTAATTTTCTCTTACTCTACCTATTCTTCTTGACAACCTATTCAACCAAAAAAACAAGCAAAAAAACCTATCACTATATCTAGCCTAAAGTCAAAACCCTACAATCAACGAAGTTACATCCTCTACACAAACATAGAGAGAGCCCTCTCTGAGCCCAGGAAGGCTAGGTCCTAGGACTCCAAAGATTGGTTTGATGTTACCCTTGTCTATTTTTTCCTTGCCAATATACCAAATTACGGGGACCTAACACTGCGGATGAGAGCCTATAGAAATGGATTTTTCGATATCTTAAATTTTTTTCCTAAGTATACATTAACATGAAAGCCAAGAACTAAGAATATCATTGCAGATTCGCTTTCTACGTCGGAAAGTAATCTCAAAATTCCAATGAACTCCAGTAATAAATTTTTAATTCATGTCAAACATAGACATAGTTTTCCAGATAATTTAAGGTACTGGCAAGTTTTTTGGGATGAAAAAAATATGAATAGCTTTTTCAGAATGAAGAAAATTCAAAGATGCTTTTACTGATGATGTTTGTGATGATGATGATCAAGAAATAAAGGCCAATCAGATGAATTTTTTGCAGCTGAAAGACAATATTATTCCTAGAGGTTTGATACCTTTAGAAGATATGTTCGATCTAGATGATGTGGCCAGAAAACCAAGTTTGACTCCTACAGAAAAGGGTGTGGAAGATGTGAACATTGGAATACCAGATAAGCTGAAGATGGTTAAGTTGTCTAAGACATTGTCTCCTGAGGTGAAATATAATTACATCAAATTGTTGTCTGAATTTTCTAATATTTTTGCATGGGATTATGCAGATTTGAAGGTCTATGACAAGAATATTATTCAGCGCACTACTCCCATCAAGCCAGATCAAAAACCTTCCAGATAGAAGTTGAGAAGGATTAACCCAATATTTTTTCCATCCATCGAGAAAGAGGTAAAGCGATTGTATAAATCAGGTATCGTTGTGCCAATTAGGTTTTCTGATTGGATTTAAAATTTGGTTGTGGTAAGGAAAAATACTGGAGAGATAAGGCTATGCATAGATTTCTGGAATTTGAATAAAGTATATTTAAAGGATAATTACCCCCTTCCTAAGATGGACCATGTTCTGCAAAGTGTAGTTGGAGCATCACGGATGTCACTACTTGACGTTTATTCGGGTTATAATCATATTTTGGTACATGAAGAAGACCAAGGTAAAAGCGCTTTCACCACACCTTGGGGGACCTTTCAGTATGTTAAAATTCCATTTGGACTCAAGAATGTAGGGGCTACTTTTCAACAGGTGATGGATATAGCCTTTGCTAATGAGAAATATGTTTTCTTAGTAGTGTATCTAGATGATCTGATAGTGTTTTCTGGTTCTGATGATCAGCATTTGTATCATTTGAGAATTATTTTTCAGAAATGCAGGGAGTTCAAAATTTCTCTAAATCCAAAGAAGAGTCTTTTTTCCATTGAGGAAGGAAAAAAATTTGGTCACATAATTTCCAAATATGCCATTCGCATTGATCCTTCCAGAGTAGAAGCAATTTAGAAAATAGATTTTTTGCCAAACAAAAAGGAGATACAAGATTTCAATGGTAAGATGAACTTCTTACGCATATTTGTTCCTAATTTAGTTGAGCATTTGAGAGAAATGAATGAAGAAGGAAAGTAGTGTAAAATGTACCACTGATGCTATGAAGTCTTTCAACATGGTAAATATTTCTTTAAGCACAACCCCTATTTTAGTTAGTCCATATTATACTAGTGATTTCATTATATTTTCGTTTGCATCCGAGCATACCTTGGGCGCATTTTTAATGAAAAAGAGAGTTCAGGTTGAACAACCTATCGTTTTCTTTAGTCAAGACATTAGAGATGTTGCTCTTCACTATAAAATTATTGAGAAACAAGCTTTAGCCCTAATCAAATATTTGAAATATTTCCAAATTTACATTCTACATTCACATACTATAGCCTATGTTCCAAATTCAATGGTAAAAGAGATTATCACACAAATTGATCCTGAAGGTCAGAGAGGTAAGTGGATAGAAAATATCCTAGAGAGTGATCTCGAGATCAGGTCTACCAAATTGATCAAGGGACAGGGGTTAGCCAAGTTGATGGCTGAATCCAACTTGCATGCTCTAGACATAAAACTTATTGCAGAAATGTCAGATGATGAAGAAGATGGCTCTCTAATATAGGTATCAGAAATGTTTCTCACTTCACCATGGTATTCTAATATAGTGTATGTTCTTCAACGCTTATTTCCTCCTCTTGGAATGTCAAAAAGTCAGGGTAGGTCTTTGAAATTGAAATCTCCTAAATACTGCATTCTAGGTAGTGCCCTTTATTGGAAAGATCTAGGACGTGTTCTTTAGAATTGTCTAGTTGAAGCTGAGGCTAAGCAGGTAATGGATGACTTCCATAGGGGATATTGTGGAGGTCATTTGTTTTGGAAAACAACAACTAAAAAAGTGTTGAGAGTAGGGTATTATTGGCCAACTTTGTTTTTTATTTATACAAAACAGTCACAAACTATCATGAATGTCAGGTTTTTCAGGGAAAAAGGAAACTCCTTCCTCTTCCGCTGAAGCCTGTTGTAGTAAATGCTCATTTTCAACAATGGGGACTTGAATTTATTGGGGAAATTCATCCCACATCATCGGCACAGCACAGATGGATTCTAACAGCCACCGACTACTTCACCAAGTTGATCGAGGCTATTCCTACAAGGCAAGCTACGGACAGTGTAATTATTCAATTTTTAGAATCCAATATTTTGTCTTGTTTCGGTTGTCCTCACAAGACTATTACAGATAATGCTACAAAATTTAAGTCAAAGAAGATGGTTGAGTTTTGTCACAAGTATAATATTATATTGGGCCATTCCATCGCATATTATCCACAGTGTTAGCCCCCTAATTTGCTCTCTTTTTTCCATTTTCCCCTTCCTAAATCATAACCATTTACTGTTGCTTTACGTCTTTTATGCACCCTCATCTTGGACCAATCCAAGCACGATGATATATTTCGTATAAACTTTATTTTTCATATTTTTAATTCAACCTAGAATTAATTAGTTATTTATTACATGATTTCTTCAATTTAATCACTCTTTGTAACTTATCGATATCTCCAATGTTTATTTGGTAGTTAGAGTACCTATCGTGACCGTTGATCCTAGTGTAGGATTGGATCCTTCACCATTGCCAACACAGAAAATATTTGCAACAGATCTAAACCTCCATGATCACCACTTTGTTTTGAGTAGCTTCAACCACAACAGCAAGATCGACCCAAAGGCAACCGAGACCGAATCTGCGAAGGACGAAAGCTGGAGATTGGCTATGGCCAGTTTTGCTAACTGTCTAATTTTCAAGGCTGAAAGCTAAATTCTGCGTTTTGTTATGTAATCGGTTGAATGATCTATTTTGGACTTTGGCAAAAGATCTATATAATGTAGAATTTAAATAGGACTAAGAGGAAGTTTTCGATAGCAGAAGAGAACAGAGACATAGCCAGAGAGGCGGTAACAGGTTGTTGTATTTTGTTATCGCCTGAATCTGGGCTGGACGATTTATTCATATATGTACTTGCCTCAGTGAATTAATAAAAAGGGAGCTCCACCTCATGTTTCAAAAATTGCACTTCTGTATTTGAGCTGATGAATTGATTAAGGTATTGAGCAGTGTTTTTATTTAAAAAGGGAAACACGCTGGTTGGCTAGGGCCCAACTAACCCAGCACATTTACCCCATTTCCTGTTTTCCTGTAATTTTTGTTTATATTTTCAAGTGTGATTTAATTTTAAGCACTTACATTCCTGTTTGAATCAAAGTGGATCCGGTGTGCGAAGCAGATAAACTTCCTTTTCCTACAATTTCCTTTCCTACACTTGATTTCACATTGGTTTTCCTCTGCCTGGTCCAAGCAGGAGAAATAACCCTGCACTAGTGCAAGTTGGTGTGATATCTACTTTTTCTGCAATACTATTTGATTGGTTTTCCCCACCCAATCCAACCAGGAGAAATGAACCTGCACCAGTGCACGTTGGTGTGATGCAGCAAGCCATCTTAGTCTACTTCCCACAATCTTCTTTCTTTCATTGAATTCTTATGATAGGATAAATGTATATTCATTGTTTCTTTATTCCTACACTCTGTTAAGATCATAAAAATTCAATTTTTATGTGTGCAATTTGATTTAACAGTATAATAGCACTTGCAATAATTAAGCACTCATTTTAAGAATTAAATGTTAAGTGCAGGAAGCTCCGATCCGATGCAAGAACTAGTTTCTTGCCACAGGATCTGAGTGCTTTGAACCTGGAAAAGTTCAAGCCCTTGCATGAAGTGAAAATTCTTTAGTAAAGACACCATTTATACCTTCTGCATAAATCTTTGTTCCTGCACTAGTGTAAGCAGTCTGCGATAGTGCAGGATAGATTAGTGCAAGAAGGAAATATCTAAAGGATCAGGTTTAAGGGCCCATCTGATGAGACTACTAAGTGTCTCTGCTAAAGAAAAGCACACACTCAGTAGTTAAACAATAATTAGCTAGATTGATTTCCTTTTATCTTTAATTCCCTCTTGCAAATGCATTCTTCCTTGTTCTAGTCTTAGATTATTTTGATGGTTCAAGTTGCCTTTTTCTCTTTTTAATTTGATTATGCAATCTTTCCTTTAAAGTAAATAGGGATTTATATTAGGAAGATTCATACCTTCTCTAGCATTACCTGTGCTTCATTTCTAAGTTTATGGATCCCCCGGGTTGACAAATTAAGTGTTGAGGAGTTGCTTAAGTGTAATTCCTGCACCCAACATTTTGGCGCCATTGTCGTGGAGGTGATTTGATTTGGTAAGAATTTTCTGACTATACAATAAAGGTAATTTTTCCTTTATTCTTGTAGTATTGTTTGGAAAATATTCTTTGAAGGAATTTTACTGGTGTTAATTTATTTCTGACATCATTTTTTTACTAGAAGTTATTTGCTATTTTTCTTTTTTTTTTTGAAATGAATGCCTAGAAAAGGTAAGGGTTTGAAGCCCACTAAGGGCCAAAATAATTCTGAAAACAATTCTCATATTGGGTCTCCTTATGTAAGCAAAAAGCCAAATCCAATTCAAACCCATCACTCAGGAACAATCCACCTGGATTCTGGTGGCAACAGCTCAAGTGTGGATCAGTCTGTTGAGAGCGGTACAAGTAAAAGGGAATCAATGGTGGACCATGAAGATCATTTGGAAGGGATTGGTGAAAACCAATTAAGTGAAGAAAAATCCACTTTTGTGCTTCCAATTGTGGATCCTGATACTGTGGCGCAAATGAAGAATATTCCACCATCATTTATCCCTCATTTCCATGGTAAAGTTCACAAAGATCCTCACTCTTTTCTATTCGAGTTTGATATTCTTTGTAGAAGTTATGATTATTCAACTAATGCTCAAAAGTTAAGATTATTTCCTGTTACTCTCCAGGACTCAGCTCTACACTGGTTTATGGTGTTAGGAGGAAACACTATAACCTCTTGGGATCAGATGAAGAGAGTGTTTTTATCTAAATATTAAGAATATTTCAAAACTCGGGACATGCATGATGAGATTTTTTCAATCATACAGGATGATGATGAAGCTCTTGAAGATTACCTAGAGAGATTTCTGTATATTTTACAAAGGTCAAAACTTAAGTTTGATCCCATTACTATTAGAACCTTGTTCTTAAGAGGACTTACTGATAATGCTAGAAATAATTTGAATCTGTTAGGACAAGGTGACATTTCTCAGCAAAATTTTGAAAAAATTTGTGAATTATGCAGGAAATTTTCAAGAAATCAATATAGATATAGTAGAGGAACTGGAAATAGAAATTGAAAAACTGAATCTACTGATGCTATGATTATTGGACTAGAAAATAAAATGGAAAACATGAAAATCGATATAATGAATATTGTTACCAAACAGTTAGACTCTTTAAAATTTCAGTAAAAACTCATGAAAGAACAAGATTCATTATGTATTTTCTGTCCTAAATGTAGAGACAAGCATCCTCCTAAAGAGTGTCCTCTTAATTTGAAAGAAATTAATAAGTGTGCTATTTGTGCAGAAGACCATGTCACAGAAAAATGTCCCTCTATACTAGGACTTAAAGTTATATTTACAAGGGGACAGCCTGAAGCTGAGTACTTGTATGCTATGGGAACAAGAAGGAATTGGCCTTAGGTAGGTATAGGTATGGCTCCTGAATTTTCTCCACACTATCTTGGTTATAATTCACATGTATATTCTTATCCTAACACTAATCAGCAGTGGCAGTATGGGAATCAATATCAGCATGGGTAACCTTCTCAACCATGGCAACAAGGTTGGAGAGGACCAACTCATTCTCCATATTCCTACCAGCCACATATGCAATCATATGCATCTACACATACACCTTATTCAATGCCTCAACTTTCGAGTCAGTCTACTCCACCATTACCTTTACCTCCACTCTTTCGACCTCCTCAGTTTCCTGCTCAACCTATGCCCAATCCTAACAATAATAAAGCAGTGCAAATGATCTATGTAACAAACCCACCTTTACCATCCGAGTACCAGTCTATTCCAGTTGGGGTTCATGATATTCAATTAAGATCAGGAAGGACTGTAACATCAGAAAATCAGAAGTAACCTATAGTGATTGTTGAAGAGAAAGGAGAAGAGGAAACTCTTAACCATTCTCTGAAAGTTGTCACTAAGCAGTCCTTACGCTCTAAATCCTTGCCATCTTCTTCCAACCAACCTCCCTTCCTAGAGAGGCTAGGAATGGAAAGAAGTGAGCCTATTTCTGAGACTAGTTTGGCATTTTAACTTCAAAATATTTTCATTAAGATACCTTTGCTTCAAGCCATTAAAGAGATCCCCATTTTTACCAAGATTATTAAGGAAATATGTCTCAAGAAACCTGGGAGGAAGAGAGTGGAACCCCAAACCATTCAATTTGTTGGTAGGATAGCGGAGTTTATGATGACATGTGTGTCTATGGAAAAATACACTGATCCCAGAAACCCTGTTGTCTGAGTTTAAATTGGTAATGTCCTTGTCTCTAATGTTATTATAGACCTGGGGGCAGCCATTAATTTCATGACTAAGAAAACCATGAATCAAATTTGGTTATCTCATCTTTTCCCTACTCCCATTGTGCTTGAATTAGCAGATAGATCTAAAATTAAGCCAGAAGGAGTCTTGGACGATGTGATCATCTGATTAGATTCTTGGGAATATCTTATTGATTTCATTGTGCTTCAGCCAAAGAGCCCAGTAGGAGGACATCCCTTGATCTTGGGACGACCATGTTTTGCTACAGCTGATGCATATATTGGATGTCGTTTTGGTGATATGTATATTTTGTGTGGAGATTCTAGGAAGAAAGTTACCTTATACCCCCTTTCCAGATCCAATCAGAAACTTCCAGATACTTTATGGTTGGATAAAAGTAGTGATGAGGAGACTCAACCCATTTCCCTTATCCATCATTATAATGGGTCTTCACAAGAAGATGAGATTCAAGATTTCCTGAATAATCTAGACACTATGCCTAATTTTGAGCCATTAAGCCAGATTTTCATGGTAATCATGATTCTCATTCTTCTGTACTACTACATTTGACCACTCCCTTGAGTACTCCCGAGCCTGTTACTACTCTTGTTGAGATTAGCCCTTTTAAATCCTTGCATATTAGTTCAGATTTGGACTCATCTTAGTAGGCACAGCTTGTGAATTTGTTGCAAAACCATCTTAGTGCCTTTGCTTGGGGCTATGAAGATATGAAGGATATTCCTCCTAAAACTTGTACAAATCATATCTATATTCAGGGAGGAACCCAGCCTATCTGACAACCCCAAAGGCAAATGAATCCAGCTCTAAGAGATATTGTGAAGGAAGAGGTACAAAAACTCTTGGATGCCAGTTTTATCTATCCTATTTCCGACAGTCAGTGGGTCTCTCCATTAGTGCTAGTACCTAAGAAAGATGGAATATGGCATATTTTTATTGATTATCGAGAATTAAACAAAGCCACTCTCAAATATTACTTCCCTCTCCCTTTCATTGACCAGGTGCTTGATACCCTTCCAGGAAAGAAATATTTTTCCTTTTTGGATGGCTTCAGTGGCTATAACCAGATACAGATTGCACCCGAAGATCAGGATAAAACTACTTTTACATGTCCATGGGGTACATTTGCTTATAAAGTGCTTCCCTTTGGTTTATGTAATGCCCCGAATACCTTTCAAAGGGCAGTCCTGGCCATTTTTTCTGATCTAGAATTTGTAGAAATTTATATGGATGATTTTTCTATGTTTGGTGATTCTTTTCAGGAAGCTATAAAAAATCTGGAGAAATTAATTCTACGTTGTCAGGAAGCCCATATCGCCTTGAGTGATAAGAAATGTAGATTAATGTGATAAGCGAGAGTGGTACTTGGCCATTTGATTTCTGGTAAAGGTATCCAGGTTGATCCGGCAAAGATTGAAATCATTCTGCATCTTCCTACACCCAAAACTCAAAGGGAAGTAAGAGGTTTTTTAGGACATGCTGGTTACTATAGAAGATTCATTGAGAATTTTTCTAAGATAGATGCCCCTCTTTTCCAACTTCTAGTTAAGGATAGTGAATTTTCTTGGTCCATACCCTGCCAACAATCTTTTGAAACATTGAAGGAAAAGTTGGTACAGACACCAGTTTTGAGAGGTTCTAACTGGTCCCTGCCTTTTCACATTTCCTCTGATGCTTCAGATTTGGCTATAAGCGTAGATTTAGGGCAAGAGGAAAATAAGAAAACCTATGCTATTTATTATATTAGTGAGAATTTGTCTTGCACTAAATTAAATTATACAGTTACAGACAAAGAGTTTTTACCTGTAATTTTTTCAATTAATAAGTTCAGGCACTATATTACAGGATATGAAGTATTTGTACATACTGATCATTCCGCGATTAAATATTTTATGAACAAACCATTGACTAGCAATAGAGTGACTAGGTGGTTGCTATTGTTGCAGGAATTTAATGTTACTATTATTGATATACCAGGAAAATATAATGTTGTAGCATATTTCCTTTCTAGATTAGATAATCCTGGTGAAGCAACTCCTGTTAATGATGATTTTCTGGATGAACATCTTTTTTCTATGTCAACAGATTCTCCATGGTTTGCTGACATTGCTAATTACTTGGTTACTGGGAAAACACCACCCCACTTGTCTGCTCGTGAAAAGAAGAATATTATTCAGAAAAGTGTTGCATACTTCTGGATTTAAGGAGATCTCTTTTACACTGGTCCATATCTAATTATCCGTAGATGTGTAAGAGAGGAGGAAGTGTTTGGCATATTTAAATCTACTCATGATGAACCTTGTGGAGGCCACTTCACTGATAAGCGGACTACATATAAATTATTGTGTGCTGGTTACTTTTGGCCTTCCTTGTTTAAGGATGCCAAACAGTATGTCAGATGATGCGGTAGTTGTCAATGAGTGGGCCAGCCTAATCAAACCAATTAAATTCCTTTATGCCCCCAAGTTATGATTGAGCCGTTTGAAAAATGGGCTATTGATTTTATAGGGCCAATAAATCCAGCGTCATTAAGTAAAAAACATATTTTGGTTTGTACATATTTGTTTACAAAATGGGTAGAAGCTAAAGTTGTTTCCTTTGCTACAGAAAAAGTTGTTGTTGATTTTCCTTTTACTGAAATCCTTACTAGATTTGGTGTGCCTAGAGAAATTTTTTTTGACAATGGTCTGCAGATTATTTCTAATCTGGTACAAGGTGTGATGGAGAAATACAAGATCTAGCACAGGAAATCCACGTCGTATCACCAGCAAGCAAATGGTCAGGTGGAATCCACAAAAAAAGTGATCAAGTCCATTCTTACAAAGACAGTAAATATGCATCGGAAAGACTGAGCTGAAATATTACCAAAAGCTTTGTGGGCATACAGAACCACTTGGAGAAATAGCACGAGACATGCACCATATGAGATGGTATATGGAAAACAGGTTCTATTAGCAATTGAATTCCAGATCAAAACTTTCAGAACTGCAGTTCAGTTAGGACTAGATCTCTTCGAGGCACAACAACAACATATTCTCCAATTAAATGAGTTAGATGAGTTTCATAGGGATGTCGTTCAGCAGAACATACTAATTCAGCAGCAATGCAAAAGGTGGCATGAAAAATCTATTCAGAAAAAGCAGTTCCAACCAGGTGATTTGGTGCTCCTTTATGATTCTAGATTTAAAAATTTTAAAGGGAAATTCCATACACATTGGATGGGACCTTATGAAGTGATCCGAGTATTCGAGAATGGAGAAGTAGAGGTTAAAACTATTGATGGAAAAAATTCAGTATTCTTGGTAAATGGACATAGATTAAAAAATTATTTTCAGCCACTTGGAAGGAAAGATTTTACACAGAAAATCCAACATCAATTCAGGAGAATAGTGGTGAATGATAATACGAACCTTTTTAAAACATGAATTCTTCTTCTTCTTTAAAAAAAAAAAATTAAATACAATTTTTTTTTAAATAAAAAGTAGAGAAAAGATATTTTCCTGTAATTATGAAAATCAGTTCGTTGACATGATTACAGAAGGATCAACCTGAAAACCATCTTTCTGGTAGGAAGATCAAAAATTTCTGATAAAAGAGAATGTTTCTTGATCTTTAGATATGCTACCAACCACCAAGTAAAAGAAGGTTCAGCAAAAGCAACCTTTATACAATTGGGGTAATTAGCATGGATATTTTTATTCAAGTAACGCTTAATTCTCGCTGCTGTTATTTTTCTTACACCAGTGCAGGAAGACCTTCTAGAAAATTTTCTACCTTTCTTCATATTCCACTTTTGTAATATTCCCTCAGTTTTCTTCTTCAATCCCAAAATGATTAACCTTCCCATATTCTTCTAAATTTACCCTGTCTATTTCATAAAACCCCACTTTACCCTTGAATTTTTTTCCCTATCCCACTTCTGTTTACCCCCTCTTGTGGTACTATTCTTGGAATCCCTGTAATAGAATTCCTTCCCATTCTGAAATTTCCCTTTTCCCACTTCTTTGTTCCCTCATGAATTCATTGCAGGATCTCACACACAAAGAGCAAAAGGATTTTCTCTGAAGCATCAATAAAGGGCGAAGAAAATTTCCAGTATAATTTGAGGAAGCCATGTTGGAAGTACAGTCTATATTTTACTTAAATTCCCTTTTCTTTTTTCACATATTATTCTTGCACTAGTGCAAGCATGTCGTCCTATATAATAATGCAAGCAGAATAGTACCGGAAAAATAGCATAGTTTAAGCGGTGCAAGCAGACAAGTGCAAACATGCACCCTGTCAGAAACATAATAAAATTTGTTCTTTTCATAGCATACGTCATAGGAAAGTGGTCATCATGAAATTTAATAAGAAGTCCTTTCACTTAGTCAATGAGTACTTGTGCTATCATATTAACTAGGAGAAAATTATTTAAAGTACAAGGTGTTTTTAAGTTAAGAATCATGATCATTTTTTAATGAATGCTAAAGTTCTTTTTTTGAATTATGAAGGAGTGCGGAAGTGTTTAACCGTTGCTTGGATATAGTTTCCCCTTTCCATGATAATCCTAGATGTCCTTCACTCGTAATGATTACCTCACCTAGCCATTAAAATGTCGTCGCAAGCACCAGTCCGGCATGATCTCAAAGATGTTGCGCATCCATGGCTATTTCAGTGGAATGAATGGGTGATAATATGGAAGGGATGGTGGATGGTTGGATCCCTATCTATAAGAACAAATTATCCTGGTGTTGCATGTAAATTCTCCACTTTTCATAACCGTTAAGCAGTGATGTCGCCTGTTCGAAGTGAACCTTCATCTCTCAGTAAGGTAGAACAGACTACTAAGTATTGAAATAGTCTTGAACTATTGTGAGACTCAAGCTTTCTTCAATTCTTGCAAAATTTTGACGGGCACAACATTGAAGTGGCCCTACAATTTTCCAGAAGTTTCAAAGATGGCCGAGTAAAAATTGGGCCTCTAAAATTTGAGGTTACAGAAGAGTTTATAGTAGCAATGACAGGCTTGGAAAATACTGGTGAGCAGTGGTTTAAAAATCACAGAATAGAAAGGAAGCGATGGCAGCTTTTCGTCGTCGACAAGAATATGAAGGTATATTGGAAGAAAGGAATTCCATGCAGTGCCCTGCTGGGACAGTGGCAGGACCTCCTTTTTATCCTACAGAAATTCATAACCTATGAGGGAAGGTACTCCCTCACTTTTGTGTACAATTTTAGGATGTTGCAGCATTTCGAAGCCAGCCAGCACATCCAGTGGAGGATTGATTTCCCCTATTTTTTTTCTTAAGAGCTTCGAAAAAATGGCCAAGGGTGTGCAGGACAGACGGGTAGACCAGGCTGACAAGAAGTTATATCACCACGACCTGATAAATATTGTTGTCCAGAAACAATTAGAAATTAAAGGCATGACCTGGGAGGCATTGTTAAAACGACTACATAAAAAAATATTTGCTGGAAAGGAGACAAAGGACCTCGCCAACACAAGCAAGGGTCCGAGTAAGAATGTAAAGGGGAGTCATTCTTGCACTAGTGCAAAAAGGAAATGACTTCAAAAATCAACAGAAGAAAGGGCCCCATCTCCAAATAAGAAGACAACTAGTGCACCTATTGAAGAGACTCCTTCTATGACACCAGTATAGGCATAGACCCCCGAAGAAAACAACTTGTCAATCCTTGCAGATGCAGCAAAATTTGTAAAGGTTGAAGATGACAATCTGTTGGCCGATTCCATTAAAAGGGCTCGAAAAAAGAATGAAGAATCTAGTGTAGGTAAAGAACCATAGTCCCCACAGGATGTTGAATCCCCTTCTGCACCAGTGCAAGATGAAGAACAAGAAGAAGAACCAAAAGAAGAAGAAGAACCAGAAGAAGAAGAAGAAGAAGAAGAAGAAATGTTTGTTGAAACCCCAAGGGATACTGAGGTCCCTAAAGAAGATACTGCCCCTATCGAGATAGAAGAAGAATTTCTTGATGCAACCATGAGGGATATTGAGGTCCCTGAGGAAGACACAACCCCTGTCAAGACATAAGAAGAAGAATATTTGGTAACTCTTGCTGCTCAGATAGTTGAACTAGAGCTTCAAGTGCAGAACCTAGAGCAGCTCATAGCTAAAGCATGGGAGGATAAAGAAAAAAGTAAAGAAGAATTAACTACATAGATCCAAAAAAAGAAAGGAGAAGTTAGAGTTTGGAAGTACCGAGTTGCGCAATGTTTCAAGCAACTTACAAAGGTGACAAAGAAACTAAAGAACATCAGAAATAAGAAGTCTGAAACATTGTAGGCTGATGTCAGTATGTCAGAGCAGGATTGAGCTGGAATGCTCAAATTTTTGAAGTTTTTTTGCAAAGGTAAAGAGTTGTGTGAGGACACACAACAACTTAGGGATGGGAGGATGTTCGCCCCCTAATTTTCTCTCTTTTTTCCATTTTCCCCTTCCTAAATCATAACCATTTACCGTTGTTTTACCTATTTTATGCACCCTCATCTTGCACCAGTCCAAGCACAGTGACATATTTCGTATAAACTTTACTTTTCATATTTTTAATTCAATTTAGCATTAATTAATTATTTATTACATGATTTCTTACTTTTAATCACTCTTTGTAACTTATCAATATCTCCAATGTTTATTTGGTAGTTAGAGTACTTACCATGACCGCTGATCCTAGTGCAGGATCAGATCTTGCACCGTTCCCAGCACAACAAATCCTTGCAGCAGATCCATACGTCCTTGATCATCGCCTCATTTTGAGCAGCTTCAGCCATGATATCAAGATCAACCTAAAGGCAACCGAGACCGAATCTGCGAAGGACGAAAGCTGGAGATTGGCTACGACCAGTTTTTCTAATTTTCTAATTTTGAAGGCCAAAAAGCTAAATTCTACATTTGGTTATGTAATCGGTTGAATGATCTATTTTTTCCTTTGGCCAAAGATCTATATAATGTAGAATGTAAATAGGACTAAGAGGAATTTTTTGATATTTTTAGACTCCTATACCAATAGGTGTCATTTTTCATGATTGTCTTGATTGAACTATGCAATATGTTCAAACCTTTTTCTTGTGTAAAGGTGTTCCATATTCTTGAAAAATAAAAAAATCAAAAAATTTTAAAAAATGTAAAGAGGGTATACCCTAAAAGAAAAATCAAAGGGTAAGAAAAATAAAATGGTCAAAAAAGTGAAAGAAATGAACCCCAAAAAAAAATAGACCAGGAAAGTGTGCAAATCCAAATGCCACTACTATTTCATTTCTTGTAAATATGTAATTGTGTGCAGCTTGTTAAACTTTGCCACAATTTATGAAGATTCAAACTGTATAAACTTGACTCATTCATTTTTTAATTTCATGTTGTAAAATAGAGAATAAATGTCTGACCAAACAGTTTAATCTTGGCAGATAAGTAGATAGGTAGAGTTAATAAAAGGTGCTCAACAGTTTAATCTGAGCCCTTGGATGTAATAAGTGTAGAATTAGATAGATTTGCCATGTAAAAGAGAAGAAGATTGATAAGGGTTTGCCAGCCTAAGTGCACCCTAATAAAGAAGAGAAAATGGTAGAGTAAAGTAGATAGGGTAGGTAGATGGTGTTGCAAAGTTTCATATGTTGAATGATGGTGCTAAATGTGTTTAATCCTTTACTTTCATCACAAGTACTGAAGCAGATAATACATTGGAAGTATTTCACAGAAAGCAAAGTCAAATCATTAATTTCCCTTCTCATTTTCCCCTAAGCTTTTACTAATTTCCCCTAAGTGCTAAGGAATTTGAAGATTAGAGGGGCTCAAGGCATTTCCTTGACTTTTGGAGGGACCGGACCGTCGGCCCAATAATTGAAAAGACCTTAGTACTTGAGATTATTCATCATTACACTTATTCACTTTAAATCTTTTCCTAAGTAAAATGAGATTTTACTTAGGAAAATCATGCTATATTTCATAAAAATCCCCCAAAATTACTTGCTATTCTAAATCTAAGTGTTGAAGTTGATATAATGCAATTTGCTTCAGAAATATTCACTTTCTTAGTTGTGTAAATTATTTTGAGTTTTCCTTGTCCCTTTGTCATATTAACATTTGATTTATTTATTAAATCCTTAATAAAATACCTTATCCTATTATATTTAACTCCCTTTTATGATAATATCCCCAAAACCCTCTTACTATAGATTTTTAGCCAAAGTATTTAATTCCATATGTTTGAAATAAAATCCCTCATTACAATACCCTTTGGTTAAAAAATATCCTTATAAACTATCCCCGCCCCTATGGTTAATAAATTGCATTAATTTATTACCATATAATAAAAATATTGAAAAAGGTTTTAAACATATGTTTTATGTTTTAAACGGAAAAAATAAAATAAAACCCCGAGTCTCCATAACCCGACCCTTTATAAACCAACGGGATTAATTAATCACCTGGATTAATTAATAACCTCCCCCTCCGCCAATCAAACGCCTCCCGGAATGATTAACTTATAAATAAATCGTGTCAGGCTCGCACATTAAATCCCCCGTCATTTCCCGTCCGGTCCACCGTTGGATCACTCCGCTGGAGATCTATGGTCCACAAACATTCCACTAGCCATCCCTTGTACAATGATTAACTCACGAAATCGCGGCGGTTTCCAAACAGTGCACCGGCTACGTGTCAATCGTTGAATGGATTCGCTGCCATTTCGCCGAAAACCGCCAACTCCCAAAAGCGGTGTGGAATTTACCGCTTACCGCTCGACCCCGGTGACGTGTCCTCCCATACACTGATGACGTAATTTTCAAAAATAATAAAAAAATCCCTGTTGACTTTGCAAATAAAACAAAATTCCGCGCATTTTTTCATCATTCTGTCTGTTGAAAGTGATTGCGCCCCTTTACTGAGAAATTTGAAAAATCCACTGTCAAACTGCTGTCAACTAAGATTACTGAACGCCATTGTTAGACCAGTGCCCAAGCATTCATCCGCCGTTAACCAGTGACTGTTAATTCCAACATTCTTCATAAAACAGGTATTTATCCGATTTCCTGCTGAAACTCTGTGAAAAATCTCCATTCCAGTGTTAAATTCACGCCATAGTCTGAAAGGAAGTTTAATATCGGTCTGTTTTAGTTCCTGCAACTGAAATAATACTTCCAAAACTAAGATTTCGCCCATTTCTGAAAAACCCCCGAATTTCCACTTTGAATACACAAGAACCAAAATGGAAGTTCCTTTGGCCCTGAATGTAGCCCCATTAAATGCCCCTCATAGAGAATTGGAATATTTGCCATTAGTGGATAAAGATTTTCAAATTAAAGACTTAGTTTTCAATGAAAATCCCCTTCGAAGTTATTGTCGCTGCAGAGATGATTATTCGAAAGGTTTGGATATCATTGGGTTGTGGGAATCCAATTTTCCAAGATATCTCATCCCCTCAATCTGTATTTTCCCAGAAATTATCCATTACTGTCATTCCAATTATGATCCAACTCAAAGAGCAGTGTTATTCCCGAACCAGAGTATCATTTTCCCCATTACTCCTCAAGCTATCAATACAATGCTCCATTTTGAACCTGATCAAAATCTTACTCCCTTGTCCATGGAAGAACTACTTAAAAAGTCTACCCAATTGTCCCAAGAAAAATTGAAATGCATTTGCCAGACTTTTTTGTTACCTGAACATCAACCTAAGGGCCCTCCTCCCTATGGTTTTTCTTATTTTACTGAATTAGGCAAGCTCATCCTGAATATGATATCCTTTGTAATGGGCTTTAATACTAGTGAGTATGTTGATGAATTAACCCTAGTATTATTGTCTATCTTCACTCCTGGACAGCCTCCTGCTGTCAAATATGACTTTGCTTCTTTCATTGCAAATAAAATCCATGACCAGTTCATGAGGTTAGAGAATGAGAAAGTGTTTAAGTATTCCTCAGTCATTTATCATCTCATTCTTTATTATCAATCAGAGAACTTTCCCTTTCATGTTCAAAAGCTTGATGCTCAGGGAAACCCTAGGTCTGTTATATTTTGGTCTGCCATAACTCACAGCTCATATGATTCTCCTTATTCTTATAATGAGTTCATTGACCTTTTTATACATCCTGCAACTACCTTGTTGACTGGAGTTGCCCCTCCAAGACTCAGCAATGAAATCAGGAAAATCCTTTAGCTTTCAAAACAGTATAAGATAGGTGACTGGTACTTCTATCAGAATCATACTGAAATTAGAATTTATGGATGTGAATTGAGCCCTTTCAAGTTTCCTAGATATGTTCCATTGAGACTTTTTGCACTTGAGTATTTCAGAAAAATGAACAATTAAGATATAATTCACTTCTGTAATGCTAAGAAAAAGGCTCAACTCAGGATAAGGAGCCAACTAGGTCCATTTATCTGCAATTCTAGAGATGGAGGGGAAGAAGCTCAAAAGATATTAGAGGAACATTACAAGTTGCAGAAAAGTTTCCATTGGGTACCCTATGACCCATTCAAATTTATTTGTGACAAAAGGATGAAAAATAAATCAGCACCCTACATGCATCGAAGAATCCCTGAAATTGAAAAGTATGCCAATACAGATGAATGGGTAGAAAGAACTTTGATAGAGCAGGATAGTGAAGAAGTCAATATAAACCAAATTTTGAAAGATCTTGAGAAAACGTTTGACCTAGAATCTTTTGGGCAAGTGAAGGAACCACATATTGGCACTTCTTCAGCAGGAAATATTCAACGGGGATTTCAAGAAAACATTCCATCAATAGCAGTTGAATCCAAAGGAAAAGAGAAAGAGCCAGAAGTACAAGTCATTGAGACTTTCATCATGACAAAAAAACCTCAAACATCTAAGGCACAAGGACAAGAACAGGTTCCTCCTCAAAACAATCCAGTTGAAATGCCAAATTTGCAAACTCCACTGAATATTGAAAAGGGAAAGAAAAGGGAGGTTGAAGTTCCTACTCCTCCCAAGGAATCTTCAAAACAGACTCAGGCTAAAAGGCAAAAACTGAATCCACTTCCTGAAGTAGAATCTATTGATGAAGTCTTTAATGAAGAAAGGGAGGATAGTCAGCTTACTGGTTCAGTTAGTGAAACATATACAGGTCATAAAGGAAAGGAAATACAAAAACAGTTAAGCACTGAAGTGTCTTCATTCAAACAGCCAAAGATAGATACAGGAGACATAAAAAAGACATTTATCAGTATAAAAGCAAGGAATGATCCACTAAGGGTCCAGGTGTATAATCAGTATCTTAAAATGGCTCCACAAAATCAAGAGAGATTAATGTCAGCTTTTGACATTCAGCAAGGAAAAATGTTAATGAGCCATTTCAAATCTAAAGTGCCTAAACCACAGACAGCAGCTGATTACATCAGGACCAATTTTGAGGTCCTAGAAAAAGATCTTCATCCATTGGACTAGATAGAATTACACAATCAAACTGGAGAAATGATATACTCTACCCTTACTGACAAAGCAATGGAAGCTCATAGATTGCAAGATTCTTTGAATAATACAAGTACCCAGTTGCAGATTGAAAAAGCTTCTTCTCAAGCGAAGGATAACAGAATAAAATCTTTGGAGGAAATAATCATCAGTTTGGGTCATAATCCCAAAGATATAAAAAGGATTGAAGCATTGATTAAAAAGAAGGATGATGACATTGCCGCATTAAGGAAGCAATTAAAATTACCAGCTTCAAGGCATCCTCAAACTGAGGAAGTATTGAAGAAAAATTCAGAAGAAGAAATGATGGAGTTGCTCCTGAAAATTAATGAGCAACTAAGTGAAACAAAAAAGCAACTGGAGCAAGCATTAAAAGAAAAACAGTCTACCATTCAAACATCTACAACAGAGGCTACTACAGGTACAGGTACAACAGTAGCAGACCAACAAACAGACCCATCACAGGTGAATACTTCTAGTTTAAGTTCTGATGAATTAGCAAAAAAAATGGAAAGTTTAAAACTTAGAGTAACATAACTTCAATCTACAAAGTTACAGCTCATAAATTTGGAACAAAAATATGATATGTCAAAAAATATTGTTGCTGATCATACAAGAGAAATCAAAAGGCTGGAGAAATTGGTTAAAGCTTTAGAAAAAGATCTCTCATTGGAAAAGCCTTTGAGAGAAATCAATGAAATTCTTTGGAATAATATTATTGATTCAATAAAGAGTATTTGGTCCTTCATTCAAATAATCTTTGAACAAAATGACTTGGTCAAAATAGCTCTGGAGGAAATTGACAAAACAAGAGAAGAATTGAGGGACAGACCTGAACAAGCAAATCAACTCATACAGTTCTTAAACACTCAGACCAGACAGCAGCTTGCAGAGCTTGGAATTAAGGACAGGACAGGTACTATTTTAGAAATAAAAAGATTTTTTACTAAGAGAACTCTTATGCAAAATATGGAACGTAAATTCTCAGATATTCAGCAAGAGATCATTGCATTTAAAGAAAGGTTTAATGTTTTATTAGCCAGAGGGTTTGCCAGTCCGATGATTTCAGAAGACAAAATAATGGAATTGGAAACTTATGTTAACAGATTGGACATACATGCTCACAATGTCACATGTTCCTCTACCAGTTCATCAGAATCGACATTGCCTACAGGAAAGAATATTTACGACAGATTAAAGAATTTGTTTCATATTGAGCATGAAATAAGGTATTTGTTTCCAAATCGGCCCAATTTATTCAGATACACAGAAGCCGATGAAACATTAAGAAAACTCAAACAAACCATAATAGCAGAAGACAAATGGTGGGAAGACCTGTTAGAACTTTTGTAAAATTCATCTTCATATGGAAAGTTTTGCCTTTTACTATTGTGTGAAGGATAAATAGATGAACAAAGGTTAAAGAGTATTAGTTTAGCAGTTGAAAGTGTATCAGTAAGAATAGAAGAGTATCAGACAAGCAAGATAGTCAGAAAATAATTACCAAAGAGGATAGCATCGAGCTAGATTGTAGGACCTACCTCCAGCACATGCACAAAAGGAGGAAACAACACACTAGCAGTTGCCTTTTATCCTATCTACTAGACCATCTGTCTCCCTTTTTGTTGTAACTTATTCATTAGTCACCCTAGATTATTTCCTAGGTTATTGTGAGATATTTTAAATCATTTTTTGTATAAATAAACCCTCGAATGGAGTGTTGAGGGTGGATTCTACTACTTTGATGTAACATTGATCTTTTTGGAATAAAAGTGCTTTGGAGAAATTTCTTTGTGGCTTGTTGGATGATGATTTGAAGCTCAAGACTTTTTGCAGGATTCATGTGTCCGACTACAGTTCAATAAGTCCTTTCTATCCTATGTTTTAAGTTTTATATATGTTTATAATATCACTCTGTTCCATTTATGAATAATTGACATAAAAGAATAAATCAGAATTTACTTAAGTGTACTCTGATTTCAAATGTGATTATTCTAAAATGTTTTCTGCTAAACTGGTTATAAGCAACGAATTCTTAATTGCTCTTGTTTCGTTGGTTTATACATCTTGATTGCTATAGTAAAGAATTCTTAGCTGCTCTTTATTTGTAATCATTCACTTTCTTTCTTTTGAATATGTTGAAAGATTCTTGATTGCCTTTCATCCCTTCAAAATCCATTCCATTCATTTTAAGATCCAAAATTGTTCTCTGTTTGGCTATCTTGCCCTGCAAAGCCATCTTGTGTGTAGAAGAGTAATCCAGTAAAGCCATCCTTTGACTCCATAGCCTAATGGACTAAAAATCTTCAACCTTGCCCTCAGCTGGCGGATTCCACCATTCAAACAAAATCAAAACTCTTGGACTTATAACTAGCCTAAAACTTTCTAAGAACAAAACTAAATTTTAAAGAGAGAGCCCTCTCTGGATACAGATTGGCTAGATTCTGTATCTGAAGGTTGGTTTGTGGTTACCTCGGGTTTTCTTTCCTTTTCCACAACTTCAAGGAAAAACTGAGTGATAACAGATAGCAGAAGAGAATAGAGACACAGCAAGAGAGGCAGTAACAGGTTGTTGTATTTTATTACTGCCCGAATCTGGGCTGGACGATGTATTAATGTATGTAATTGCCTCAGTGAATTAATAAAAAGGGAGCTTTGCCTCATGTTTAATAAATTTCATTTTTGTATTTGAGCTGATGAATTGATTAAGGTACTGAGTAGCATTTTTATTTAAAAAGGGAAATGCGTTGGTTGGCTAGGGCCCAACCAACCCAACACGTTTACCCCATTTCCCATTTTCCTATAATTTGTGTTTATATTGTCAAGTGTAATTTAATTTTAAGCACATGCATTCCTGTTTGAATGAAAGCGGATATATTGTGTGAAGTAGATAAATTTCCTTTTCCTGCAATTTCCTTTCCTACACTTGATTTCAAATTGGTTTTCCTCCTCCTGGTTCAAGAAAGAGAAATAACCCTACACCAGAGCATGTTGATGTGATATCTCCTTTTCTGCAATTCTGTCTGATTGGTTTTCCCCGCTTGGTCCAAGTAGGAGAAATGAACCTGCACCATTGCACGTTGGTGTGAGGTAGCAAGCCTTCGTAGTCTACTTCCCGCAATCTTCTTTCTTTCATTAAATGCTTATGACAGGATAAATGCATATTGATTGTTTCTTTATTCCTGCACTCCGTTAAGATAAAAAACATTCACTTTTTATGTGTGTAATTTGATTTAACAGTATAATAGCACTTGCAACAATTTAGCACTCAATTTAAGAATTAAATGCTAAGTGCAGGAAGCTCTAATCAAGTGCAAGAACTAGTTTATTACCACGAGATCTGAGTGCTTTGAACCTAGAAAAGTTCAAGACCTTGCATGAAGTGAAAATACTTTAGTAAAGACACCATTTATACCTTCTGCATAAATCTTTTTTCCCGCACTAGTGCAAGAAGACTGCGATAGTGCAGGACAGATTAATGCAAGAAGGAAATCTCTAAAGGAGCAGGTTTAAGGGCCCATCTGATGAGGCTACTAAGTGTCTCTGCTAAAGAAAAACACACACTCAGTAGTTAAACAATAATTTTCTAGAGTGATTTCATTTTATCTTTAATTCCCTCTTGCAAATGCATTCTTCCTTGTTCCAGTCTTAGATTATTTTGATGGTTCAAGTTGCCTTTTTCTCTTTTTAATTTGATTTTTCAATCTTTCCTTTAAAGAAAGTAGGGATTTATGTTAGGAAGATTCATACCATCTCTGGCATTTCCTATGCTTCGTCTCTAAGTTTACGGATCCACCAGGTTGAAAAATTAAGTGTTGAGGAGTTGCTTAAGTGTAATTCCTACACCCAACACACAGGGCAATAGATTAGCCCAGTCCTCTAATAAATATTTGGTGAATATCATTAAGAAAGTGTTAAAGGAAAACAAGAAAAATTGGCATAGGAAGCTTACCAATGCTTTTTGAGCAGACCGAGTGAGCACCAAGAAGTCTATAGGTATGTCACCCTTTGAATTTGTTTATGGTACAAATACAGTGTTTCCTACGTCACTTGCAGTCCCGATTATGAGATTACTGTAAAAAGTAGATAGTGAGGAAGATGATATGCAACGTCGAATCAATAAAATGATTCATCTTCAAAAAACCAGGGAGGAAGTTTATCAAACTACTTTTAAGCTTCAGGAGAAAATCAAGAAGATTAATGATCGCAAAACCAAAACAGATAAGTTTTAGCTAGAGGATATAGTGTTAGGGTGGGATGTAAGAAATGAAGATAAAGGTAAGCACGAGAAGTTTGAAAATATTTGGAAGGGACCCTACAATATCTTGGTTTATCGAGGACAGAATGCCTACTTTTTAAAGGAGATGAATGGATAGGAATGTTTAGGAGGACCAGTCAATGGTAGGCTCTTGAAACATTATTGTTTCTGATGCAACTTCTGAGAGAATGTTTCACCTTCATTGTGCATACTAGTTTATATTTTCTGCAAGGTTTGGAGGAGATAGTCATCTAGGCTTGGGGCTCGAAGTGAAGGCTATAAAGCTTGTTGATTTTTTGTTGTTTATAGAATTTTGGAGTTAGTTTTGAGTTAGTGTCAGAGTCAGTTTTTGAGTCAGTTCCCAGTCACTTTAAATGGTTTTTGAGTCAGTTTAATAATCTGTAGTCTTTTGGATTGCTTGACCATGTTTACCCAATGGTTAGGCACTTGGTCTACGGTTCTTGACACCTATAAGGAGATGCCTTCCACAATAAGGCCAATTTTATTGTCGGTATTGGAATACTTCCACCACGGATCAAAAAACATTTGCATGTGCATCTTAGGTGTCCCATTCTGAATCAATTTATCATCACTCCATTAGGTCATGACATAAAATTGTTCCACTGATGGTTGTCTTTGTCAAATAATCTTTTTCTCCCTCAGAAGATCATATTGGTTGATTCATTTTCATGATTCCTTGAGCATCACAACACCTATGGAAATGCTCTGTTTGCTTGGAAGTCTTTAAATTAAAATTTTCATTCTAAAGTCAGGTCAAAAAGTAGTCCCATTAGGTCATTGGGGTTTTTCATTTCTCAAGGCCACTCTTTAATTTAGATAAGGGCGGCACATATATGAGAGGGATTACATAAGATCATCATGATTTATTTATTATACTTTCAAAGTTGTATTTTTAGTTTATTAACTTTTATATCAAAATGTCATTTTGATAGAAAAGTCAAATTTATAATTTATTTCATTTTTTCCAATGTAATTTTATGTTATTATATGTAATAAATGCAATCCCAAAATTTTCAAAGTGAAATCATGTCAAGGCTGAGTGAGCAAGGAAAGCCAAACTCCATCATTTGATTAGGCCTGCAATGCCAAAAGGTCCGAAAGCAAAAAGTGTCACTTTCAAAGAAAAAAAAAAGATGAACATTAGAAAAGTGGGTAATTTGAATTAAATTTCAAATTCACCAAACCTATAAAACTCACCAAGAACTTCAAAATGATTCATTGTTTCCATACAACTATTAAGAGTCTTCAGCAAAGGAGAAAATTCGATTTTGTGAGAAATTTGGGTGAAAATATCTTGGCGCTGCGCTAATGTCTAAGCACTGCACTAATAACCAGCTGGGATGTGCTAATAGCCAAGGAATGCAGTGTATTTAACATAGGTTTTGAACTAATATCCAGAGGCATTGTGCTAATGTCCAACCACTACGCTAATGTCTGAAACGCTGCGCTAATACCCAGATTGGTCTTTGAGCTTCAAGACTCAGTCAAGGTACCTTCAAAACCTCAAAAAAGTTTATCTAAAGCCTTTTGAAAATTAAGTATCAATAAATTTCATCCTCTTGTTGTCATTAAAAGGATTTTCAGGGTGATTTTGTTCTCATTGTAAAATGTGGAGGTTAGATAGCCTATAAAACCCTAGTTTCAGTCTTCGTTCCCTTTGTTTTCAAATTTTCTATTCATAAACCTTAAATTTTCTTCCTCCATCATATCCCTATTCCATATACTCTACTCCTTCCCTATAGCTCCATTTCCCTATTCACTAAAGCCTATTTCACTCCCCGTCCCCATCTACCTCATCCCTAGGGTCTCAAAGATTTCAAACTCAAAATGTCAGAACAATCACAAAATAAAAGTGATCACAAAGGAGGGAAAATTAATAGATTTGAACCCATAACAACAAGGGAACTCATGGCTTCTCCTGTCACTGTGTCCTATTTCAGGCATCTTGGTTGTTTTGAGTTTTGTGAGAGGGTGCAGCAGATTCGATATCACTCTGATTTAACAAGGTTATTCATCACAAACCTTCATGATGGGCATGTCACTCTTGTTGGGGTCACATTTACCATGTCTTCTAGTGCTATTTCGGTTGCTACAGGGATCCCTAATGTGGGAGAGAAATGTTTTAAGAAGGTAAACCTTGATTTGAGCTATTATGAGCCATACCTTAAACCTGGATACAAGGATGCTAAGAAAACTATTTTTCCTTTCTCTCATCTCCTTGACTGGTATGTTCCCATGATGAAAATAATCATGAAGTATTTCACTTGTGAGGGGAGATTTTCTCGACTCTATTTATACCATATTAGACTCCTCATGCACTTCACTAGAGTCAGAATGCTTCATATAACTTACTTTCTCTCCCAAAGAATTGACAAAATGGCATACATTGTACAAAGGAGGCATTATAATCATCAAATGCAGAGTCTTTTTCACCATTCACTCATTAATATGGTAGTCATGCATCAGCTTCAGCAGAAAAACATCTCATGGGACACATTCAATGCAAATGAGGTTTTCACTACCCCACCTATTCATCATGAGCAGAGCATCCCTTTGTCATCTCATCCTCCCATATCCACTTCTCCATCTTGGCCTACTACTTGTACATCATCACCTAGTAATATGCCTTCACCTCATCTTGACCCTACTTCTTCACCTTTCTGTAATCCTTCACCATCACCCCATCACGATACTCGAGCATCAAGCAGTGAAAGGGAAATTGAGGCAACTTGGGCTAATGTGACTGATGTTGAGCCATTTCCCAAGACCTATCAAAGAGGCCAAAGGCATGTGTTTTCTTCAGTTGGATTGAAAGGGGACATGCCTTCTTCATCAGAAAAACAGGTAGACAAGGGAAAAGAGCCAATTATTGATGAGTAGGAGGATAAGCATGAAATAGAGTAGGAGTTTCAGCTGATTGACCTTGATGAGGAGGATGATATTAGAATAACTATTGCATTGATGAGAAGAAAAGAGGAAAATATTAGTGAAATTCAGGCTAATATTGATAGAGCGCAATATGTGATTGGTTTTCTTGAACAAGAGAATCAATAGCTGAAAACCAAGCAAATCATTGATGAGGTCAGGACCATCAAAGAAAAGAAAGAGGAAGAGAAGGCTCAAGCCCTGTTGGAGGAGACCTTGGAAATATTTGGTGAGACTGATGACGAGGATGATCGGCCTCCTAGATAGAGACCAAAGATAATAGGGCTTAAGAGAGCTCCATCCCATGAGAGACAGAAAGAGGCTGAGTTGGAAGAGCAGCTCACTCCAAGTGAGCTGCTTGCCCTTGAGATTAGTAGAGATAGAGAGTCATGGCTTGATAAAGCCAAATTGCATTTAGAGAGATTTTTGGAGAAGGCTAAGAAGGAAAATGATATTCATAGGAATATTGAAAAACACTATGCCATGAGAAACATAATTGCAAGGGCTAAGCTCAAACGAGCCCATGCAAAGACTCAATATTTGACCGAACAAAAGGAGAAGGAGAGGTTAGAAATACTTGCTGAGGTGTCTATTCATACCTCTAACCCTTGAACAGAAATTAAATTCACAATTTGAGAAATTTTGGCACATTTGGCACTGTGGTGCATTTTTTGGACTTTTGGGCAATTTTGACACACACTCACACTGCCAAAAACACAACGCCCTTGGTGCTATGCTTTTTCTTCGAGCATCCAATGAAGGAATGGTCACCACCATCATGTTCATAATGATGAGGACATAAACTATAACAAATTTCAGATTATTTGGAGGAGAACTAGTCCCTTAAAAAGGAAAAAAACCACCAAAAAGCATGTTTCTGCCCTTGTTTTTGTTTACATGTTGCGCTAATACTAGTCTTGGGAGAAATGATTTTTGACAGGGCACGCAGAAATAATTTTTGAATATGGAGGCATATTTGGAAAATATACTCAGAGGGATTTCCAATGAGCTATCATGGAGCTGATTTGGACACCGAGAAGACCTCAAAAAGTGGCTTGCAAGAGAGGCTATTTTTTCTGTCACGGCGTTGCGCTTTTGCGAGGAAATTGTCATTTTCACCATCTTCAACATTTTTTTACTTTTTTCCTTTTTACTTGGGAAGATGAAGAAAATCACTGATGTAAATGGTCATGTTGAATGTAAATGTCATATTTTGACTTTCATCTAAGGTAGATACATTAGATAAGTCCTCTAGAGGTCAAATGAATCAATTTCCTCTCTTTTAGAGGCAAATTGTTGAGTTTTCCTAGTCTTCAGATTCTTGTTTGGGAGTAGGTGAAACTGATCCCTATCTCATGGATTCGAATCCTTGAGGCTAGGAAGAGTGGTTTTGAGGTCTATTTATTGTATTTTCTCAATCATTTTAATGGTTGGACTCATTTTGAGCTTTGGTATCTCAAGAGACATATTTGTATCAGTTTGGCTTGGACATTAATGATAAATTTGCAGCTATTTCTTTGGGATCCATGTGGTATGCAGTTTTTGACATAGTTTCATATTTTTTATCATTTGTATGAATATATTTTTATCTTATAAACCATTTTCATGTCTATGATATGCTTAATTTCAAGTTGAAAAGCAGAATTCATGTTTCATGCCCTGTTTTGGGGAATCTAGCATAATTTGTTTATTTTCTTTAGTTCAAGGAGAATTTATTTTAGATGATATTCCTAACTCCTCACCAGTATTTTCACCTCACCATAATCATCCTTCGAAATTTCAAACCTTCTACCTACCTTGCCCCTTAGAACCCCTGCAAATTTTGACCTAATTTCCTTGCCATAGCTGTTTGACTCCTCCTGATCCAACAAAACTCTACACAATCAAAATAAAAAAACCTGAGCTACTACACCTAGCCTAAAACCTTCTTTCCTCAATAATTCTAACTGTGTTCTATACGGAGAGAGCCCTCACCTGGCCTAGTAGGGATAGCTACTTGGCAAAGCGTGGTTTGAGGTTACCTCGAAATTTCCTCTTTCAACCTGAGGTTCAATCTAAGTGATAACAGAAATAATGCATCTAAATATTTCCGCCAAGCCCTTATTGTGCTTGTGGATGATTCAACAAATATAGGAAATAAGAATCTATGCATTCTTATTCTATTTTTGCTACGAGATCTCCTTTATTCTTTGAGTTGTAAAAACTGTTGGAGAGTTAGATTCTCCTTGAGTGCTCTACACTATGATTTGTACTTTGACGAATATTTACTTAGAGTCTCATACCCCATGGCTCCTCCATATTCATACCATTCACCATTCACACTTCCTATCAGCCAATTGTTTGTGCCGCTGATAGGAAATGTTGGGACCTTCCTCATTTTGAAACATTATTGAGGTCTTTTTTTTCCTTTCTCTTCTTATTTCTTTAACCTCCTTGGAGAGATCATGCATAGATCGGAAGAGAAATGAGGAAAACATAACCCCTTTGTCGTTGTAGATCTCTACTTTCTTCTTCTTCTTTTGATGTCATAGGATGTATTTCCCACAAACTGAGCCAAAGATCATGCTGTGATACCATAGTAATATCCCAAAATGGGAAATACAGGAATATAGAAACACATTAAATGGAAACTACAAAAAGATGCAGATAAACTAAAAAAAACATACAAATATGCAGAATAACTGAGCCATATTTTTATTAGGAGGTGAAAATACAACTACAACAATGCTCAAAATTGGAAATACTCAAGCCAAACAAGTAGGCTATGTTGGTATCCCGTGCTTTGACAGTTTGGGAAATCAAAAGACAAGGCAACATCAGAACCAATATTTAGAGTTCCAGGATCTAGTCCTCTTATTCTCAGAGAGGGATCTCTCAAATATTTGTTTGCAAAGGTTTATCTTGTTTTCTTTGATTATGGATTTTAGACTAGTTATTTAAGTGCATATGTTTGTTTGGTTGGGTTAAGTTGATACAGCAGAATATGAAAGGTCTAGGAAATATAGATAGAAAGAGGAAATATTTGGGTCATTGGGAAATGGAGTCAAAGTAAGGTCATGACAAAATCTTCAAGGGATATGGGATATCAAAGGGAAAATCTAACTTGGCCACAGGATCCTTTGTTTTGGAATGAAATGGACATTAATGTTTTGGAAAGAGAAGCTTAATTCTCAACAAAGGGAACTTGAAAACATGACTTAACAATAAAGAAATATTTGATAGACAAGGCTAACCATAAATTCCACAAACATTCTTTAATAAAATAGTGACTTCAAGACAACTTTTAAAATGAAATCTAAGATTCGGGGAACTCCCTATTTCCTCAAAGATTTTATTTTAAAGGATTTAGAAAACATAAAAGATTCACTAATAGCTGCATTCATAGAAGAGGGAACACCTAAATAACATCTATGCTTGCAACTATAAAGACCTTCAAAACAACTGTTCAAGCAGGGGCAGAGGGTAAGATCAAAACCGACCTCTTTGATTAACTTAAGACAATGGTACTTCAAAGGGAGACTTCAATAACAGCTTTTAAGTGATGGCAGACAAGCAGGGAGAACCATAAATCATGCTGAAACCAACTATTTGAGCTATCAAGGAAATAAACAAGCATGAAGACTAAAGAGAAGGTTTAAAGCCTCTAAAATACTTCAGCAGAAGAAAACACAAAATAGTGAAGGGTGAACAGGTCTAAGGTGCTTCCAGGAGTCATTTCTTAGCCTAACACTTTCAGCCTACTATAGTAAGAGATTATGAAACATAATGAAAAACAGGAAAAAACATTAAACAGTTAGAATACTTCACCAACAACCAAGCTCATGAATCCAATGATAGAGCCTTCTCAGGAACGGGCATGAAACAACATCATCAAGACATCCAAGACTTCAATTTGTTTTCAACTTCAACAGACTTGTATATTTATTTCAGAGAGTTTCAATGTTACAACTTGTGATCAAACAACAACCAACAACCAACAATTTCTCATCTTCTACTGAGGTATTTATAGAAGAATGAGGAGGTGAAATCTAACGAAATATATCTTGAAGAAATAAATACAGATTCAAGACTTCTTGGCCTTTTGAGGGGCTCGATGAAGAATTTTACAAGTGGTCTTCTGTATTAATTGTTTTACATTTATGACTTAAGCTCGGTGGGAGCTTAATTTGACTTTGAGGCTTTGTGTAATGTTTGGAGTAACTCTACAGGTATTTCTGCATTGATTTCCTTGCAGAAGTAACTCCCTGGCTGCGCTGGAGGTGAATATCTGATTCTCTTCATTAACTTCGGCCTATGTTTTGAAAGGTTTGAGGCAACAGGTGGCTCGGTGGTAGCTGAGGAATCAATTTGCCTCAAATGTGGTGGTGGAGGCTTTTTGTCTGATAAAACACTTCAGGTTTTCTTTAAATTGTGTTTTGATTGGGGGATTAGGCTTTTGATAATAGTCTTAGCCGTAATCCCCATAAAATTGTCTTCAATTCTCTGTGCTGGCACATTTTTGGTCTTCTACAGCTGATACTCTCTGACTGTGCCAAATTCTTGGTGCTTCGCTGTTACACAGGGCGACGCAGGGTTATACGGCATCAATGCCTCGTGAAACACTGATGAAAACGTGAATTTGACACCTGCGAACGATTTCCTTTGATAAATCGAAGGAGGGGGTTCGTCACCCTCGTCTTTCGAATTTCATCTGAATATAGCAAAAAACATTAAACCCTGCAAAATACAAACAAAAGTTATGAAATCCTGCATTTATAGGTAAAACTGCATTGGAGGATGTGCGGAGGAAGCAGGGCCGTTGGATGGCATCATCCAACGGTCGGGATTAATTGGAGAAATCATAGAATGGTGGAAAAAAGATAAAATCTAAGCCATTGATCGCGCAAGATTGACGGTTGGGAGAAGGCAGCGGAAAAACCTTTGTAAACAATACAATATGACGTTTTTAATTTTACAAAGGAAAAAGGCGCATTTTGTATGAGCGGCGAGGGGATCGTACAGTGGGCCCGGCGGGACTGATCGCAAATCGCAAAAATGGACAACGCGATGGCGGATTATGCGACGGAGAGAAAATGCGATATTGCAATTATGCGATGGGCAGAAACTGTGATGGATCGCATCGCAAATATTTGCAACGGCTATTTGGAGGAAAACTGAAAATTGCGATCTGTGATCTACGATGGATCACAGCGCAAATATTTGCGATGCATCAGTTTAAAACATAACAATCTGGAAATTCTGTGATCTGCGCTTTGCGATAAGCACCAAAGGGTTAAAACTTGGTTCCAGGGTGTGGCCGTATGGAAGAAAAGGGGCTAAGGGCTTAAGCTCGAGGGGCTTAAGTCCTATACATAAAAACATGTATTTTCATGGTTTTTGAAGGGTTTCTTGAAGGAAATGAAGGTTTCGGTAAGGTTAAAAAGTGGGTTTTTAACCTTACAAAAGGGATTTTAATGAAATGGAAAGGGAGAAACATGAAATTTTGGGTTTTTGATGGGAAATAGAGAATAGAAAATGAGGTTAGTGAGGAAGAAAAGGAAGGGGACCAAGGGGTTCTGCAGCAGTATTTAACTTGGGATTTTTGAAGGATTTCAGAGGCTTTTAGGATGTAAACAACAATAAGGGATCTGGACAGAGTCATGAGGCCTTAGAGAGACTTCAAGAGCCAACAATTTTTAGTGATAAAATTTGTTCCTTGAAGGCTCCAAAAAATTTTAGCCACCTTTTGGTATAACAAAATATTATAGGTGGCTAACAGTGGCTCCACTTGGGGATGGTGCCTTCTTGAAGGCATCAAGAATTCAGACTTGATTTCTCTGGGACGCTGACTTGTGCCTGATCCATTGGGCTGCCCCTCCTTTGCTGGGATGATGTGGTTTTGAAAATTTTTTAGCAACTATGAAAACAATGGACTTTCATCAATACAAACTTTCTACCTACCCAATCCTACTTATCTAACATTTTTTCTTCATCAGAGTGCACTTGGATTGGCAAACTCTTTTCACGACATTTTATTCTTTTGAAAGCATAAAAACTAAACTAATTCTACTCCTTATTTCTCCATGGACTTAGATTAAACAGTTGAGCCCATATGATTCTCTACCTAATCTACTGTCTGTTGGGATTAAACATTCCAACAAACTTTCATTCTCTAAATTCTACAACAAAAGTTTAAAAAACAGTCAAGTCAAGATTGAGCTGTTTGACTTGCTATGATCTATGGCATAAGAACAAGCTGCACATAGATTATTATTTGCAGAAAATTAAAAACAAAATGGAAGGCTTAAGATCTGAAAATTTTTGAAGCACTGCCTTCTCTTTCTACAGCTCTGTTTTTTACTTTGTTTGAGCTGTTCTTCTTTGATAACTGATTTAGATTTTGGGCAAATTAGAACCAATTTTTCTCTTTCATGACCCAGAAAATAAAACAGTTTTGAGTCATCTCTCTTTGGAGACTTTGGTTCAGATTTTGAATTTGTTTGAACCTTTACTTTCTATCCTAATCTATCTACTAATAAGCCAAGATTAAATAGTTTGGCAAACCAAATTCACTACCCTATCAGCAGAAAATTTAAAACTAATTAGTCAAGATTAGGCTGTTTGACTAACTAGAAGTGTGGTTATCAGGAGTGGCATTTAAGCTTGCACAATTTCAGATTTGTTTCTCCTTTTTGGCATGGGGCTTTGCCTTTCTTGTTTTTTGCGATATGCCCTCTTTTCTTTCTTTCTATTGTTTTTGTATTTTGATTTTCTTCTAACTTTGAATGCAATGGTTAGACTATGATATTTACAAAAACAAAAATTCTTTAAAACTTAGGATTCTTGGAAGAAGTAATGCTTTAGCGTCTTGCCATTGACAGGACCTTCATACAGGTCTTCTCCATTCATTTATTTCAAGAAAAATGTATTATGACCCCTCTCAGCATGAATAATATATGGCCCTTTCCACAAGTTCTCAAACTTTCCATGTTTCCCCTTCTCTTCTCTCCTTGAATCCCATTTAAGAACAACACTTCAAATCTGGAAGTTGTTTGCCTTAGTCCTTTTATAAAATTGTTTCTTCATTTTTCCTTGCACTAACTGTGTTCTTTCATAAACTTCTTCTCGGGTCTGCTGCAAATGAATTGTTTGGTTGATCCTCCTCTGCATATCGTTTTCTTCAACCTGTACTTCTTGAAGCAGCTTCATGACTGGAACTCCTAATGAGGTAGGAAATATTGCATCCATGCCATAAACTAACTGATAGGCGAACATATTTATTGATTTCTTTTTGGTTATTCTATCAGCCCATAAGGCATGAACCAACTTACTGTGCCATGATTTTCTATTTTCTTCCAATAGCTTTTTAATGATATTAATGAGACTCTTGTTGGAGGATTCAGCTAATCCATTCCCTTGGGGATAGTAAGCAGTGGAATGGCCCAAGTTTATATGGTATTTGTGACAGAACTCAACCATCTTTTGAGATTTGAAATTAGCAGCATTGTCTGTTATGATTTTTCTGGGACAACCAAATCTGGATAGGATATGGGTTTCAAGAAACTTGATAATGACAGAGTCATTAGCATTCCTGGTAGGTATATCTTCTATCCATTTGGTGAAGAAGTCAGTGGCTGTGAGGATCCACTTATGTTGAGCTGAGGAAGATGGATGAATTTCTCCAATGAAGTCCAGCCCCCATTGTTGAAACGGTGCCTCAACTCTGATAGGATGTAAGGGTAAGGGGAGGAGCTTTCTCTTGCCATCAAATATTTGACACTTATGGCAAGACATGACCAGCTTCTGAGTGTCTGGAAAAAGGGTAGGCCAATAGTAACCCGATCTGAGAATTTTGTTTGCCGTGGCCTTCCAGTAGAGGTGCCCTCCACATTCACCATCATGTAACTTGTGCATGATTTTTCCTGCATCATCTTCAAATAAACATTTGAGCAAAAGTCCAACAGCATTTTTCCAATATAATACTCCATTTAATATGCAAAAACTTAAAGCCCTTTGTTTCAAGAATCTAGCCTTAGTTTTAGATAAAGAAGGAGGGGTATTTAAATATAAAAGCACATAAACAATATCAGCATACCAAGGAGAGTTTAGAAATGTTTCTTCAATAAAAGGAGCATCAGACTCTTTTATTTCTTCCAACACATCTACCATATTCATGTCTAGTGCTTGGAAGTTAGACTCAGCCATACGTTTTGCTAATCCTTGCCCTTTAACTAGTTTGGTGGGCCTGATTTCTAAGTCATATTCAAGAATAGTAGCAATCCATTTTCCCCTTTTACCATCAGGGTCTTGACTTAGAATGTCCTTGACAACAGTATGTGGGACAAAAGCAATTATGTGAGAGTGTAAAATATAGACCCTAAAGTCCTTTAATGCTTTCACTAATGCTAAGGCTTGTTTCTCCATGATATTATAATTGAGAGGAGCGTCTTTTAAGGCCCTACTGAAGAAGGATATTGGTTGTTCCTGTCCCAAATCATTCTTTTGAAGTAGAACTGCAGCTATTGTATGCTCAGATGCAAAAGAAAAGATGTAAAAATCTTTGGTAAAATCTGGACTAATCAGGACTGGTGTTTGAGTAAGAGCTTGTTTGACCAGTTTGAATGATTGTTTAGCTGGTAAAGTCCATTTTACACCCACATTTTTCTTAAGCATGTTTGTAATGCTTTTTAATAGCTCAGCAAGGTTGGGAATAAACCTTCTCAAAAAATCTATCTTACCAATGAAGGATTGCAATTCTTTGAGACTTCTAGGATGGCTAATTTGCAACATGCCATCTATCCTTGTAGGGTCTATCTTGATTCCTTCTTCTGAAATTATTTGACCAAGGAGTTTCCCTTCTTGGAGACCAAAGAGGGTCTTCTTGGGATTCAGTGATAAGCCAAATTTCCTACACTTCTCAAAAACCTTTCTTAGGTGGATCAAATTCTCTTCATCAGTTTTTGAGAAAATAGTTATGTCATCAAGGTAAATAATTATAAAATAGCCAATACCTTCAGAGAAAGCTATGTCCATGGCCCTTTGGAAGGTGGCCCCTGCGTTCATTAATCCGAAAGGAATTTTGACATACATAAAGGTACCCCAGGGTGTGCTAAAAGCAGTTTTGATTTGATCACTTGGGAACACTAACACCTGATTGTAACCCGAGAAACCATCTAAAAGGGATATTCTTCTTGACCCAAATACTCTTTGAAGTATATGGTCCATTTTGGGCAAGGGGTAGTTGTCCTTTAAAGAGGCTCTGTTTAAATTTCTGAAGTCAATACAGAGCCTGATTTCCCCAGTTTTCTTTCTAACAGAAACTAAGTTTGATACCCATTCTGAAAATCTAATGGGTACTATGATGCCAACATTATACATTTTCTCAATTTCTGCCTTAACCAAAGGTAGTAAAAGAGGATTTATTCTCCTTATTTTTTTTTTTAAAGGCTTTTGATTTTCCTTCAAGGGGATTTTATGTTTGATGATGCTGGTATCATATGATTTCAAGTCTTTGTATTCCCAAGCAAACACATCTTTAAATTCTTTGAAAAGTTCTATGTACTGTAATTTTATGTGGGCTGGGAGGGTGCTGGATAGCTTGATCATCTTGTGTTCTGCTAGACTACCTATGTTGTGTTCTTCTACATTTTTTTCCGCAGGCTCCATTCTTGGTTCTTGGGCTACATCATTTAGATCAAACAGGTGTTCTAAAGGTGTGAGACCTCTCGGGATTTTATCGTTTTTGCATTATAAGACTTCTAAGTCTTCTTGGTCTTCATTGTTCACTACCTCTGCTTCAAATGGATTTTCGCAATGATTTATATCAGTAGGATATGTCATTTCAACCTCTAGGATTTTCTCAATATACAAACAGTTTTCTTCGTGGCTAGTTTCTGGTGTTGGTATGCTGAAATCATTTTCTGATTTCAAGAAATCATCTATGTGTTTGTCAGATTCAAACGCCTACCAGTGATATTCGTTATCAGGTACAACAGGTCTGTGTTTCACCTTTATACTGAGTTGTTCATTTATTTTAGGTACTTGGAAATTGCTGGCCATGAAGGCAAGTTCATTTGCTAGATGATTCAGTGCTCTAGGAATGAAAATGAGTTCATATTTTTCGAAAGTTTTTAGTAGGTCTAGGGCAGCGTTTCGATATTCCCTAAGCCTTCGATTCCTTGCTGAGTATTCTCCTTTGATTTGTTTGATGATAAGTTCAGAATCCCCTAAAATAGATATCCTTTGGGCTTCTAATTATTTAAGCAATAGTAAACCTAAGAGGAGTGCTTCATACTCGACAATATTGTTAGTGCATGGAAAATCTAACTTGTATGAAAAACTCTGATTTGTGTTTTGAATCCAGACACCTTCCCCGGCACTAGTTTTATTACAAGATCCATCGAAATTTATTGTCCAAAGTACGTTTGACTTATTTTCACTTTCTTGTTGCTGTTGATTGTCAATATTTTGAATTTGATTCGAGGTAAGATTAGATTGTTCTGGTGAATTGATTTGGTCCATGTTTTCTTTACCTTGTTGAATAATTTCATCTTCGTTACACAAGATAAAGGAGTCTAAACTTGATTGAATAGAATAGATTGGAGGGTTGTTTGGTTTTTCCATATTGCTCACCATGTACTTCATGTGGGATTCTCTGTATAGTCTTCTGTTTTGATTAAAAATAGGGATGGTAGCATAAGACATGTCCATTTGAAGGCTTCCCTGAAGTTTGGCTCCCCATGATCTTGATAAGAGCATGCCATACTTAGGGGGAATATTAGCTACAACTATATCCATAACTAGATTCTTGGCAGGGATCTGAGCTAGGTTAACACATAAATCTTTGATTAAACCCAAAAATTTGACTCTGCTTGAGTCAAAAGAATACAAATATTTGTATGGCTTAGTAATTTCTAAGCCTATGCTTTCCATTACTACTTTGGGCATTAGTTTGTGTGAAGCTCCAGAATCTAACGTAGCATTATGTAGAATTTTATCGTGTATGTTCAAGCTGACATAGAAGGGAGGGACTGGTCCTTCTTGATATTTTCCTTCAACCTATGGGCCAAACAACAGCTCAGGTTTGTCATCTGTCAAGTTTAAGGTATCAGTATCATTTCCTAAGTTTAAAGCTTTCAAAACTTGGTTTTTGTACACTTCTTGGCTTACTAGTTCAGCTAGGGGGATGGTGATTTTTATCTTAGCAATCTCTCCCTCAAGGCTGAAAGGAATAATTGGCTTGTTAATATTTACATCTGTTTTTTCAATTGAATTCTTTTTAGCAGCTTTGATTTGCTGAACCTTGCTTGCACTAGTGATAGGAATAGTTTTACTAGGACCACTAGCTAAAGTGCTAAGGGTGATTTGTTCAACATTTGGCTGGATTCCCTTGTCTTTATTTAAATCTGGTTTTTTGGCCGAAATGTTGGTTTTCTTTGCTGTCTTCTTGGGCTGGTTTTATGAGTTTTTCTTGACAGCAGTGCTAGTATTCTTATCTTTTGGATTTTCTATACTTCCATTGTTCCTAAGATTATACTGTTTGTGTACATCCATGATTGCATTTTTAAAATCTAATCTATAGTCATCAGAATCTTCATAGGTGTTTGTATTCTGATCATTAGAGAAGAAACCTTGTTCTTCCTTAGTGAGGGAAACATCATCGCCATTGTCTGATCCAATCAAGTTTACATGTGATTCTTCCAACCTTTCCAACTCCCTGTCTTCCTCATATTGATCTACATAGTTCTGTTGAAAGGGAGGTCTAATTTTTTGGTCACTTTCTTTTTTCTTATCTTGATTGTTATCTCTTCTATAGTTCTGAGTTCTATTTCTGTTTTGATTGTTTTGAAGTGCAGTCTGGTTTTGATTTGCTTGTGCTTTCTTAATTATGTTCATCTCTTTCATCATTTCTTCCAACATTCTCTCCATTTTTGAGCTTGAAGTAGAGGGAGGGGATTCCTCTCTGAAAGATACTCTATTTTCAGTTTTCATTCTTGCTCTCTTTTCTATTAAGTTGACTTCCACAGAAAGAGCACCCCTTTGCATATCTTCAAGAGTTGCAAAATCTCTTTCTCTTAGTGAATAAGTCATGTCAGAGTCAAATCCTTCAGGAAATTTGTTTAAGGCCAAGCCTTGCGGAGGTTTCAGTTCTGGGGAAAGCACATTATATACACTATTAAATCTAGTACAATATGCTTGTACACTTTCCCCAGGGTTCCTACAAAGATTGTTGTAATCAGCAAGAACTTGGAGAGGATTCTTCTTTACTTCCCATTTGTTTAGGAAAGTTTGATGAAAGGCCTGAAGATCATTAATACTACGGGGGGCTAAACCTTTAAACCATTTTCTTACTTCTCCCCCTAAGCTCTGAGAAAATAATCTAAGTTTGACAGAATCATCATCAATTTCATTTCGGTCAAAATAATCATTCATCTTATCCACATGTTGTGATGCAGTTGTAGCATTATTAGCATCATATAATGGAATTTTGGTCTGATAGTCCTGTGGAAGATTGACTAGTGGTATAGTAAGGGCTAAGGGAGCATACCATGCTGCCATGATATGTGGTGGGGGTGGATTAACAAGTGATGGATTGACAAGAGGGAAAATGGGCTGAGGTGTGGTGGTTTGAACAATGGATGAAGGATAAACAGAAGCGGATGGAACAGGAGTAGATTGCTGAGCTAATCTTGGATGAGAGACACATAAGTTAAGAAGGAAATTTAAATCAGGAGGCGTTGTTTCTCTGCTACCAAGATGTTCACTTGTTTCAGGAGATGATAGTGAAAACTCAGAATCTAGTTGTTCTAACTCACTAAATGACCTAGTCCTAAATGGATTTACCAAGTCAGCTTGTGAGTGTTGTAAAGCTGAAATTTTTTCAGGAACTGATTTAACTCTTGGGGGTGATCTAAAAACAGTTGATAATTTAATCTTAGGAGATTTCCAGAGGATACTTTCTGGGTCATCAACTATCTCAGGTGGGTTGGGGTCAGGATGGGCTCTAGTGTGGATCTTTCTAGAAGCCACTATGCTATGTTTTTTAGACCCAAATAAACCAGAAAATTTCAACTAGATATGACAATATTTGAGGGGTTAACTAATCTGTTTACACAAATTTCGATCCTAGAGTCCTCTAACTAGATTTAGAAAATGTTATAATGGTAAGGGTTCTTTCCAGTGGAGTCTTAAGGTCTGCTGAGGATTGTGGAGTCGCCAGGTGGAAAAATTAGGGTGTTTTTGAAGAGGTACACTATCCTCCACAGTGCTTGTTGTTAGGTCCCTATATCACTAGTATAGCCCCTTATTATTGTTAGTGTAAACCCCTTATTGTTATTAGTGTACCCTTGTAACCCCCATTTTGTTATTATTGTGCCCTTAAATTATTATTGTTAGGTCGGCTAGGATTACATTGTGGCCCACTAGGATTACATTATGGCCCCATGGACTCCTATACATAGAAAGGAGGTTTTGTGAATTGTATCATCCAAGAATTGTTCATTTATGTAATGTATTGGAGGTTTCCCCCTCGAAGTGGCTCATTTCTAAGGCGTTTATATCTCTTTTCTTCTCTTTTTGAGTTGGTTGCACAACATTTGGTATCAGAGCTTTGGGATTCTAGGGTTTCGCTGCTCCAAACAGGTCATCGTGGCATTGTCGCTATAACGTTTTTTCTACGAAGCTTCAGAAGCTGAAATTTTTAGGGTGCGAAGCTAAAATCTTGAGGAAGGTTTTCTAAAAATTTCAGATCTTGGTTCGCAATATTTGAGGAGATATCATCTGTGGAAGTTAGGTATTTTTTCAGGCTCATAAACAGGTCATCGTGGCAATTGCGCTATAATTTTTTTTGTACGAAGTTTCAGAGTCTGAAATTCATATGGTGCGAAGCTGAAATCCTGAGGAAATTCGTCAAAAAATTTCAGAGCTTGGTTCGCAATATTTTTGGAGATATGATCTATGGAAGGTAGTGCTTTTTCAGGCTCCTGAATTTCATCTCAAAGAGGTGATCGTGGGAAAATAGGTCATTGTGGGAAATTGGACACAACTTTGTCTTGGAGAATCAAAATCAGGTCAGACCTGTGGCATTTGAAAGAAGCTTCAGAGGGCTACTACAGGGCTGAATTTCAGATATCAAAGATTTTCAATTACAGAGATAATTCAATTTCAATATCGATCTCCTAAAAGATAGTAAAAGGTGTGTATTTTTTTTCCGAATTGCATAAGTCTTGTTTGAAAAATCAAGTTGAATTGATTCCAAGGGAATCTTTTAGAATAGATATCAATATTGGATTCTAAAATGGCCCCTAAAAAGAATTCAACACCCATTAAGCCTTCAGAAGGCTCTACTATGACTCATGAAGATGAAGAATGGCAACATGACATATCAAAATTACAAGAGCAAATTTCGCTCTAGCAAAGAACAACAAAAAATGAAATGGAAGTTTTGAAGAAAGGCGTGGAAACTAAGATGGATGGTTTGAAGAAAGGCGTGGAAGCTAAGATGATTGGTTGGGAAGCTAAGATGGATGGCATGGAAGTGGGCATGGAAGCTAAGATGGATGACATAAAAGACAACATGGAAAACATGAAGAGTGATCTAAAAGCATACATGGAAGGCTTGATGACAAGATTAAAACCAAAAATGATTCCTAATGGCGGAAATATAGGAGAAGAACCTCATGATGAGAACAAAATAAATGTTAATCGTGATTTCATAAACTCGAATGTTGGTGGGAAGAACCACCATATTCCAAAAATGGATATGAGGAAGTTTGATGGAAAGGATCCTGTAACATGGATACTACGGATGGAGCAATATTTTGATCTCCATAATGTGCAAAACACACAAAAGGTACGCATTGCAACTTTACATTTAGAACAAAATACATTTGTATGGTATCGATGGCTTTGCTCCCGTAAAAAAATTGTCACTTGGTCAATTTTACGGAGGAAATGATAGCACATTATGAGGATACAAAGAGCAACACCTTCTTTAGCCAATTGATAAATCTCAAACAAAAGGGTTTAGTGGGGCAGCATATTGAGGACTTCCAAAAATTGAATATAAGGGTAACTAATATTCCAGAGGAACACAGGATTGATCTCTTCTTAGGTACTCTAAAGGATAACATCCAACATGAAGTTCGTGTTTTGGAACCTGATTCATTGGAGAAGGCATTCAGGTTGGCAAGAAAAGTTAAATGTAAAATTATGGCGACAAGGAAGCCTACCACTCAATTCTATAAAGAAGGAAGTGTTGCTACGCCTAGATTTCCACAACCTACAAGGTTGACACCACAACGATTGGAAGAAAAAAGAGCAAAAGGGCTTTGCTACAGTTGTGATAGCAAATACACTAAAGGTCATAAGTGTGCTGAGAAGAAATTATTTTACATAGATTGTGAAGAAGAAGAAGAAAATGAACAAGAAGAGGATCTACA
This sequence comes from Pinus albicaulis, assembly GCA_034641835.2. NCBI lineage: Eukaryota > Viridiplantae > Streptophyta > Pinopsida > Pinales > Pinaceae > Pinus > Pinus albicaulis. The sequence continues at coordinate 1,354,239,133 of CM076581.1, forward strand.
CGAGGAACCACCCCTAGAAGAAGAAGAAATGAATCCGACCATATCATGTAATGCGCTGGCAGGAATTACCACTGGTCTTGGAAGGATCATGTTGAACATGTTGACAGGGTGCTCAAACTATTGCAGGAGAAACAATTATATGCAAAAAAGTCCAAATGTTTCTTTGGAGTACAAGAGGTGGAATATCTGGGTCATATTGTATCTCACGAGGGGGTTAAAGTGGACCCTAACAAAATTAAAGCCAGTAAGGAATGGAAAGTTCCCACAACCATAAAGCAGTTGCGAGGATTTCTCGGGTTAACAGGGTATTATCGCAAGTTTGTTAAGAATTATGGGAGAATAGCAGCACCTCTAACAACATTATTGAAGAAAGATGCATTTTCATGGACTCCTGAAGAAAGGCCTTTGAACGTCTTAAAGAGGCAATGTGCCTAGCACCGGTCTTAGCTACACCAGACTTTACAAAAACCTTTATTGTGGAATGTGATGCCTCAGGAAATGGAATTGGTGCAGTTTTAATGCAGGAAGGAAGACCCATTTCTTTTGAAAGTCGTCCAATCAAAGGAAAGTATTTATATAAACCTATTTATGAGAAGGAAATGTTAGCAATACTGCATGCACTAAAGAAATGGCGAACTTACCTAATGGGAAGACACTTCAAGGTAAAAACTGATCATGATAGTCTTAAACACTTTGGAACAAAGACTATCTTCAAAAGAGCAGCAAAAATGGGTCACAAAGATGTTGGGTTATGACTTTGAAATAATCTACAAAAAAGGAAAGCTTAATGTTGTTGCAGATGCACTCTCAAGAAAGAATGAAAAGGTGGAAGCATTGCTTTGTGCCATTTCTATTATCCAACTAGATTGGATAACCGAAGCAAGAGATGAATGGAAGAAGGACAAAGATGTATGGACACTCATTCAAAAGTTGCAGCAAGATCCTAGTACATCTGATACATTTAGTTGGAAAAATAATTCCTTATGGTACAAAGATCGCTTATATCTTTGTAAAAATTCCCAACTAAAACAAAAGATTCTTCTGGAATTGCACACTTCTCCTTTAGGAGGACACTCAGGATTTTTAAAAACTTACCACAGGGTGAAGAAAGAATTTTTTTGGGATGGCCTTAAATCTGATATTCAAAAGTTTGTGGCGGAATGTTTGGTTTTCCAGCAGAATAAAGTTGAGACAATTAAGACCCCGAGGACTTCTACAACCTTTATCTATTCCAAGTCAATGTTGGGAGGAGATTTCAATGGATTTTATCACAGGTTTACCTAAGTCCGAAGGAAAGAGTGTCATCATGGTGGTAGTTGATAGACTTACCAAGTATGCACACTTTGTGCATTATCTCATCCATTTAAAGCAAGTACAGTTTCTACTACATTTATGAATAGAATTCAAAAGCTACATGGAAGCCCAAGGGTTATTGTGAGCGACAGAGATCCCATTTTTACTGGAAATTTTTGACGGAGTTATTTTCTTGTTTGGGTACTCAATTAGCTCATAGCTCATCTTATCATCCTCATCTGATGGTCAAACTGAGATAGTAAATAAATGTTTGGAAGGATATCTTCGTTGTTTTGTATCTGATAAACAAACACAATGGGTCAAGTGGTTACCTCTTATTGAATGGTGGTATAACACTTCCTTCCATACTGCAGCAAAAATGACCCCATTTATGGCACTTTATGGATATCATCCACCATCCATCACATCATCTTTGAGGGAAAATTTGAAGGTTCAAGCAGTGGAAGATCACATCGAGCATCAGCAAGAAGTTCTCCAACTCTTAAAGGATAACCTGAATTTGGCACAAAATCGAATGAAACAACAGGCATATCAACATCGCAGCGAGAGAAATTTTGATGTAGGAGATTGGGTATTTTTACGGCTACAACCATACAAACAAATTTCCCTCAAGCAAGCTAAGAAGGATAATAAATTATAGCCAAAGTACTATGGTCCTTACAAGGTGTTGCAAAAGATTGGTACTATGGCATACAAATTGGAGCTTCCTGCTTCTTCGCGAGTACATCCAGTTTTCCATGTTTCATGCTTAAAGAAGGTTATAGGTGAAAATCTTCCAGTTCAAACAATATATCCAGAACTTGATGAGGAATGAAAAATCATATTGGAACCTGAAGCGGTCTTGGAAACAAGAACTCGACAGCTACGGAATCGATCAATTTCAGAGTATCTCGTCAAGTGGAAGAACTTACCCACTGAATATTCTATAGGAGGTTAAATTTATACGGCTTTAGACTACTCAAATATTGAGGACATTTTGAAGAAGAGGGGCGTAAGTTCTATATCATAAATATATTGTTATTTGGTGTAAACCCACCAACCCAGTATTAGTGTGCTACCTTCTTTGTTTCATTGTTATTAGCACCTTAAATTATTATTGTTAGGTCGGCTAGGATTACATTGTGGCCCACTAGGATTACATTATGGCCCCATGGACTCCTCTATATAGAAAGGAGGTTTTGTAAATTGTATCATCCAAGAATTGTCCATTTATGTAATGTAGATGGAGATTGCCTAAAGTGGCTTGTTTATAAGGCGTTGATGTTTCTTGTTTTTGGGTTAGTTGTAACATTTTGATTGATTTACATGTGATGTATATTATAGGAAGCAGAGTATGGCACATAAACGTGTTACCAAATAGTGTTGTCTTCTACAATTAAATTATATATACTCTTTCTTTG